>JAODUP010000797.1:45000-197500 GCA_025642065.1 Paralvinella palmiformis | reverse complement strand
AGATTGAACTTAAACTAAATCTTTCTAAACGAATGCAACGCCATCTTGCGATCACTTGGAAAACTATTAGCCTCATCCGGTGTGAGTAGATTGGCAGCAGAAAATTAAATTATTAAATAAAGGAATTAAAAGACTGAAATTTGCGACAGCAGCTGGATGGAACCATTAAATCAGTACGTGGTTGGTACAGGATACATCATTAATTATAAACCAGCGATTGTTGTTTAGAAGAAACGGTCCAGAAATTGATGACAAACTCGATGCGGCAGGTCATTAAGTCCAACGATGTTACTGTTTTAAACTCAAAGCTTCCATCCCCCAAAAAATTATTAAAACGTTATGTCTATTATCTTGTACAATGTAAGCAAGAATGAAGTGATGAGAGTGAAAACTGAAAAGTTTACAATTAGACATACGAGTCTTTTATAAAAACTCACCTGTAGCATAACCAGTTTTAGAATTTGTGAGACTTCAAAATACAACTTTTCCAATATATAATGTTCTTCTTGCTCTGTGACCGTGTTAGCTGTAAATCGGAACGAGGGACATTTCCTATTTCATTGCTTCCCTATCCTGTAATCCCGGTAATACATAGTGGTTGGTGATAAGTATAAATAAGTCGAATAATCTTAAACGAATTAGGTTTCGAACAGAAAGCTTTTATTACACGTTTTAAGTTTTTATCGTATGGATTATTTGAATATTTTATTCGAAAGGTAGTTACTGGGGTAAGATCGGATAAATGTCTCTGATTATTAGGTGTTCTATATTTATATTTTAGTCTATATTTCAGTTTGTTTATATTTCTATCACTTTAAATCAGCTAACTACCAGAAACGAAAACATTCGAAACTAAATCTAACGAGTGTAATATTGCCAACTTCAATCAGAGACAACTCTGTATAATAATATCACAAGAAACAATAATAAATGTTAGAAGTTTCGAGAATATCAAAAACAAATAAATTATATATTATGCCGTATTATCGTAATAATTATATAAAAAAACTATTTTAAACAACGTTGAAGCTGCCATGTCAGCTATTCGGCGATCAAAATCAATCAAACATTGTATTATGCGAAATGCTCAAAATCTTAGGAAAAATAAACTAGGGAATTTGACACTTGCAAAAACATTATCTTTCTTCGAATAATTATGTAACTCTCAATAATAGCATTTATAAAGCATTATGTTGTTATTATAAATATTTGTTTCCAAAATTGTAAAGCATCTGATAAAAAACATCTGACCAAATTGTTTATTTCCATTTACTAATAGGTGGCATATTCTAAACAGAAACCCTTGATAGATCACTAGATGATCGTAGCAATATCTTTATTATAATGTCACGGTAATGAATCGAACCCTAATAGCCTAAACATACTTATCATACACCTGGAATTATATTTCCTTTGTTGCTCGGCCACAGATCCAGTGAAGACATAGAAGAAACACCGGTTTTAAAACATAACCAAATTGTAAACACCATTATAATGAAATGGTCCAATATCAAAATTTAGACTGCGTTTTTAAAAGTTGCATCTTTTAAATGTGCATTGCTTACCTTTTTAGACTGTTGCCGTTTTACCTTTTTGCTATTAGCTGTAAAACTATATATTGATGATCCTAGACTTCACCTTTCCTTCTATTCCATATCAATATTTTTTCTTGTTATTTATATAAATCACTTGGCTCTGATTGTATTAACAATGACAGTTTGCAGGGTGCTTTGTGTGGAACATTATCCACCGTTTTGCCTTTTATAATGGAGAATAGACCAAGAAATTACTGCACTGTGTATATATTTTGTATTAAATTATGTTATTATAAGTATGTTGATGTTTCATTAATAAAGCAGATTTTACTACGGGAATGAGAACCATAACTGGCCTTATATAACATTTTACTATGGTAAAGCCGAAATATTAAAAGTAGCTTATACGTAAATTTAAGTAAAATTTAAAGTAGAAGATAAAATATAATGTAACATAAAATATGAAATTTTGTTCTTTTTTGTATGTAACAATAAATTACACAAATCTTGTGCACTTTGTATTTGATTATCAAATACACAGTGAGCTCGATTATTTTAAGGATATTGGCGCTATAGAGGTTTTGTAATTATTATTATTATTATTATTATTAAAATCATAATACAACTGGTTTTAGAGAATGATATCTAGCTGTCTGTTTTATGTTACCTATATAAAAGGGATACACAAATACTTGTTACATTTTAAATTCTGAGAATAAACATATTTCTTATACTGTACAAATAGTTTCCTGCTGAACACATGAATGCCGATATTTTTTTTATTTAATTATTATAACTGCCCG
This sequence comes from Paralvinella palmiformis, assembly GCA_025642065.1. NCBI lineage: Eukaryota > Metazoa > Annelida > Polychaeta > Terebellida > Alvinellidae > Paralvinella > Paralvinella palmiformis. The sequence continues at coordinate 195,162 of JAODUP010000797.1, read as the reverse complement.
TAATTGATCTATTGATAATGGCTGTCATCGGTGCCAGAAGCTGATGAACACATTTCTTCAAAACTAAAATCGTTAACTTTAGATGCAACTATATCTCCCCAAAAAAGGGGAAAAGAAAACCCTCAAAAAAATCGGGAAAAGGAACCCAACCCCCCAGTTTAATCTAACACATTTAACATGGCTAATTAACTTGCTGTCATCTAGGGTTCCCGGTCTTGCGTGACCAGATATTGACCAAGGTATTGAAACTGTGGCTTTCTCATCACACTTGGACGCCGGCTATTTTCCACACCTTGACTGTACACAGGCATTAGCAGCAATTTTCAAAAGCATTTACAAAAGAACACTAATCTACTAAAATTTCAATAAAGTCATATCCAGCCGCAGATAAACGTTCATCTACCATTCTGGAGATTTATGAAGCCAGACCTAATACCCAAACTGCACAAAACAACATTCAATTGGGACAAAGCTTCGCAAACTGCCATATAAACACAGAACTAATTGGAACCATGTGACCATGTATGTGTGTTCCTTCTTACGCATGCTGCCTCTGGAATTTGCCATATAAGAATATTAGTTGGTTGTTTAGTATTCTCATTCATCTGGCAATATCACTGTATGAATCCTGGACAAAATCTCACAGGACGAAATCTCACAGTACGAAATCTACCCGGACATAATCCTGCAGTACAAAATACCACAGGACTTAATCCCGTAAAGTGAACAATTTGTTGCATTCAAGTAGCCCATTGATACAAATTGCATTTGCAATTTATATTTCGATGGTCTCCAATTACAAAACAATTAATGTCAACAATTAACTAAGATTGCTTGAGATAATCTGTGAGCAATTATCTGCAATTAAAAGATCAGCTTGAACACAATTATCTGCTTGAAAGTTTCTAAGGAATCAGCATCAGCATATCTAACGAATAAACAATAAAAGGCCTGGAATCATGTAAATATTTAGTTAACTTTAGATGCAACTATGGAGGTCATACCCAGTAACAAAGGCGGTCAGAAAATTTTGCTAGACGGTTTTATGTACGCACAAATCAACTAGGAAGAAACTCATATGGTGAACATATGCGCAATGCCGTTCAGTCCACTGCAAGGAAAGTCTGGAGACATATCTTGCCTTGGGTACACATGTTTCTGGTGCTTCCCACAATCCTGACCCTGACCCAGCTAGTGTTTGTGTGACCAAGGCCAACTTGAAATATTTAGCGGCACAGACCAGAAAGAAACCAGGTCATCTATTTGCCCAGACGCTCGCTGCCCTTCCCGATGATGCCAAACTACACCTGCGCAAGCAAGATACCGCCAACATCCACCTGCACCTGACGCGCTCGACGACTTGGCTATCAATGATGAATGGGCTCAGACTGTACAAGATGAAACAGAACCATTCCTAATCTATGACAATAGTGAACACCAGTAATTTTATTGTGTATATTAATAAACAAAGAAAAACAATTTATTGCGTGGCATTTTGTCCCTCTTTGTACTGTGGGATTATGTCCGGGCATATTTCGTACTGTGATATTGTTTCCTGTGAGCTTACACCCGGATACCCATTACATGTGAATAGAGATAACCTAATATCGACAATATTAGTAACGAGAGTAAAAAATTGAGAATATTCCTTGAAGAATTCTGCATCTTTCAGACCATTTATATTTTATACTTTGAAACATAACTAATCAACCAACTATCTACGATAACAAGATCATCGAAATCCGTATCCTGAACAAAATCAGATGCATCCTCACATTTATCATAGATTGACCGAGAGTTTATTAGAACAATACTTACATTCCGTACACGTACAGCTGTACCATTAGATGATATTATTGGTACGGTGATCAAATTATTGTATCTGAACCTATAGGCTGTGGTTGCTTTCCACAACGTGGATACATCGATAAACATGTGGCCTAACCGCCATCTGGTCGTAAGCGGGGTTGTCATGTAACGAGAAATAACGAAGTAGTTTTATTTGCGGTAACCTAATTTTTATTTCGTTAGTTTCAGTCACATTTTAGTCATAAGCTAAGTCGCCAAATGTTGCTCATCCGGCGATATTTTATTTTAATTGCTAGGTGGATCCATTTGGCAGGACAAGAGTTATAATACTGTCCAATCGCTATCGAATTTGCTAAATCATATTCAGGTAAGCATTTAGAAGTACTGCATTGTGTCGTTAATGGTCAATGGATGTTACGGGTACCAGGTTGGCTTACCTGTAGTAATTGAATGTATTCATAATATCAATGATAATTTAAATGTATGGTTACCACATTTGCAGAAATAAAAATGAATTATTAAACCCTCGGTCTTTCGATACACGTTGATTTCTCCATAATATTTAGACTAATTATTCCATCAGCAAAACGTGACATATTTTTCAGCTCAAACCGAGATTCGACATAACGTGGCAGGCGTATGCGACATTGCGGTATACATGCATTTTCGGACACTCCCCCACCCCACCCCACCTTCTGACTTTACTATGCGATGTTTCAACCAACAGTTTTTAAGATTAATCGTAATAAATATTGTCAATATTGTATAGCTTGGTCATTTTTGAATAAAAACTGCAATGCAGAAAGCAACACCCGAAGACCAGGCATTAGACCCTTCGGATGAAGATGACAACTAATTTGTTAGAAACACGACAGCTCAACAGCTTTAACACAGCTTGATGAGTATCTACTGAGTCCATCTACAGAGACGATGACAGTCGCGTCGTGGCCACTCACCAAGCGGCTATTCATCGAAACAAACACTCCCCTGCCGGCTAGCGACGCATACGAGCGCCTGTTCAGTGCAGCTGGGCACACCTTCATCCCAATCAGGGCTCGCACTGGTGACGCAAACTTTGAAAATCAGCTTTCGTTGAAGTTGAACAAGGGCTTTGTTCAGTGAACTCAATGTGGCAGCCCATGTGCTCGTCTTAACTCTTGCATATTTGATTATTATTTTTTGTGGTACAATAATTTTATCTTTTACTTCAATTACATCTAGAAAATAGTTATACGTTTTACGCAAGTAGATTTTTACAAGTTTACTTTTACTTCTACTCAAGTAGTTTTGAAGAGCTTTACTACTACTTCTACTCAAGTATAAAATAAAAGTAGTTCAGTCGATCCTGGTCGTAAGGCAAATAATCGAGCTTTACAACAATTCATTACTTATAAATTTGTATAACTGTACAACTCTCAACCATTAATACACTTAACCAAAAACCGGGTTCTTAGTGTAAACATCGGAGTGGGCGATAATGTAGGGCGTAAAATGTTAGATTATAAAGAAAATAACAGAATTAGAAAATAATTAAATCTAACCAATTTAATACTAATAGAAATTAAATCTATACTTTATGATACGAAATATCTACCAGTTTCAGGAGTGTACCTATCTGATAATTGAACTATTCGAGAAATAATCCCATCCCATAACATCGAAAGTCATACTCCCGGCCTTTAAACTAGTATGCAATGGCTTACATATATGAAATTCTCTATCATTAACCTTGTTTGCTTAACCCGATCCTCAATTTGACCCGGTCAATAGTTATACAAAATAATGTTACTATTATTAGTCGTAGTTGTTTAGCAACGTTCAGGGGTGTCCTGTAACGAAGTAAAACTACTTCGTTACTCTATTGGAGTAGTTTTTTTTCAAGTAACTAAAAGTAACGAAGTAAGATTTCAACTAACGACTTGTAACGAGGAAATTAATTTGCTGTAATGCTCCTTTTTACTTCCGTTTACTTCGTGATATTAATAATAATAATAATAATAATAATAATAGTGTATATGTAATATAATAATACCCCAAATAATATGTCTGTAAAAACCCTGTAATTATTTAAAAGATTATAATTATTTATCTTAAATAGGTGAGATTTAAAATTTTCAATAGACAACGCATCTCTAATATTTGCCGGCAACCTATTCCACAAAGTGGGGGATGCAACACTAAACGCACAATCACCATATGACTTGAGCCTAGACACTGGCACCTGCAATAGTATCTGACTGGATGACCTGCGTTTTCTTGATGACTTTCTAATGGAAACCAGTTCACACAGGTATTATGGCGCCATATCATTAATAGATTTATAAGTTATTAACAAAATCTTGAAATGGATACGCTGTCTAACAGGTAACCCATGTAGTTTTTGAAGAATTTTCGTAACTAATTTAGTCATAACATAGCCTATGATTTAAGATACAATTGATACAGTTGCTGCAAATTATCATTATAAGTTGTCACCAACTTGTGTATCTTTGATGAATTTATGGTAAACAAACATATTTTAATGTGCCGTGATATTAAAATGAGTGTTGTAGGAATGCTAGCATCTGGTATAGAATACAAGTTTCAGCTGATGTTCACTGACATTCAAGACTCCTCATAATTTTGCCAACCTATTTTTCAAGGCTCACTTTGTTATACAATGTTTCAGCTGAAGCCAACTGTTTTCTACGATTCATCGTAATTAAAACATTTATCGCATCGCCGACACCAACTTCGAGAATCAGCTTTTGGTGAAGTTGAACAAGGGCTTTGTTCAATAAACTGAAGGTGAGGTCACATCTGCACGTCTGTGAATGCAGTGAATATAAAGTGGCAGCACATGTCTGTGGACCCAGTGAATTTGGTTCACTCTTGTGCACTGTATATTTCATAATCAAATACAAAGTGCACCAGATTTATGTAACTTATTGTAAGACAAAATATGAGAATCGAATTTTGATTCTCATATTGTGTGTTCTTTTAGTTTCACTTCAATTAAGTTTAGAAAGTAGTTTTACTTTTTATTCAACTTTACCTTTACACCTACTCAATAAATTTGAGGAGGCTAACTTTGAATTCTATTCAAGTACAAAGTAAAAGTAGTTCAGTCACCCATGGCAAGGTTCACCCATATCCCGATTTAGTATTATATTTGTATATAAAATTAGTGTTACAAAACGCTGTTTGTATATTTACTGGTAAATTGTTATATGAACCTGATCAGAAACAACAGTCACGTCTAATAAAGCATTCATTAAATAATGGCTTTCATCTCCTCCTTCTTAATACGTTTTGAAATGGTGATTCGAGAATTGCAATGCATTTAAATGCTCGCATTATATGAAAGTTGGCCTTAATATCACATTCCAATCTGGTTTAAAAAAATGACATAACACAGGTAGGCGTGTTACCAATCGCTATTTCTATATCGCTATTACGTCATAAGTTGATTTCTAGTCAATCCGACGTAAAGAAAAGTCGACAAGAAATGCCATCCTTTACCTTTTTATTAATTGTTTGCTTTTAAGGAAGCTAGGAAATGAAGAAATATGACGCTTCCATTGGCGTCTGCCTATAAAACGTGGTAATCGAAACCTTATACCCGAATAAAACCCGGTGCACGCTACGCTCGAGCCAATACTTCTATTAATTATAGAATAGATTACCACAGATATACCTGAGACGTGAAGGTCGTAACCATCAGTTTACAGGATTGTGAACGTTGACGATTATAAGTCCACCTAGTGAGAACAATTTATCTCATTATTACGATAATTATTATTATCATCATAATCATCATCATCATCATCATCATCATCATCGGCGTCGTCAACATTACTAACATCGTCATTATTATAGAATTATTGTTGTATGTTATATTATATGATATATATTTATTTCCATATTCCACAAGTAGTATATGATGATGATAATGATGATGATAATGATGATGGTTGGTGTTTTACGGCCACTTTTGTGCGCATGATAGGCTAAATGGGTCGAGCGACCTCCATAGGTAATGAACCGAAGTCAAAGATGAAACACCCTCCATTTCATTGCCTTTAGAAGTTGCTCGGGCCATTTAGCCTAGCAGTAGTAGTAGTAGTAGTAGTAGTAGTAGTAGTAGCATTAGTAGATATAATGGTGGTAGTAGTAAGAGTAATAGCAGTTGAAGTAATTGAGGTAATATTAGTAGCAGTAGAAGTAATTGAGGTAATATTAGTAGCAGTAGAAGTAATTGAGGTAATATTAGTAGCAGTTGAAGTAATTGAGGTAATATTAGTAGCAGTTGAAGTAATTGAGGTAATATTTGTAGCAGTAGAAGTAATTGAGCTAATATTAGTAGCAGTTGAAATTATTGAGGTAATATTAGTAGCAGTAGAAGTAATTGAGGTAATATTAGTAGCAGTTGAAGTAATCATAGAAGTAGTCTAAGTAATAATAGTCATCACTAATAGTAGCAACAATGGAAGAAGTGCTAATGTAAGAACAGTAGTAGCAGCAGCATAAAGTGACGTCACATCAACTACTAATGGTAGAAATAATTACTCCTAATTCAGAAATGACTAACTTTTTCTGGCTGTGATGACAGATCTCTTTTGATCCATTAGTCATCTATAAAATGTAGAATTATAGGTATACCCATCCAGAATAAACAGTATTAATCTAGTCCAGGTATAGATGTATATATTAACAAGGGTTAATTTGGTACGGGTATAAATAGACACAATGAATAGCATCAATCTGTAACAGATATATAGATATACACAGCAAACAGTATCAATCTGTGACAGATGTAGATATATACACAGTAAATAGTATCAATCTGTGACAGATGTAGATATATACACAGTAAATAGTATCAATCTGTGACAGATGTAGATATATACACAGTAAATAGTATCAATCTGTGACAGATGTAGATATATACACAGTAAATAGTATCAATCTCTGACAGATGTAGATATATACACAGTAAATGGTATCAATATTTAACTTATTTTGACTGGAGATAAAGACTCGTCCAGGTGGGATTAAATCGCGTGTATGTTTGTTCTGTATTTAGTTTAATCCTGTACCCGGCGTGGTCGTACTATCTACTGTAAGTACGTTTAATCGGAAGTGACCGTATTTAGCCAATCGTTCATCTATTTTTGTCACCGATGGCGTAAATACCACGATAACCTCAGGGAAGAGAAGCCATTACCACCATTTCTAGTCGTCACTCGAGTAACTCGATATCTGGTCTGTTAACTCTATGACGTCACCGTTATTGCTGGTTATTTTAACAAATCACATTGACTGGGGGCAGGATGAGATAGTTTAGTGTATAGTCTGAAAAAAATAAAGATCGCTTCTTAGACTGTCTAGAAAAACGTTGTAAGTACTGGTTTCCCTAAAAGTGAACGCTGATCCCTCGCGTGTCAACTTTATATCATTAAAGATCGTATATGTTTGTTTTGGGGTTTTTTACAAGCAAATAGCCGGAATAAAAGAGACAACATCAGCCATCACGTGACAACAACAAAAACATAGAAAGAAGTCAACACATAAAACACAAACCGAGAGTTTGAAAAAGACTAATTATTTACACAGTAATTTGTAAAATATATATATATATATATAGAGAGAGAGAGAGAGAGAGAGAGAGAGAGAGAGAGAGAGAGAGAGAGAGAGAGAGAGCGTCCGTGGTCTAACGGTAGCGTGTTGGACCACAGATCACGACCACCCGTGTTCAAATCTCGGCGTGTGCATATCTGACGGGTGTTTCATCTTTGATTTCGCTTGATTACCTTTGGAGGTCGCTCGGCCCATTTAACCTACCAAATGCACAGAAGTGACCGTAAAACACCAATCATCATCATCATCATCATCATTATATATATATATATATATATATATATATATACATATATATATATATATATATATATATAAAGCAACGATTAACAAGAAATAGTTTTAATTTATTTTAAAAATATGCTTTGTTCGTAATAAATAGATCAAATTTAAATTAATGGGATGAATCACATTCCGTAATCTGTCGAAGCAGCTAACTACTTGTTATGTTTGTGGCTCAGTGCCAATAACAAATTATTATACGTATAATGTAGGCATGTTTTAATATAATCTATAAACTAAACCGAATTATTAGCAAATATCTCATTGACATCTTTGTTCGTCCGGTTGTAGTGATTCCTGTTAATTAAGAGTCGGATGGAGGAGGGTCGACCATCCCATCACACACTAGCACACACGCACGCACGCACGCACGCCAGCAGTATATTTAATAATACACACTGTCTGAAATACTCATCAACAACTAAGTACCCCGGATTATGACCAGACTTACATAAAGTCGCCCAGTGATGACACGAACTCGGTGCCAGCTCCCTATCAGCTCAGCCAACTAGTCACGAAATGGTCAGTAATTGTTTACCATTTTATCGGTGACTTAGATGTGATCAGAGCCCGGTATATCTCAGTTGTACATGATAAAGTGGTATATGTGGAAGGTCTGCCGATTGCGAATGTGTCGGTGTACGAGGTGATTGGCTAGTTGATGTACAATGTTCTGAATAAAAGGCGTGGTATAGGGTTAACCTTGTGTGTAACATCCCACAAACACAGGTATGCGTGAAATACCAGACTGACCTGGTGGTGCGTGTGTGCGTGTGTGCGTGTGTGTGCGTGCGTACCTGTGAAAAATTTAGGGGATTACCAGTAGCTCTGTGTTACAATTTTGTTTGTTCTTCCCGTAGATGATGATCATGATTTATGTTTTACGGACACTTTTGTGTCCATGGTAGGTTAAATGGTCCGAGCGACATCCAAAGGTAATGAAGCGAAGTAAAAAATGAAACAACCTTCAGATATGATCACGCCGAGATACCTACACGGGTGGTAGTGATCAGTGATCGAACACGCTACCGCTAGACCACGGATGTGGCCCTATTTCCCGTGGAAGTATAATATATATATATATATATATATATATATATATATATATATTGATTCTGCAACTTGATATACAATATATTGGTGGCAAGAAATATATTAACACATCGGAGATCGGAATATTTTATAGCCATCTGTTTATAAGGCTGTTAGAAAGCAGATTTTATTCGCATAACAAACTCCCAGATTGTGCTAAAGTATAGTCAGTCAGGGCCTTCTTAACGCATGGGCACGCTGAGCACTGGCCCAGGGGACCCACGAACATAGGGTCCCCCGTACTAATATATGTATGTTGTGACTTGCTGTCACTAAATAACAACTATGCTATACTAAACCATAAATATTTGTTACTATATATCCAGTGGACGTTGACATTCGCATCTGATGTAATATCACGGTCACCTCTGCAACCTCACGTGCGTGTATGTGTACGGACCTCGACCATTTACATTGGTATTCATCTTGGTGGTTGCATAGGTAAGGGCTCCAGTGTACTTCTTTGCCAGGGGGGTCTATTATGCTGTTAAGAGATATCTCTGTAGTCTATACAGGCCCAACCATTCGGTTCTAAGGCATTGTAATGTCCCATAAGAATTGTTTTCGTTGGTCTGTGCCTGACCGTAATCTCGCCGAAGGGCCCCCGTTCGTGAATGAATTAGTCGGTACTTTGCTTGAACTGGTGGGAAGATATTTCGCAAGAACATGTAGCATCGGATTTCGAAACTTGAACGGGATGTTTGCATCGCAGCGCTCTAGCACGGTACTGCAATGTGGCTGTCGTGCTTAGAGTAGACATCGTTCGTTGCTAATCACCTCAAACGAGCTTAATCTTTGGAGACTATGCGAGATGCGAGACAGCATTCCTATTACTGAATCGCATTTGCCTAAAAGCTTTAAGGGTTTCCTATTACTCGCTACGGTCATGTTTTAGACGCGTTCCTGTATACGACTGTACATACGCTGAGGCGATCATCAAATACGTCAGCCAAACTGCAATGAATTTGTTTATAGCGTAAAGAAAACATTGAAGATAACCCTAAAAGATAACTCATACATTGAACAAATAAATACATTATAACGTGATACAATGCGAAGACTTGCATTATACAAGACATGGCTAAGCACCTCATTGTATTTGGTTATTGTTCAAAACCGATCAACGTATAATAACTGCTGGGCAAACCAGTACCTGGGTAACCGAAATAACCAAATTTAATACAATATGAAATATCGGCTAAATAACATATACTATATTTCATTCAATAAGAGATTAAAGTGTATATTAAAAATTATCCCCGTCAAACAATAATAATAATAATAATAAACTTCTATATCACCAATATCCTCGAAAATAATCGAGGTCAGTGGCGCACCTAATCCAGGGGTTGGGCAATCTCACAGTCAAGGTAAGATGCAAAAATCATCAAAACCTTCCCCAACATACGCCAAAGCGGATTCTAAGAGTGATTACACATAATGACGATCGGTTGAACAAAGGTGGGGTGCAGTCCGTGGACATTGGGCGGTTCATTGGGTGAAAGTTCACGAGACCCCGATCTGAGCACTTTGAGACGACGTAGACTCAAAGACGTCAATAGACCATGAAATATACAACTGTCATAGTATATGACATACACAGTTATTGCATAAATAACATGAATTATTAATGACTGGCTCAATACGAGATTAAGGCGACTCCGTGGTCTAGCTGGAAGCGCGTTGGACCACAGATCACTACCACCTGAGTTCGAATCTCGGCGTGCGCATATCTGAACTCTGAAGGGTGTTTCATATTTGACTTCGGTTCATTACCTTCGGATGTCGCTCGGCCCATTTAGCCTACCGTGTACCCAAAAGTGGCCGTAAAACATCAATCATCCTCATCTTAAAGCGAGACTGTTTCCACCTTCTGAGAACGTAAAGACATCATAATGTACTCCTGTACCGTTAGTTGGGCCAGTGGAGAGTATCTGAGCTGTTGATTCTATTAAAACATTGAGATTACCTATCTCATTATATAGGTCACGTTTCACCTGCAAAATTCGATGTGCGAGCTTTATTCGAGAGAGATCAATAGGATGTGCGTACGAAGCTTCATTTTCAATCGTCCACCTGATATCAATGAAATCATCATAGAATTGTCTATGTCGTCGTGTGACTATTCAGGAGAGGGTAATGATTTTGCCAAAAGAATCGCGACTGGGCTCTCTCTATGTTCCAGATGTGACCAGGGCCAGGGCTTAACAATGAACCAACAGCTCATTCAATAGCCACCAACAATGATGTGTGCGCGCATGGACGTGAGCGTGTGTGCGCACGCAAATAAATAGCTTAGACAAATCAGTTAATAAGGTTCCATAAATATTGTTGACATCTAGATATTTTATATGTCATCGACGAACCTCGGTTATCTGATTTATCCACTTGAGTTGGAAAAGTCAGTGCTCGTCTAAAATGTTAGAACAAACATATTGTGTCTTATACTTGTCAGAAGAAGAAAAAAATCATTTTGATGGTCTATACGTATTATATAAGATTATATTAAATTAAAATTGTAGTAGTACTAGTAGTAGTAGTAGTAGTAGTAGAAATAATAATAATAATAATAATAATCTGTATATATAACCAAAATGGGAGAGAACCACAACAATATCCATTAATCTGGCAAGGATGTTACTAGTTGTGAACGTTTATATTTGGCCGTCCTATCAGAGATAGAACTATTTCTTTGTTACAGAGTTGGCATTTTGGTGAATATAGTTTTTGCATTAATGGGAAGGGACTCTCTCCGAGTTTGGGATTCCAAATCCGACGACTCGGACTTATATTTGTGATAAGTTTGCTAAGACTATTCGGTCATATGTCCCAAGTGGGACCAACACCGACACTAAACAACTCAAGTCAACTCAACTCTTGTATTATCGGCATTACTGCGATTCGTGGGGCGTTCAACCCGATATAAAGCAATACATATTCATTACCAAGAGTATATAATCGACGGTAAGTTGCTAATAATGAAATTGATCTATGCATTCTGCTCAGATTATATATAGTCATCAAATGGTTTGGCTAACATGTATTGATATAAATATTAATGTACACTTACTGCAATGCATACAGATCACATAAATACTGTGTATGTATCTTATCTATAATAAAAATATTTATTTCCATGTTTTTCTGTTATATATTAAATTAGAATATATGAACAGTACTTACATTGACTTGATGTGGTTCTATAGTTTTCTGCATGGACCTGTACCATTGTGCCATAATGTGTCACCCGATACTACTAGGCAATGCTGTATCAGATTAAAGATAAAATAAACTATACATAACATAAAGAATATTCTGAATTAGTTTTTATAAGGGGATAACCATTTAAATAACATATTAACTCTATTTAAAAAGACATATAAACACCCGAGTGATAGCCAGTTGTGTACAGGTGTGTCGGGGAAAGGAAAATTTATTGTAATATGTGTAAATCACTTGTAAACATTGTCAGATATCAAACTAAACAGCCAATAGATTAATAATATTAGTATCTACTAAACTATTACTAGTCTAGACTGACCCTAATAACGGAATAACAATAGCATAGTCGTGGTACATACCTTCTAGTGATGCTTACCAAAGTAAGTATCACCAGAAGCTTTAATTCGTTCTTGGGGCGCCTCCGTAGTCTAGCGGTAGCGTGTTGGACCACAGATCACTACCAACCGTGTTCGAATCCCGGCGAGGTCATATTTGAAGGTTGTTTCATTTTTTAATTCGCTTCATTACCTTTGGAGGTCGCTCGGCCCATTTAGCCTACCTTGTGCACAAAAGTGGCCGTAAAACATCAATCATCATCATCATCATCATCTTTAATTCGTTCTTGTTCTCGATTTAATTTTGAACTAAACTCTATGTTAATTCTCGAACTATAAATATGCTGGTATATGATTCCGCCATGTTGATAATTCGTTCAAACTGTGGGCCCCCTTAGCCTCGATCTGAGTGTACTCATGAATATTCAATAGGGAGCCTATGGCGGGTACCGTGTGGAATCTCTCCCCTGTGCCAAAACTCCAATTGCCTGATTCAATACAAAACAAAAATGGCCGAACATTGTCGTCATAACGTTCTAACATCAAGTCTATGTTTTCATCATTCATCTCTCGCCACAAACTAGTTCCATTCTTCGCTGATATATGACCCACACCATTTAACACCTGACATGTTCTTATTAACCATTATTATCGTTCTTTTAGCTGGCATTAACACCTTTGATGAAACACGAGTCAGAGCAACAATGTTATAGACTCTAATAATGATGACAATTGGTGTTTTACGGCCACTTTTGTGCTCAAGGTAGGCTAACGGGGCCGAGCGACTTCCAAAGGTAATGAGGTGAAGTCAAAGATGAAACGTCCCTCTGACATAGCCCGGCCGGGGTTTGAACTCAGGCGCTATAGATCTGTAGCCAACCGCGCTACCAGTTAGACCACAGAGACGCCCTGCCTTCTGATGCGGAAGGTATCAAAACTTAATGATTCGTAGAGACTTCGATGTTTTTGTGCCGTGCGAGATGCTTTTATATTCCGGGAAATGCGTTTGCTCGCGCTTATTGATGCACATTTACTGTCCTTTGCGTGAGGTTTCGGGACTTGGATTGGTTTATGACCAAATAAAGAAGATGAAAGTAAGATGAGAGCACTTAACTTTCTGGCAATTAATAATTTACGACGTCGCCATATTTAAACAATAGTACTTTCAAAAACTACAACAAGAACAATAACGACAACAACAATAATACTAACATTAATAATAATAATAATAATAATAACAAATGTAATACAATTTTAAAGAATACTAGTTGCATTGGGCTCTGCACTGGAAATAAAACTATAAGTGGCATATTTAATATGCCCAAGTAAAGATTACGTCCTACCCCACGCTGTGAAGGGATAGCGAAGGAAAGTTCTTAGAGAATATTGTAAGGGTTACAAACGGGAACCAAATCATGAAAGCTGAATTATGATCGATCTGTGCACATTACTACTGGGGTTCACTGATGTTCCTCGGAGCATCTTTGAAAGGCAACGGTTAAGAACGCATTCCAATAATCTCTTCTACAAGAGAAGGTAACATGTTCTATAGGATTAATGGTAAATGGTGACCTAATTTTCACTCGGTTTCAAAACCATACATATACTGACAAAGGTTTCTTGTAATATTGCACCAATATTCTCTACACATCAAAAAGGTCACAGCGCTAGATGAAATTTCGAATTTTGGGGGTACTTTTATGGTAACAACCGTTTTGCTATTATTCAACGACAATACAGTGCGTTTTATTTGAATACTGATGTATGTAAGGTAGTTGGCCATTCTCGCTATTATAAGTAATTCCCAGAACTGGGTTACATGAGCTCTGCATGCTGACACCATCAGGCGCAGCTGTTCTACCAAGGGCATATGTGGAGAGACAAGTCTATATTGTCTATGGGTCACACAGCTGGACCGATTGACAACAATATTTTCATCAATGTTCGAATTGTTTAGCAGTATTCATTTTCTGTGAAAATCAACGTCGACGAAAAATTCACCGAATAAATCTGACTGGTCAATATTGAGAACGATCTCAACACAAATATCAATCAAGATGTTAGCTCGATGCATGATCTTAAGAAATTAATGAGAATCCCACACATAAAAAGGTTTCAGACAATCTTAATAATTAGGTAATCATAGGATACGATATTTTGTTGCATTTACAACTTAGTATAATTATAAACAAATTATAATAATTATTTAATATTGCGCGTGATAGATAATTCTTTTTTATGTTGAGAATTCATTGAAATAGTAAATAAATTTATATAATTATTATATACATCTAAAAATGACTAAATTGGTAATTCTGCCGATGTCATTTCCACCAGGTAACTTCAGCAGATTAAATTGAATGGAACAGATAACACTATCTGATGTTTACACCAATACCTCAGTTGTCTAGCGGTAGCGTGTTGGACCACAGATCAGTACCACCCGGGTTCGAATCCGGGCGTGGACATATCTGAAGGTTGTTTCATCTTCGACTTCGCTTCATTACCTTTGGAGTTTGCTCGGCCCATTTAGCCTACCATGGCCGTAAAACACCAATCAACACACTCCACAGCAGAATACAACTGGCCTGTGACATATTGACGACTGAATTATCCCCATAAGTGATGATTCCATTATCCACTTTTGCATAACAGATATTGCCTCTCCATAAAAACTACCCATTCAGGCTATGGACACGCTTTGAAGACTGTCTTCTCCCTATTCAGACTATGTACGCAAAGCTACCACACAAAACAGCAACAAGCATTCATTCACTTATTGTCTACGAATAATATTAGTTGTGCACTCAACAATTAATGAAATCAATAGATATCTACCTCAGTCGGATGTAGCATCAGGTAAACGGTATCAATTAAACTTTTGCTAATTGTTTGCCAGCGAAATCTATATCGGTAACATTCAGACTATACATAGTAATCAATATGAGGCCATGTTTGTTGCCTTCAGTTGCGCTTTTCTACGTATTAGAGTGAATGCAGTAATGGGGTAACTTGTCCCAAGACGAAGCGGTCTGGATATAAATAATCCTTACAATCATAATCGTCACTATTATTAACCATAGGCATTGTCACTACTACTACTACTACTACTAGTACTAGTAGTAGCAGTGTGTTGTTATCACAGTAGTATTAATGGGGAATGCAAGCTTATGCTAGTATCCAACAGATGGCTCCAAGATTGACGACATCCATTACACAAGGCGCTCCTAGTGAAGTCAGCAGGAACTAATGCATGCCATGCAGTCAACTTGTTGTTATCAGGAAGCAGGAAGTGAACAACGTCATAAACTGCAGTTTATGTAAGTACCATGCGAGTGAGGGATGTACCCTGCAAATAATGGAACATGCACACTAGAAACGGGTATATTTTATCAAAGACTATTTATAACAAGACGTGTTACTTCACGTTTTAACATGGGACGCCATTTTGAATTCATTGAGTGCCAGGGCCCTAGCGGCCGGAGGTAGATTGTCACGGACAGCTCCCTTCATTAACATGGCGCCTAATGGCACTGGTTCATTCTGCGCCGCTTTCGGCTGCAGTAACAGAAAATGTATGCACAAGTAAAGACATCCCCGAAAGGAAATGAAAGCTAGTGTAAAAATTTGATATGTTCTGGCTTTTTTAAATAAAGGATATTTAAAAAATAAGCATTTGAAGTAGCACACCCCCTACTTGACATGACCAAAGCAGTAGGCCAAGCAGGATCTATCTAGATCTATATTTATTTCAGACATATAATTGGACTTCTAAAATTACATTACTATAATCAGATAATTTTTCCCTAATTACAATAATTATAAGTAGCTGAGTATTAACATGATCACCTGCATCCATATTTATTTTTAAACGCAAGCAATTGGTACTTATTGATATATATATATATATATATATGGACTTCTATTTATAATTTAAATGTTATGAAATTAATTATTAAATACCTCAACTAGTGGTAGAAACATTCATTTTGTTATTTTTTCTCTTGACAGAAGTAAAAGATGGGTTATTAATTGCTGTCGTTCAGATATATGATGAAGAAAGATTTAAATTACTTGAATACTAATTGTAGAATGTATGGTATGCATTTCACTGAAACGGAATTCATGAATCAGACAACTTATCTATAATGCTATTCCAACTATTTTTGATGTACCAAATCCATCTCATGCATACATTGAAATCAAAGAGGAGGGTATTAACAGATAGGAGACCTATACATGAGACAGGGCCAGCTGTGATGGTAATTAATATTTATAAATATTAATGGTGAAAATTGGTATTATAAAATTAATTAAATAAGAAACAAGGCATCAAACCCATGAGATTTTGTCAGCCCATTTCATATCTTAATACAAAAAAGGATTACCAGCACCTGAATTAGTAATTGAATGTTCAGCTCATTTGCTTTAATTGGTATACTTAAATGCATATAAAATCAAATTCTTTAACCAGCTTGAAAAAAGGAAAACATGTGTTTACACATTGTGCATGCACTTGGTTGAAATCATTGTTTTACAAGGTGTTGTTCTGTTTCAGTCATTGAAGTTCTCTGATGATGAGATACCATGTAAACAGGCCAATCTCTTAGTTACAGATTTACTGGTGTTATCTGTTACAGTAGTCAATGCATTTGTCTATTACATCTCTGGGTATATTCTGTCTAACTTTAAACAGTTCACTGATCTGGACTAAATGTCATATTTTTGTAGTAGTGGTTGTTTAGAGCTGGAAGCAATTTGGGTTATTCTGTCCATTTGATAACAAATGACTATAGATGAACCTGTGGCACAAGAGATTTGATGCCGCTTATTGTATAAAAGTACTAATTTCTCTATCTCTAGCATGTTAACGCAAACATAAACATTGTTAATATTCCATGTATATTCTTTGTTCTCAACTGGGCAGGCCTATATTGCATGGTATATATTATTGAGGTGTAGACTTTAAATGAACTTATAATGTTTTTAGTTAATATATGATAAACGGAATTTATGGACTATGATAAACTGACATGATGAAAGTATGTTTGTATGCATTTACCTCATATATACCTAACTGTTTTCATTTTAAAAAACTACGCCTTCCACACACAAAGCTGTGAAATAACCTATATCATGTTCAATTATTTTCTGATCAGCTGTCAAATGATCGCAAATTGTAGGCTATGAATTAATTAAGTGACTGGGCTGTGAAATCACTTAATTATTTATTTACAGTTTCAGAGTTTCCTTTCCTTCGATATCATGTGTACACAATTAAAGGCTTTAGTAATAAAAGAGTATGTGATCATGTAACATATAGAACTAGTATTAGCAATTCATTTCAACCATGCGCACACATGTACACGATCACGTGTGGACAACCAGAGAGCTTTTGTTTATCTGAGAAATACCTCCGGTCGCTCGAGGCGCCACTGGTTCAAAATTCAACATGGCGCGGCAAGAGTAACGCCTCTATATTTAAGCTCTCTGATTTTATTTCATTTTTTAATCACCCCTTTCGCTGCCAATCCGTGTTATCCCCATTGTGCTCTTTGTTGTTACGCCGTAATTACCCGTTCGTTATTTCGTGACTTTATCCAATTGATTTTATGCAGTAAGGCAATTAATTAGTATTTAATTATTGCTATATTATTAATATTCATATCCGCCATGAATATTAATATTCATAAATCGCTTCGGGTATATATCGTGCAGGACTGATCAGACATGGAGTCAATAGACTTTGCCAACTAATTTTCGCGGGCTTCTACACTTTTACACTTCGAGGCGGAGTTTCATGGTTTTCAATGTAGGCCGGATTCTTGTTCTGAACATCTCGATTTTAACAACGATCTATTGCGTAATACAGATAGGAAAATACTTCTAGTTTCTTGTTGTTCAGCATATTCCAATATTAAATGTTGCTATTGTGAACAAAGTGAAAAAATGAGAGTAAATATTTGTTTAGCGAATTCCACTAGTATCGGTTATCGCTTGAAAATTGAAATGGCGACAGACGGGGTTTATTTACATTGTAAAATCAACTAATGGTTCACGTTAATTCACGAGAAATAATACCCAAATGCAATATATCAATCCCGGATTATTGCTCTATCAATCAATACTTTTGTGTAACACAATGTCTCCTATTTAATGAGTATTTTCGATTCAAATAGCACACCCGTTTGTTTATTAGAATTATGCCCTCTATGCCAGCGCAGTATCACTAACGTGCGCATGCGCCTTGAGTCTACTGCTACGGACGTTGGCGAACGTTCTCCAGGGAAAATGACCACAAATAAAACAAATTGTTGAAGATATCTCTGAATTGTCCTCATAAATTGATAGTATTACAACTGTCTTGTCCATTTTAGATATTATTATAAATGGCCAACGACGTGTATTGAAGAAACAGTATGGGAAAGCAACTGCCTATACGTAAACATTCGCTAGGAATACGGCAATCCGCTGGTACACTGTAAATGTGTTCTGCGAACTACCACATAGAACTTCCAATTTAATCTATTTTGTTTACTAAATCAGTCTTCTTTGAATAGAAATATACTAAATATCACCTTAACGTTTATGTTCCTTTACTGACTGTTGGAATCGTGGAGTATTATCACCGGCAATGATCGCTAAAATATACAAACAAATCTCGTGTACGCGCTGAAAGGGAACGGTGATCCAGACACTGCGATTAACGTGTCGTGTTTACGACCCGACTGTAGTAGTTCTAAATCCTGCTGACAGATGTCACTAGCTGAATTGGCAAGGTCTATTCAATTGGAAACTTTTTTTAAGAAATGGAATTGGAATTGATAAATTTGGAATTGGACAAAAAATAATAATCCACAAATTAATTTACCATTTTTATTTTTAATTCAGAAATATTATTTCCATGACAATCCTACTCGGAGTACCTACTTATGGTAAAAAGTAGTAGGTAAAAGAGTAGGTAAAAAACGCAATTGGAATCGATAAATTTGGGATTGGAATTGATCAATTTGATGTGGAACTGACCAAATGGAATTGACCCCATGTCTGCTTTCAGCCCACTACAATCTCACAGCGGTACGTCAGGCACTAAGGCGGCAGTACACAAGGCCCTATATCCATTCTGCGACTTTCCTGGAGAATTATACTCACAAGTTTTTGTTTTATTATTTAGCGTAAGTTGAATTATTCAGGAAAGTTTATGTTGGGAGAATAATTGCACGATATGTCTATCAATATGTACATTTCTCGCTACGGCGCAGAGTGCAAAGTTGTCTTTATCAGTTGGACCAGCGGGACGCTGGTAGCAGTATCTCACTGACGGGATATTAGTCCTTGCGGGGCCCCTATGCTTTAACTTAGTCAGGCTTATGAATAATACGGCCCAACAATGGCGTGTTTAAGTGGGCGCATCGGTAAATTCAGTGAGCTCGTATTGGAATATACAAACCGATTAACAATTTAACAAAAGGAATCCATCTCCAGAACCTTTCGATAAGGGTATAAACCTTACGCCATCTGGCGGCTAACGTAGCCGATGTGCGAAGTAACTGCCTACGTTAAAATGGACATTCTATTATATAACAAAGTGTAGTTTAAAATATATAACATTGCACAGTCTAATTATCATCACCGTCATCATCATCATCATCATCATCATCATCATCACAATAACAATGTCTATATATTTCCCACCCAGGCACCTCCGTGGTCTAGCGGTAGCGTGCTGGACCACAGATCACTACCACCCGTGTTCGAATCCCGGCGTGGGCATATCTGAAGGTTGTTTCGTCTTTCACTTCGTCTCATTACCTTTGGAAATAATAATCATCATCATTATATATTTCCCACCCGTACAGAATGCGTCGCCGATACTGGTGCCCCCTGTTGGTGATCCTCTTCTTTTATTACGTCTGGAACATAGATGACGAAGATGACGACTACGATGGGGATTACACAGCAAAGTCGCATAATCTCACCCGATCCAGATACCAAAAGAGCGTCCTAAACTTGTCCAGACTGCGCGGAATCGAAACCAGAATCTATTCATTATCAGAATTTGATCTAGCTCGTGATGACGCAGCTATCCCTCCACTGAAAGTAAACAGCACCAGCTCTAACTTGGACGACCTCAATGACCTTGACACTGATGAGTCCGTGTACACAGACTCTGTCCTCAAACCACCGGAAGTGGAACGTTGGCAAACTGTCAGCAATGAAGAGGTGTATGTGTTTTCAGCTCACAGAGATCCCAGACATCCATCACGAAGCATTGTTCTCGTGTTCGGGATCTTGTTGACCGGATTCCTGAAAGACAAAGGCGACATCAGATTATACTGTCACCTGGTGACTGGGGAATTTGGGATTGCTGATACAGTATTAGGAACGATACAGACACTTGCCGTCAGGAAATACAAGTAATTTCTCTTTCATTATGTGTGTGTGCGCGCGCGCGCCGTGTGTGTGCGTGTGTGTGTGTGTGTGTGTGTGTGTGTGTGTGTGTGTGTGTGTGTGTGTGTGTGTGTGTGTGTGTGTGTGAGGGGTGTGTGTACGTTGCCAACGCAAGGTATTATCAAAATAAAATCCGAATTGCTACCACATCAGGGTAATTCATCAGCTACTAACCATTTGTTTTGTTTTTCATTTGAAAGACGCGCTTGCTCACAAAAGAGTATATAGCTTACGTCCAATCGAGCAAATGGATGAAGAATATTATAAAATATGTCCTAATGAATCGTCTAGATGATGTAATCAAAGTACCAATGTTTTTCACACACACACACACAACATATATATATATATATATATATATATGTATATATATATATATATACTCCATTATATACATCATTCCAGATATGAAGGCTTTGTACTCCATTGTCGTTTCGACTCCGGTGTTTACGTTACCAACGATGTCCATGTTTCGGTAGTTATGGGCGCCTGGCACGAGCCAATCAACGCTCTCCGAGTTCACGACAACCTACAACCCCCCGGGAGGCCGTTAAACTTCACGCTCTGTTGCGTCGACATCCTCAACGATTACACCGACTACGGGCGACTAGTTGAGTGGCTTGAGCTGAACCTCATCCTCGGCGTACAGAAGTTCCTCATCTACGTGGCCTCGACTGATGAAACGCTGAAAGCGATCCTGACCTTGTACGAGCGAGAGGGGAGCATCGAGATCGTGCGCTTATTAGAAGTGGACGCCTACGAGCGAGATGAGCCTGGTGAGCCTGTGCACTTATTGGGACTTGATCCGGATGTGTGGCACTCCATGAGTCTAGTATCGCTGCAGGAATGCCTGCTGAGGAATATGCTCCTCACGAAGTACCTGATGTTTTCCGGGGTGGATGAGATCATAGCGCCGAGAGATCCGGAACTACACTCGCTGCATGACGTGGTCAACTTGAGCAAGTGCGCCAACAACGGCTACATTTCGGTGTTGAACTTCTACTTCGATCCCGATTGGCCCGATGACGACAGCTATGCCGAGGACGAGTTGGTCGGATCCCGGATCCGCCCGGTCACGTTGTTGAAGACGCGCCGAGAGCGCACCTTCTGGAGCTTTGAGAATCGATCCAGATATATCGTGCAGCCGGAATTCGTCGACCACGTCAAACCTCACCGAGTCTGGCTCCGACATCCGGGCACCGACTTCCCGTGCGTCATCCATCCCGATCTGGGAGCGCTGCACCATTACGACACGCAGCCGCGTGGTCGGCTGCCTCCTACTGGATCGGAAAAGCTCCAGGACGACGAAACGGTTCTGGATCGCAGTCTGCATAAATATGGCGGATTGTTGGTGGAACGCATCCTAGCTAGAAATGACCAACTCGGAAATGGGAACTTTGGACAGCAAAGGACGTCGTCGGACCAAAACAAGACGGTTTAGTACATGTTGACTCATCATCAAATCCAGCCCAGAGACAGGAGCGATGGTGAAGTAGGTGGGTAAATGAGGGAGTAATTGAGGTTTAAGGAGACGACGGCACAACGCATTATCGCATCAATTTAGCGGCGTGTCTCACAGGGAATAAGCACCGCAACATGAAGCCGGAAAACCTCAACATTGGTCATGAATCAAGGTGTTTTATACCCTATTTGGGCTTTTTGGTACCTGCGTTCAAATCACCGACACAGCAACTATTAACAGCCATCATACTGTATAATTGAGCAGTTACCAAAGAAAATTTGATGCTTCGATGATGTTCAGCAATTTTCGGGTTTATAATATCAGACGTTTTGGGTATAGCTAACAATGGTAGATGGACAAGTTCAATTATAAACAGTAATCGGGAGATAACAATCAGAATAAATTAACAGATTGGCGATGCCATAGCTTGCAAAATTATCTTTGGTTTGTATAACCTCAGCACTGGTCACAGATTGGACATATAACACAGGCTACTCCCGCAGACAACATCCCAGAAACCTAGGTGCGAGTCGGATTCGACCTAGATCTAACAACCTGGAGATTTGGAGCGCCCTGTTCCAACCACTGTGCTAACAGCACCCTCTGGGTTTGTTTCGTTTGTTAGGAGGGGGGGTCTTGAACAAATCAATGTAATCGCATTAATTGTCCAGGTGTTACAGAGTTGGCATTGTTGTAGTTTGGCTTAGAAGTACTAAAACGCCTACAGCTATCTTGATTTTAAAATACCCATCGAGAGTAATAGTCAACTGTCACAGTGTTAGAACGGCGTTAATCATAGTCGTACAAATCCTGGCCAGTTGTCTTTAACAATTAGTACACGTGGTGTACATATACTACACTACTGGGTTTAGATGGACGTCATTAAATACTTTGGTTTTATAATGAGACAAATTACGATCCATCGTGGTGGATACCATAATATCGCTCTGTCTGACAACGGCGAATGCAGAACTGTGTGCAGCTCGGGTGACACGCACTCGCAAGGGGGAGGGAACATAAGATGCTAGTTTTGTTCTAGCTGCGCTGGTTCATAGCTGCCAACACTTGAAAATTGGAAAGCGTTATCATTTTCGCGCGAAATGCGACCTACAGCTAACATGACACTATGTTTATCATCATAGGTATTCTTTTGTGAAAGGTTCAACTGCTTTTTTAATTTAATCAGATTTTCCCCACATTTAATAACAAGTCATCATGCACAAGTCTGCACTTTCAGTACATGATTACCCTACATCTTCTACACTAAACTAAAATCTTCATAGGATTCCTGTATTAATTAATACCATAATATTAACATAAAGTGGAGAAAAAACACAGTGATCAAACAAATAAACATGAAAGGAACAGAGCAATCCACCATATAAACAAGACCATGTGCTTTTTTCTGTAAACAAAGACAACTGGTCAATCAGAAAAGAGGATTTGAGTCACGTAATCATCATAATGCAAAATGGACGTTTACCAGCCAAGATCACTAGATCATGCGGTCTAGAGCAACTGCTGCGTGATGAGCACCATAGAAGTTGTGCTGAACAAGCGACAGTCTAGGATACTCCCCGAAATACAAGCATGCAAGCCGTGTGGAGCTAAGACAGTGCCAGAACTGCACCATATGGAACTATTAGTGGAAAGGGCAGATTTATCGTAGTTTTCAGAGTACCGCCGTAATGAAGAACAGAAAATTGTAATGATTCCGCAGAAATCGTAATGGTTGGCAACTCTGCAGTGGCTTCTTGTATGTTTCAGATCATTATATAAGATCCTCTTTCAGACAAAGTACTGAGTGATGATGATGATTGGTATTTTACGGCCACTTTTGTGCACATGCAGCTAATGGGCCGAGCGACCTCCAAAGGTAATGAAGCGAAGTCAAAGATGAAACAACCTTCAAATATGCCCTCGCCGAGATTCGAACACGGTTGGTAGTGATCTGTTGTCCAATAAGCTACCGCTAGACAATGGAGGTGCCCCTCGAAGTACTGAGTGAAAGTACACCGCTGTATCTAAGCGATCTGATCCAAAAGTATATACCAGTGAGCTTACTCCGATCTGAGTCCTGTTCACTTTTGACAGTACCAAAAAGAAGCACAGCTATTAATATACGGAGAGAAATCTGTCTATTTATATTAACTTGCAACAAAAATATTAATTTTCCGAGGTTCTTAAAACCCACTTATTTAAATTAACCTATTTATAATAGGCTAATTTATGTATAAAATATTTAGTATTTATGTACAAAATGTGTTTTGAGCTATTTCACGTTTTACTTAAGTAAAGCGACTCAAGATAAGGCGCTGTATAAAACACCATTATTATCATATACTGTAACTGATAAAGATGGACTTCTTTCCTAACTTTACAAGCTAATATTAATATAGACAAAGGAGATGTCTCATAACTAGGTCACGTATGGGTTCCGTCTTAATGTGTCTAAAAACTGTACATTATATGATTTTTAAATTATACATTTTGGTTATCCCATGGCACTCAGCTATGACTACTTATTGGGCATCGTCTACAACGTATAGCTCAACTGTTTACGTTTTACAGCCATTTTTACTTAATCACGCTGCTCTTAGTAGCAACAACAACAATTGTAGCCGATATATCAATTAATTTGTGGTCGTTATATAAGTCTATCATTAATAAACCATGAATAAACGATTACATTTACAACCAACTCCAAATCGAATTAATTACTTTCACCGTATCTTGATTAACAGCGGTCACACAATGAAGGCCAGGGGGCGTCATGCCAACAAGACGAATCCCAAATGGACGAATCAGGAACTATCCCAAGACGAGTTCCCATAATTTTAGTGTCAGTATAAGCGTTAATATGATAGGATATGACTATATAATTTTTTTAATAAATTCGTCCAGAGGAGTTTCGTCTCGTTGAGACTCCCTAAAATTCTACTTGTTCATTTGGGATTCGTCTTGTTTGGACTGAACCAACGAAGGTAGGTTACATCTTTCAATTAGATTTCGATCTTCTTTGTATCGAGACTCAATAACCAAAAAATCTAAACGACTTGTTTCAAGGATGACTTAACTGCATTCACGCGTTACCATGCATGTGATTTTTTTTGTTGAAAATTTGAATGTTGTCTGAATCGCCGAATCTCAAATTAAGTCACTCTGTTATTGTTATTGTCTTTCGGTTTGACGATGACCCAAAAAATTTGTGCTTTCAATAAGATTTCATTGCGAGAAAATCGGCCAAGCCAATATCGATTTACTAAGTCATATTTTGGTTTTAAAAACATTATAACACAGCTTTAGTGTTTTTGAATTATTGGGGAAACATGATTTCTATCAATCAGTAACTGTTCCAGGTAATCTTTGACAACAGTCATTGCGTCACAGCGAACTTTCATCCCTCCTCTATTAGCATTTCAACAAAAGGATCATTTACAAAATATTGATCTTCTTGCGTAATGTAAGTAAATATATATGTTACTTCAATCTTTGTTTCGTTTATAGATTAAAAAAAAGTATTAAAATAACTATATATCTGATCAAATGTATTTTAATTGCCGACTCAAATATTTATAAAAGAATCACAAATTTATGCTAATCCACTTAACATTTAGTCATTCCCTTACCAAGATTCTCACAGCTAAGAAAATATTAATTATATAGTTATAAGTTCCAGGACAAATCTTTGAATATTTACCACCTGGTCACAAAGGCCGAATACTAAACAGTTAAAGTATAAATAATTAAATTCTACGTACCAGTACTCTTTTTATTCTATTTTTGGAATTTTCTTTTACAGGCGGAATATTTATTCACAGGTTTTTTGTTCTAAGTGGACTTTTTTGAGGCAGTATTTTTTCCAGCAAATATCCTGATATTTCAAGGCCTAGAAAATTAATTAGTTTTTTCCAGGACTCATGGGAATCATGCTTTTAATAGGACTTTATTCATACACAAGTTATTCGGAACACTCACGAAACCATAACTGACAAGAATGATATAGAAAAGGTTTATTCTCTGTGAGTAGGGACACAGGCAAACATATCCTTATATGTTAGTTATTTCAATCATCAAGAAATAAGCCATGGGAATGATCACACACATTGTAATGAAGATACACACACACAGACACAAATATACATAACGAAACATAATTAAACTCAGCTATATACTATAGCGTTTTATTTTTGGTTCATTCCAACATCTAAGTAAAACTAAATAACCTATATCCAAGACATACACACAAAAACAAACTGTTAAAACACAAGCACGCACACATATCACCAGTAACAACACAGTTAAATTACTTAATCTGCAAGAAAATAGTAAACAAAAGATGATACACCTGCCGAACAGATGTACAGCTACGTGACACAGTTGCATAATTTAAAAGTTATGAACAGTTCATTCATCAAAGATAATAAATAAAACAGCCAATCCCCACGTTTCACACAACCTAACAATAAGTCTACAGCCTGACTCAAACCTCGGAGTATATTGCCTGCCATATTCCACCCGGGTGCGAATTGGAGAGAAACAGATATTGAAGTCCCCGACTGGCACAGGTCTGACGACCCTGGGGACGTGGTTCACTGAACAGGTCCTTGATCGGCTGATCGTGTCCACACTCCTCCTCCAGACACTGAAGACTGGAAAAACATCCAGTACGGTGGAAATTTGTGGCATTCTGAGAATCGAAAACTTTACAATATACACCTGTCTTACGAGCCTTGGTTTTTTGAGCTGAACCAATCGCATCCTGTTTACAAACATTCAATGGAGACCTCTTAGTTCCTTGTTTCAGCCGTTTGTTTGATGCCTTCGTCTGGTATTCCAATTTTCTTTTAAATGGCCTCTTCGCATTATCATTGGCTACTGCCCTCAACTCATCAGGAGTTTCGTTTAGTTTACATGTTTTTTGCCTTATCTTCACGTTGTCCTTCTCATCATCTACCTCGTTACTGCCGTTCTCCAACATTTTATTGTTTACCTTCGCATTTCTCGTGGCCGATGTTTTATTGTTCATCTTCGCTGGGGCCTTCTTTGAAGCTTTACCACCCATCTTGGCCTTGCCCTTCTCCGGTGCTTTATTATTTATCATAACACGGCTCTTATCTGAACTTTCCTCGTATATCTTGGTCTCTCCCGTTTCTGCAGTTTTCTCATCCACCTTAGCCATATCTGACGTTTTGTTATCTAACTCGGCCTTGCCCTTCATCAACACTTTATTATTTAACTTCATCTTGTCCTTCACTGAAGTTTCATCATTTAGCTTCGTGCTACACTTCTCTGAAGTTTTGTTATTTACAATAGCCTTACACTTACAAGATGTTTTTCCATTCGTCTTAGCTTTCTCTGAAGTCTTCTTATTTATCTTAACTTTGCTGTTCCCTCGTGGTTTGTCATCTATCGTAGCCTGGTATTTCTCTGAACGACGATGCTTATGGTTTGATCTGCCAGGCTTTAATTGTCCAACCTGCTGGCCGGTTGCTTTCCTTTGACTTACCAGTTTTCTCTCAGAACCAGTCTTCGACGAAGACTTCAGACTGGAACCCTTATTCTTCCTCGTTTTAACATCTTTCTTTCTGCAATTATATTACATGCAGATAAATGATTTATACAGTGCATCATGTAATATACGGTTAAAACAACATTCTACATCAGCCTTATGTGCTAAAAAGGTAACAATAAAGAGGGGTCAACTTGATATTATTAATATTATTTATCATTCTACAACTTTATATTACACAGTTTTATTAACATTGGATAACAACCAGATGTAAATGTTACATCGGATAACAACCAGATGTAATTGTTACTTATAATTGAATCAAATTTGTTATACACAACAAATGACCTGATGCGTGGACATCTATGTGAAAATTAATTTCATTCCCAAAGACTAATAATGACCATTAGAGTGTATTCAACTTTGGGAGATTCTACATCACTACATAAGGTACTACAAACAAATCTCACTGTACAGTTGATCAGATATATCTGGATACATGATGTGGCATATACTGCATACGATATGCATATCCATTAGGCAATAGAATTTACCTGGTCGAACAAAAGAATTACAACCAAAGGAAGATCTCTAATTCTAAATCGTTACTCAAATCCACACTCACCGACAACCTGTCCTAAATGTAAATCCAGATTTACTGCTCGAGTCACTTTCATAACCGCCTTCAGAAGGGTGAGGCGCTATCTGAGGTACATCACCTTCTCTGGTACCACAGGATGAGACATTCCGGATCACACCAGTCAGCAAGTGATCAGGAGTCCTCCTAACTGGCGTAGCACAATGTGCCGATGTCAGTTCTGAGAAAATCTCTTGGCACGGTTTTCCACTCACACCAAATGTCGAATCAACTTTGGCCACTTCAGGAAATAGCTTAACCTTATCAATGGCAGATGTCTGCTTCAGTTCACCATTGTCCTCTAACAACCCATTTTTCAATCCATTAAAACTTGGTGATAGAGTCTCAGTATGTTTAAGCCGATCAGATGTTGATGGTGTATGATGTCTCAAGGCAGGACTCCTCGAAGATATGGAGGAACTCTCTGCCTGCTTAACCAAATCATTTTTTAAAACAATTCTTCGTGATGCTGGAAGATTCCTGCCTCCTTTCTTCTGCAGTAGTTTCAGATAGAGACTTTCAAATTCTTCTTGTATCCTAATCTGCCATGGGAAATGAGCCATTTCACAGCCTAAAACAGTATTTCATACCGCAGGCACCTAACACTACCAAGATTTATGATGTAGAAATAGAAGAATAAAATAGATTAAGAACAGTTAGTATAACATTGGCTGACTACAGGTTTATATTGTAAAAGTTATGACATGATTCCCACAGCCATGGAAATATTATTTTCCAGGAAATTAAAATCAAAATATAGCGTCTTTATTGTAAAATAGTGATATCAAAAAAACAACGTAATCTAATTATTTTCAGAAATATTTATATAAAAACACTACAAAAATTATAACATATTATTAATTATAGATTTGTATTATGATATTATAAAACAATAGTGAAAGTAAGTCATGTTATAAAACAAGGGCGAAAGTAAATCGACAGCACTGATTCTCGACAGCGAATATAAAACAGGGCGAAACAAATTGACAGGCAAATAAAATCAAGGACGAATATAGTAAAGGAGGCAAACTTCGGACAGGTTTGGTCATAATGACTTCTTAACACACCTATAATGGTTCATCTGGTATCAAACAAAAATTTAGAATGTTGACGTTATGATACAGCATGTCTATGGGTCGTGCAAAGAAGTGATCATGAGGTTGGGTAACTTTGGGCACTATTCCGAATGATAGTGGTGTAATTTCGGGTAGCTAATAATTCTGCTAAAAACACTCTGCACATTAAGTACAATTTATTTTCACATTATTAATTAATGCATTCACACTAAGTAAAGATTCAAACATCTACTTAAGTGATAGAAACAGGTATGAAAAAAAGATGGGACGATTTGTTTTTTCGCATGTTTTGACAACGAGACGATGGACACAGATCGCCAAACTCTCGAGTGTCTTGAAATATTATATGTGAACAGGAAAACGTGCTTCATTATACGAAGTAAAAAAGAGCATGCTTGTTATTGGTGCAAGATACACGTAACTGCCAGTATGTTCTGAAGTCAAAACAAGGTTGACCGAAGTTACCCTCCTGCCCAAAATTTGCCGCCTTTACTCTAGTCCAGTTCCCTTCAAAGTTTAATGATTATGATGAAGTAATCATAATTATTGATAAAGATCAAATAATTATATCTACAGAATTCTAGACAGCTCGGCCCAATGATAAGTGATACAACAACGGTTAATTGTTGGTAACATTTGCCAAAAGCATATTTAATGTATAATACAGTGCTGCAATACTAATTTTCGGACAAATATAAGTGTATTCTGACAAATGTCTACTTCCAAAATATTTTGTTCGTGCTGGAAGATGTATATGCTATGACATGATTATCCTGTCATGTTGTTTTAATTGTATAAAATAAATTGATTGATTGTTAACCATTAGTGACATTTGTCAAAAGCATATTCAATATAATATAGATCTAGTGCTACATGGTAACATTTCACACAGCTACATGCGCTTATTCCATATCAAGTAAATGACAACCAAGCTGTTAATATATATATATATATATATTAACTAATTTGCATATCTTTAACGCTAGCCGAGTTGTCACTTGGGCCGAGTTGTCGAGGCACCGATCTATATAGATATTTATTGTCAATTATTTAGGTTTTAAATAATATTGGTAGACCTAGTATTAGTAATTTTTTTATTAACATAAATATAACTATGGTAAGGGGGATCTAGTCTAACACTAGAGGTCTAGTGACTAGATCTATTTCAAGTTACTATTAAAGCGTTATCCAAGTTATCGTCAGATGTCACGATAATCGTGGGCGTCAGACTTAAGAATCTAGATCTATAAGAAAATCAATTAGATTGATATGCAGTGGTTAAAGCTAATAAACACTATAAACGAGGGATACTAATACATAAACTTACTGTGTTGTAATAATATCTTAAAGTGGCATTAAGTGATTAATATATAAAATGACAAGACGTTGAAGACTTCAGAAGAATCCATTCAAATACTACGGCACGGGTTAACCTTTTCACTATAATAAAACCTCACCGGAAAACTTTGCCCATAAGATTGTTCGTCCCAGATTATTTTGAAGTGAACATAATTAACTTTGAAAAGGGTCAGAGCAATAAATACAACTATATATAATTTTCTTAGTGTAATTATACATAGGACATTAATAACTAATAATTTTTACAACGAAAGGAACATATAACAGTAGGAGTTTTATTGATATCAAAATTCACCTGATACTATATTAGTATATACAGTCTATTATAATATTTTACTATCAAAATAATATCCTTAGTAAATTCATGGAATAACGTTAAGTTGGTTAAAATATTAGTATGGAGTTATTACTTTGCATACAGTCTATTTACTTAAATGTGTGCGATGTTAGCTTAAAGAATAAGCAAGGCCCTATATTATTGGGCTTTAAAATCTAGTGACAAAATAATGTGAACATATATAATTTATGGTTACTACATATAACTCTCCTTAAGAATGATACAAGGGCACAAAATTACAATAAACTGTCTAAATATTGAGAATACATAGATATGCTTGTAAAAGTTTAGTAGTAAAAGTCAGCAAAACCCGAAATAAGTATTAAAAAAATTAATACTTGTTTTATAGGAAATTTCCCTTCCAACAATTAGGGTCGTACGGTCGGGACCGAAATAAAATAAATCACTGAACATATAGGGTCAGTCGAAAATAATTGACATAAAGTTCTAGTTTCTCAAAAATTTGCCAGATTCGGTATCCAATCATTTACAAATGCCCCGAGACACATATTCTGGATTATTCTGGGTTTTTTAATATTTATTTTTACATTGATATTCAAATTCACCTTGACAATGATATCCACGCCGCCTTCCTCGACGATCGTCTGGCACACGACAATGTTTTCAATAACACATATTGTTCCTTTAGTTGGGATTTCACAATCTTTCTGATATTTCGCGGCGGGTTTCAACTGTGATCGACGGGTTTGTAAAACAAGTGATCAAAAACCAATGGCCTGATGTAGACTTCGTGTAGAGGTCAGAGGCTAAATCCGTTAAAAGTGACCTTTACAAATCGCAGATAGATCTAGTTTGAATCATATTTTTAGCGCCGTTTGTTTTCAATATTTCTGTATCATCTACAAGTAAACCGATTAATACAGGTAGGAGAACGGTGCATGTTAATATGTTTCAATCGAAGATGTTAATTTTCTGGGAGTAATCAGTAATCACACTTTCTAAACAGTATATATTATATGTATTATTGCATGATGCAAAATTTGTTGTGATCGATTTTGACTTTAGACTTAAGATTCCATATACGCGGTATGCGGCATGCGGATACGGCAAAAGTGGAACAGCATGTAGACAGACGAGAGCGCTTCCATGTGTCCGGATACGGCATACGATTTGTCCTGCGGCTGCCTATCGATGCGGATACGGCAAACTGAATAGCTCCATGTAGCGATTCGTACGGCAACTCGTAAAAAAACGGACGGGGGAATCTAGAATATGACGTCAGGGGCAGGTATTTCCCGAACAATTTGGCGGGATTTTAGAAATAAAACATGGATGTTACTAATGAATTAATGCTATCTTAGCCAGGGAAAAGTCCGGAAATTTGATTTTAGATTGTTTGGGTGGCCGGTAAAACATCGTGAATTTAAATACTAAATTTGAACTAATAACATCATATATTCTCAGCCACGAAGAAGATCTCCCAGTGTCACCATGCAGCTAATGCATCAAAAGAAAACAGAGAACTGTCTTTCAACATCAGGTTAGATTATTACCATATAAAAGTGTGTATATAGACATAATGATGAGGTATTTAGATCAGCTTAGAAATGTTCCTAGAAATGATAATATATTTCTATTTGACTAAACTCTTCAGTGTTTATTTCTCAATAGCCGCAATGCTTCTATCAACGTGACAACTAGGTCTACTGGAAGGTCTATCTTAGTATATTTTCAAAATTTTGGTTCTGTATTTGATTTAAAAAATAAATGTATGGCTTAACTGAGATGTTGAAAGATTTTTCTGGTCCTAATTCAAAGCACTTTTATTTTATTTTAATTTAGCATCAGCTTGGCCTATTAATGAGGAAAAACAATATAACTGGTGAGTTGTGTCTTATAATATCAGAATTAACATCGTGTAGGGAACTGGTGAATGTATTGGCATGTCTCTTACACATAAAATCAGGGCAGGTGAATTTGTCGGGGGTTTTCTGGGGAGTAGATGAAAATCACACCCCACCTGCTCTACGGGGCAGGTGACTTCAAAAGTGAATGACTATGCCTGGCACCCATATGATTTTAAGCCAGAAGGAACCCCCCCGATAGCTAGTCTATCACTCCGTCGGTCCACCGGCGACATCAGCCGTCGGTCAGACGTAATTTTGTCTGGCGGTGCAACGTCGGTACACCGGCGACAAACCTATTGGTCGGTCCAACGGTGACTTAGAAGAGGAAGATGATTAAAAATGGCTGAGATATTAACGCCTTCCCGTCCTTCGAATCTGGCTTCCGGTGCAGCCGTAATGGCGGCCGTCCACTAATTTGTAATATTTCCTTATATCTATGATATCAGGTATATTTCGTGATTATTATTGTGGAGTTTGGGATTTTCTAGCTACATATCCCGGCTTTGTTTGTCGCGGAATATCGACCGGTACGACGAATAGTGCAGCTAATGTCGTTGATCGCCCACAGCAATGCTGATAGCGAACGCGTCTTCTCCATGTACAGCAAGATTAACAACGACTCTCTGCACGTTCTTCTTTCATGGAAAATTAACACTGATCTGCTGAAATCGGCAAAGTCTGCAACGTGGAACCATGTGAATTAAAGACTACCAGTGATAGAGATGTGTAGACCTCGGTTTGTGTGACCTTGTGCTAGACTTTGTGCTAGATCTGTGTTATAATAGTATCTGAAATGAGGTTTACCGGTATGTTACAAGTGTTTAACGTATGTTTTTAATATTAATTTTGGCTAGATCTGCATTGACGCCTACCGTATTGTCATATTTTATTTAGTGCATTAGTTTATATGAAGTGCACTAATTTGAGATTATGCGTTTAACATGTTTTATGGTAGTTTGCTAGATCTGCATTGACACATGCTTTATTATCATATTTTAGTCAGTGCTTTCGTTTTTATAAAGTGCATTAGTTTGAGATTGTGCGTTTAACATGTTTTTTATATTATTTTTGCTAGATCTGCATTGACACATACTTTATTATCATATGTTTTCGTCAGTGCATTATTTTTTATGAAGTGCAAGAATTTGAGGTTATATGTTTTACATAGAACATGGATATTTTGTACTTCATCTGGTGGCAGGTTAAAACTTGATTGTTATGGCCTAAGAAGTGGTTTCCTTTATGTTACAATAGTAATTATTATAATATTCCGATTTACGTATAAAAGCTCGATTTTCTTAGATTTACGTATAAATCTACTGTTTTGGCATTTCTGAAACTTAACATGTATGCTGTAACTCCGCTCCTAGGATGGATAGATACGAGATCGGAGTGTCTACATCCAGGTTTTTGAAGATGAGGGATCCAATGATGATACTGACAAATCCCTATGGCTCTTTGTTAACTCGGGATGAAAAATGACTGCCATTGAAACCAGCTGAAATCATACTTTCTCCCCTGTTATGACCTTCAGATACGTTACGACCTTCATTATGATATATGTGATTTAGTCTGGTGTTATTTAATACCTGGTGGCTATCTCAATTGAAATTCAGAATGGCTGCCAATATTGCCATATTTGGTATTGTGGTCAGTCAGAACTACACATAACAATTCCTTGCATTATGTGGCTTTAACATCAAAATGGACATATACTGAAATAAAGACCTTTATTCAAAGTTAAAATACGATGTGACTCCATCAAATCATCCAACAAAACAAAAGCTAAACGACAGAAGGAAGACTCAGCCTGACTAGATGTATAATGACAAGAAATATTATGATGATTATCACAAATGAAGTGAGCTATTGTCACAACAATACTATACCAGATAATAATTGTCAATAGAAATTTTCTTATCATAATAGTCTAGTTAATCAGTCCACGCGATAAACACAACCTGTGATATTTGCATAAGTGTTGTGTTAACTCATTATCGTATAGACACGTAAAGGTCTCCACACATTTAGCAACTAATAACAATACATTTTCTACAATGCTTCAAAATAATAAACACAAACTTCCATTGCTCATCACGGGCTACTCACGAATTCATAATAACCAGCTAAGTATATATAATCATACATAATCACATATATATAAATCCACAGCATTATTACACATGTATGGGTATATGTATCAACTTCTCACACATTTGGCAGTTGACCAAATCTAGCGAATGAAATATATCCAGCCAAATTCTTTTTTAGCTAGACGATCTTGATCGGATCGGACGCTAAAATAAAATTAGTGCAGTTTTTTCTTCATAATTTAGTGTCAGATTAAGATTATATATAAAGGTCGCCTTTACATTGTTGTATATAATTGTAGTCCACGTCCTGGTGAGATATATTCCATTTGACATGGAAAAAAGATTATCAACTATTTCAATATTTCGACTCGCGTGCATATCTTTATTTATACGGATGTTTTCAGGAAGAAGTCACACAGTATGGCGGATGCAAGCATCACACTGACACACGCATATACGCACGTGGAGTCATAGAGTCTACCGAAAATTTAGGCTGTCTGTTTTCAAAATGACAAAGTGGTGTGGCAACCCTAGAATAGTAAAAGCTTCTATGAATATTGCAGGCATTGCTAAATTTCTTGTGGCTTTAATTTAGATTGTAAACTATTTCACAGTTGTACTTTAACCAGTGCCAAAAATATATTGGATTTATTTAATGCATAACCATACACATGTCTAGATTAGTTTTTTTACATCGCATACACATAACTTTATACTCATGGTAGCTCCACCACCTCTTATTTACGGCACGCTGTGGCATATCAATGATACAAAGTATTCACTGTATGTTTCCCATCCATCATCAACCCTTTCCAGGATTTAATGCTGGAATTTTTGCTTGTGATTTGGAGTACATGTATTACGAATGCCATGTTTGACGTGCACGAACATCTAAAAAAAGACGCGTGCAACAAACTGTTAAATATAAATTTAGAGTTCAATATAAATTTAGAGTTCAATATAAATTTAGAGTTCAATATAAATTTAGAGTTCAATATAAATTTAGAGTTCAATATAAATTTAGAGTTCAATATAAATTTTGAGTTCAATATAAATTTTAGAGAATCTCAAGCAAGAGCAAATCTTTACCGGAAGCATTGTAGCAGACGAACTATTGACAGGAAGTGGCAATTTTAATCAATGGGCAATACTATTTTTAACACGAATTCTAAAATAACGGCGCGAAATTTAAGTAGCAGTTTTAGCTACCTAAATCATAAGGACCACTTTAGTAGCGCAGTTTTCAAACTAGCTACTTACGAATTAGGTAGCGATTTTTATTAATTGCTATTAACTTTAATTCGGTCCCCTGGAGAAAAATATGGAAACAAAAAACCGGGAAAATATGACAAAAAGAAAAAAAATACGTTGGGTCGGGTGTCAAAAGTGGGTCGGTCGGCGATGAGAAACAAGATATTTTGTTTATGGTGCCTTGTAAAAGAGTGTCATGTTTATTTCATGTAAATAATTAACTGTTTTTATTTGATGGTGTGTGCTAATTGTATTGTTCGTTTTTTTAAAATATAGGCTTTAGAATTCACACTTATTTCTATCAATTATATATATATATATATATTCCATTTAATTGTAATTAATGAGCCGATATTCAGTGTTACTTAGTCAGTATTAAAAGAGTAAAACCAACTTGAAAAAAGGAAATCATGTGTTTACACATTGTGTATGCACTTGGTTCAAGTCATTATTTTACAAGGTATTGTTCTGTTTCAGTCCTTTTTTTCAAGTTGGTTAAAGAATTTGATTTGATATGCATTTAAGTTATGAATATCGAGAAGTATACCAACTAAAGCACACGAGCTGAACTTTCAAGTACTAATTCAGGTGCTGGTAATCCTTTTTTTGTATTAAGATATGAAATGGTCTGACAAAATTTCATGGGTTTGATGCCTTAATGTTTCTTATTTAATTAATTTTATAATACCAATTTTCACCATTAATATTTATAAATATTAATCACCATCACAGCTGGCCCTGTCTCCTATATAGGTCTCCTATCCGTTAATACCTTCCTCTTTGATTTCAGTGGATGCATGAGGTGGATTTGGTACCAAAAAAATAGTTGGAATAGCATTCTAGCTAAGTTTATCTCTTGTCTGGTTCATGCGTGTCTACTTTAAATTGTTATGCTTAATTTTTAAATATCCTTTATTTTTAAAAAGCCAGATCATATCAAAGTTGTACACTAGTTTTCATTTCCTTTCGGGAATGTCTTTATTTGAGCATACTTTTCCTGTTACTGCAGCCGAAAGCAACGCAGAATGAACCAGTGCCATTAAGCGCCATGTTAACGAAGGGAGCTGTCCGTGACAATCTACCTCCGGTCGCTAGGGCCCTGGCACTCCATGAATTCAAAATGGCGCCCCATGTTAAAACGCGAAGTAACACGTCTTGTTATATATAGTCTTTGGTATAAACCGGCTCAGTATAGCAATGTTTACTGGGAACGTGGTACACTTCATTGAAAAATGACTTAATTTGGGCTAATGTCATTTTGTTGTCCACTGGGCCAAAGTTGATACAATTATTTGTAAACATTGTGCCAACAATTTACCAACCATGTATATACCAACGGTTTGTCAACAAGAAGTATGTTGCTATACTAACAAATAAATCGTGATTCTAATATATTAATAAAGAAAACGATACAATTACTAAAATAAAAACATAATATTAGGCTGAATTAAGAAACAAGAATTCACTCTCTGAACATTTTATGTCATCAAATAGCATAGTTTCTTTACGTCACCATTTAAAAACTCACCTTATCAGACTCGCTTATCCTTCCCAAGTTCCCTTGCCATCTGATCATTGTTGATGAACTTTGCGTCGTACCCGGACTGTGAGTTTGCCCAACCCCTGTACTAGGTGCGCCACTGAGCTTGATTCTTTTCGAGGACATTGGCGCAATAGAAGTTTTGTCATTATTATTATTATTATTATTATTATTATTACCATATTAACATTGTCTATATACAATCAATGGCCAGAGGAGATCAGAAAAAAGTAAGTTAAGACTCTTTTAAATGTCATTGACGGTTATATTATATAATAAACAATGTAATAATGCTACTGTATGTATCATCGAATAAAATTACTTACTTACTTACTATAGGTTTTTCTACTTCCTGTATTCAGCGCGTTCTGGAGATTGTATGCTGCATAAGTAAAACATAAGTAAAACATAAGTAAAACAAACGCTCATTTGAACTAGTCACGTTCATATTACCTGGAATACGGCGGTGCAGATACAATGCACAAAATGCACAGTCACATGATCTGTGAGTAGTAGTATTTTGTTCGCATATAACCATGCAGGCAGTATTATACACAAATTGTTAAACTTAAACTCAAAATACTAGCATACATTAGTTTAAAGAACCATAAAGAATTATAAACTCACTCTTTTGGTGTCAGTTCGTCAGATTTTTAACCCTAAATGACGGATTTCAGTGAACTCTTTTGGGGGAAAGTTGGGGTGCATGCCCATAAGACAGCTGATAGCGCACTGAGCAGCATACTTTCAGATTGGGCTTCAGATCAAATTGTTTGTGGCAGTGAAATTGTTCGTGTGATCATTTCATTTCCATATGGAATCACATACATACATAGATACATATACTATTTTATCTGACGTTGAGTTTTTGTTATCTGGTTTCAGTTCTTGGTACTCTAGTATTCACAATGTATACCCTCCCTCTTGAGATCATTGCGCAGCGATATGGGGTTAAATATCACTTATATGCTGGCGACACACAGCTGTATATACCACTGGATCCTGACAATGAGTTAAATTTTTCTTTTTCCTTGAAGAATGTAGAACATTGTATTGCTGATATTCGGCTATGGATGACTCAAAATCTTCTAAGACTAAATGATAATAAAACAAATATTATATATTTGGCATCACTACATTCTGTTAAATCCCTAAAGACACCAGCATTACAGATGGGATCATATTCAATTATCCCTAATGGGTCAGTAAAATATCTAGGGGGTATTTTAGGCCAATTTATTAACATGTTCGAATATGTCATATCAGTATGCCGCGCTGCCTACTACCATCTTAAGAACATCCACCGTTTAAAAACATTCTTGACACAAGAAGTGCTTGTAACTGTAGTCCATGCCTTTGTTACATCTCGTACAGACTATTGTAACTCCCTGTTCAGGGTTGGGGCGATTACAGGACCGTGGTAATCGATTGCGATTACCTGAGATTACATTTATTCTTAATGTGATCGATTACAATTGCGATTACATTATAAATGTATAACAAAAACATCAATGTGATTCTGCATCAATATTCACTCGGTTACATGTATAATGCCGGTATAAACATTCTACAGTGTTTACTTATTACTTTCTAAGAACCAGACACATTTTATGGTATATTCTTGAAATGAAAATGTACAAAAGACTTTAATGCCATTGTTTGACGTTAATTTGTTTTAATATTTCTGATGCCAATATTCACGATAGAGCAAAGGAGCAAGTAACGCATTTGCCATGAATGCACAGGTATTTATAGAGATAACTGAGATTAGTGCAAGCTGAGATTAGTGCTAACAATATCAATGAATGTGTTTGAATATATATTTAGTAACGAAATACATCATGTGTGGCGTGACTATAGCCAGATAAGGTCTACTTAATAAATCAGACAATTCGAATATAGCCACCTCCAACCCCTCTGTAACTTAACCACCTCTTTAAATGAACTCCTTTTTCACAGTCTTAAATTATTGCTATGCTTCAAATTATATTTTTCTTCTATAACTCGGCCACCTCCCAACTCCCTACTTCGACCTTTGATCTAACACGTGTCGGCAATCACTTATATAACTCGTTTGATTATGCTGGTTATGCCTCTTTATTTAATACTACTGTTCCAGGTCTACAAAAATTGATAGATATATGCACAGATTATTCATCCCTATGGCGTTTTAATTTCGGCATCAAAAAGACGAAATGTATGATTGTATGTAAAGGCTATGGTTGTTTTACGACAACACCCCAATGGTATCTGAAAAACAAACGTGTATACAAAATGTGGAAGACATGGGTATACTGGGTGTAAGTTTTAATACTAATGTTAGTAAAACTATGTTAGTACTCGAATTCAAAAATCTAAACGAAGTATGTATCCAATTAGCAATATTGGTGTGTCATATCCAGATATAAATACATAAAAGCAAAGTTCACTTATATAAAACCATATGTTTGCCTACTTTATTGTATGGTGTTGATTGTCTATCCGTGAGTGTCAATAATGTGGCTAAGATTCAGTCGGCACAAGGCAACATCATGAAATACGTTAGTGGTCTTAGCCAAAGATCTCATCATAGTAATTTTCTTCAAGCTCTTGGCATAACTGGTCCGAATACTCTTTTAAATGAATATAACAAGTCTTTATTTACCAGAATATTTCAAAATTATTCACCAACCAGGAAACTTTGTACCTATTTTATTGATTTATTTGTCACTCAAAATATTTTAATACCTGGCACATTAGTAAATCGAATTGTTGATATGGGTATTTCTCTCTCTAGTCAATCAATCATCATACACTGCTGATGGTCTCGTCGACTCACTACGATTTATATTATACAACGGTAATTATATAAAGCCATGTTCTAACGAGTATCTTTTAGTTAAAGGGATAGGGCACCCTCAGAAAAATTTTGAGGACTAATAAAGCTATACTCACAAATATCACAAATAATGTCAAACTGTGTAACGATCACCCACATATTAAATAATCCAGTTCAAAGTGCTGCTTAATCGATTTTAATGGACTATGGCCATTTTGAATCTAGACAGAGACCGGAAGCTCCTGAATGCTGACGTCGCTTCAACGAATCCGGTTGACCTGAAGTCTGTAAAGCCAATACAAAAGCATGTAAACAAGTGTGAGCAAAGAATTATTCCAGAACATAACGCAACTGCTTTGTTAAAATTACGTCATGAATGAGAAACTATAATCCGCGTCAGTATAGAGAGCGCCGATGTGACGTCACAGCATTTCAGTTTCCCCTTCCCGCCTTCGAATATGGCTTCCGGTGCAGCCGTAATGGTGGCTCTCCAGTAATTTGGATTATTTCTATATATATCTATGACATCAGGTATATTTCCTGATTATTATTGTGTAATTTTGGTTACTGTTCTAAGCATAACATATTTTTATAATATTTTTTTATGTTGGACTATCCCTTTAAACTTTTAACAAAATCTTCTTAAATATTATTGCTGTATTAAGCTTGCATTGTTCTTGTTTATAGTATGCTGTATGTACATTTATCTTGTATATTCTCCATTCTATGGAGGTTGAATAAAATAAATAAATAAATACCACGTTTATCACCAGGGGCCAGATTGTAGCATGGTTGATGTTAACTAACGCATGCGTTAATGTAATTGGTTGTTTGTCATCCCACTGCTAGCCAATTAGGATCGTTTGCATCTAAAGTTAAAACGACGGTGTCAGAAAGAAGCCATGCACGATTGCTGGCTGCGTGACTAGCTTGGGCTTAACCGTGTGAAAATAACACAAGCTAATCCGAAATGCCTGTTTATATGATTTATAATAGCGGCAACATCTGAAGCAGTGTTTCAACACATTTTCCTTTCATATATGACAGCAGTCCGTCAATGGGTAAATCGCTGATTACGATTACATTTACAATGTAATCGATTACGATTACATTGCATCAGTGTCCATTAGAAAATCACCCCGAAAACTCAGGTCATCCAGTCATATATATATATATATATATATATATATATATATATATATATATATATATATATATATATATATATATATATAATTCAACCTAATTATTATGATGGTTAAAATACAGCGCTGCAAATCTTCAGGTTGTGGGTTCGAATCCGGTTCATATACTTCTGTGTGGGGCTTGTTTCCTTGGCTGTGACCAGTGCCGAGGCTAAATAACAAGGATGACGAATAGATGAGGATCAATTGTCAGTGATGACGAAGTTCACCGTGGACGAAATATTTCATATCTACTTCCGGTTATGTTCACGTCGCCGTTTCATAGTTTATTTCGTAGGTTATATGTATGTCACCTTTATTTATCACTCTATTAACTGCGTGATATTTAATTCAGAGCAATTAGTTTTACGCTAAAAATACTTGAGTGGAGTTGAAGTAGACTTCAAACGTCAGATCGGTTTCGTAGCCTACTCGGTCGTCAAAAAACTATCATAACGTTTACTTATAATACTCATGACAACAATAGTGAGTTAAATAATTAATTTGTGATTTGAAACGCTGTTAAACGCAGCTGTTTTATTAACGTGGATTAAGTTCGGTTGCTTTATGATTGGTAGCCTCACTTTTAAGAATTTTGATCCCTGTTACGGCTTGATGCTGAAGTAGTCGTAGATACTTTAATTAACTCATTATATGCGTGTGCGTTATGGATTTAGATAAGATAGTCATTGACTATTTAGTGATTGTTATTCACCCGAATAAATATATACAGAACCTTCAAAAACAGATCAATTCGTTTTGTCCATAGATTATAGTACTTGTAGATCATAGATGCATTCATCAAACACTGATTTAAATGATACTCACTTAACGTTGGCGTTGCATGCGTTAGATCTATATATAATATTATTAATTATATGCATGCATCAATATGTGGGATTTATCACCAGGGTATGAAATAAGCATACATCCTGTCATTCAGCTGGGTAAAAACCTTGCCAAGCTGATAACTTTGCCTGATGGACTGGTTTAATCTAAGTTACTACAATGTTTTTTATTTGATGAATTGATTGATTTAATGATCTGATCATGAAACAAGGATAGCACAGAATTGTGCAAGCACTTGTTTTGAGCGTGGTCCCTTTTATTGAGTGGATGTTCATATCGTTCCATTTATTCAATTCCACATCAAATTTATCAATTCCAAATGTATCAATTCCAATTCTGTTTTTTACGGACCTTTTACCTACTACTTTTTACTATTAGTAGGTACACCAACTACTGACTTGGAACACCTACCCTCCGAGTTGTTTATATTACAAGTGGGATTGTCGTGGAAGAAATATTGGGTTTAATTTGTTTTATAGGAAACTTCAATTCCAGTTCAAAATTTATCAATTCCATTTTTTTTAAATACTCAATTCCGGAATTTAATTGACCCCATGTCTAATATTTCATAAAGCACTCTTACTTAATGGGCTTGAACCTGTGATCCTCCGCAGTTAGAGCAAACTCAGCCTTTAGCATAAAGCGCATCTTCCTTAACGGCTCACCATACTCCAATCGTGGAGTAGCTAGAATACTGTGCTGCAAACCTCCAGTTTGTGGGATTATAATCTGACTCATACTTGTGTTTAAGTGCTTCATTCCCACAGGTCTTCTTCATATTATTTAATCACTGAGCATTAATTATGAAAGAAACCAATTCCTGAGGCAGTAAATATATAAAAGTTTGATTAAATTACAACCAAATATTATTATTTTGAGGTAATTGGCATGCACTGATGATCAGGCTATATGTGCAGATATGTTTAAACCTAATAAGCACCATTACAAGATGCACTGACTCAGTACAGCAAACTGATGTTTCATTGTTAATCTTGACAGAACAAATGACTTCAGCCCACTTTTGGGAAAATATTACAAGATTGCATTATCCAGAAAATAGATTAATTATCAGGGATGGGAAACGTATCTCAGGGTATTGGATCTCAGATGTAAATCATAAGTTGGGTGAAAATTACTGATCAGCACATAAATTCAATTGAAAGTTGTCCTATTCCCCACTATTGGCCAGCTGTGATAGCACAGTTAGTTAGAGCGTAGGACTTGTAGCCGAACTGTCGCAGGTTCAAGGCTCCGTGAGCTGCAATGCCGTCACGTGGCAACTGGTTCCCCATCCATAAAAATTGAGAACCTGACAGGATGTGATGGCTATGTGTTGGAGTAATGCTTTGCGCCTATAATGGCAGCATGCGTTGTATGCTCCATTGGGAGTTGAGATTTGTGCTGGGTGGAAACAGGTCTGAATCAGGGATAATAATATTGTAAAGCGCCTTAGAGCAGCTATTTAGCTGAATAGGATGCTATATAAATATCACATAATATTATTATTATATTATAGTATGCTCTGAAACTACACTGGAATGAAGTGTTTAATTTTTCTGTATATTGTCCTTCACGATAATGGTTACGAAACAAAACATCTGTCACGACAACATAAATTACTAACAGTATTGCTTTCTTTTACAAATGCATTCTACAAATTAACATATCCTAATAAGTACAAATTAACATATCCTAATAAGCTTCTTTATCCTAGTATTTATTCTATCATGTTGTTGGTTATGCTTTCAGGAAATAAAATGTCAACATATGTTTTGCACTATATTTACACAGATTTGTAGGTGATTCCCAAAACCTAACACGATGATTGGGAGACTGAGGTTTTTTCAACGTACAGCTGTGTATCAGTGCCGCTGTCTGTGTCATCATTCGGGAGAAGAAGTCCGTGTCCGATTTGCCCCCAGTCCGACAGGAGAGATCCATCTTGGTGGCCTGAGAACGGCTCTTTACAACTATCTGTTCGCCAGAGCTAATAATGGCACTTTTATTTTGCGAATAGAGGACACAGATCAGGTAAAACAGAGGACTTTCAAGTATAAAAATGCACTCAGATTGGTAATATGTTAAAGAATAATGGTAAATCTTGTAGTTCTTGCTACTTGCATGAATAACACACACACACACTACCAATTTACCTTATACACAAAAGTGCCTGTAA
Source organism: Paralvinella palmiformis (assembly GCA_025642065.1). Classification (NCBI taxonomy): domain Eukaryota; kingdom Metazoa; phylum Annelida; class Polychaeta; order Terebellida; family Alvinellidae; genus Paralvinella; species Paralvinella palmiformis. Next base: position 150,190 of record JAODUP010000797.1, on the reverse strand, counting down.
AACAGTAACCTTTACACACAGAGAGCACCATATTCAGAAATGTGACACTGCATATGGAATCTGCCCAGTCAGAACCAGTCTTTAAATATGTGATATAGCTCACTATATTATTATATATGATGTGTTAACTATACTGTATCTAATGTTCTTGTTTTTGGACACATGGCGGGTTAAATTAGCCAAGCAATCTCAAAAGATAAATAGAAAAATGAAGCACAGTACACGTAAATAGACTAGAATTTGTACCCTGAGCTCTGTGGCTTGAAATAATATAGTCACTGTCCAGCTTACTGATTTGTGAGGAAGAAAAACTACAGAAGCGAATTAGACTTCCTCAGCGCAGGAGTAGATACGAAGGTCCACGTTGGGAAATACTTGGAACACTTGGTGGCTATCAAAGCTCGTATTTGTATGGATAATTGAGTTGAAATATATATTGTGTAGAACTAGATGAGTTTGTCCTTGACCTATATAAATAATTCACATCTCCAGATATATTTTTGATTTGGTGAAGTGGCTTTCTAGCTTTAGGCCCGTTTTTGTGTGAAAGATCTAATCTGTAAATACCAGGATCGTGGTATTTCTGGCTGATGATTCACTTATTACTAGACAATACACCTTCTCCAATGGGAGGTGATCACGTATCCATTTGGTGGAATGCACATGTGAAGTGCTTTTGTAGAGACACAAATATTGTTGCAGATCAGAGTACGTAGGGGATTTAGATAAAAACCAACTTTATAATATACAAACTGCTAAGTAGTATTTATTTTTTTATTCTGGAAGAGTATGTTTTAAGTGTGCATAGTCAGTGTTTGGAAAAGCAGCTTCATCAGACTAGTTGTAGTTATGATTGATACTAGTGTGTTGTGATAGTTGTGTGTGTGTGCATGCGTGTAAGAGGGAGAGAGTTGGAATTAAACTTTAATTCCAACTCTCTCCCTCTCTAAAGTGAAAATAATCAGGCCTGTGTTATTTAAATTATCTTAAATAGTTAACAACGAATCAAGGGACTTTTTAATATTAGTTATAATCATATAATTGTCAGTAAAATGTATTATATAGCTTTAATAATTGGTTGTTAGAAAGACTAGATAATTAGCCTAAGGTTAATAAACAATTTCAACTGAATTACAACTAGAGTTCCAGCTTTTTCAATAGCAGCCGACATCCGACGCTATATGCCGTCTATTTTACAGTCCCTCGTCGCCTTTTTTATCAGCAGAAAATGGGTCGTCTACTTTGGTTTTGACAAAAGGTGACCTAGAATATGCACCAAATACTCCATTTTCCTCAGCTTTTTCAGGGGAGAGCCCCTAACTCCTTCCAGTGTCCCTGAATCTGATTATTATATTTATGAATCATGAATGTTTTGCAACCCTCGTAATAGAATATTGATTTATAATTATCCAGACTCGTCTGCAGAAAGGCACACAGGAAAAGATAACTGACATATTAAAGTGGGTTGGCATCACAATAGATGAAGGTTTGTATTATTGTTTTGTTCATATGATAAAATAGGGTATATGTTCTGATATGATTTTAGACTTCCCTTTGGGAGGTTACCTTGATTTTGATCAGCCTGGCACCAAAATAGGAATGCAGTTTGCAGGTTATGGTGCACGAGCATTGTGCCCATCGTGCCAGGTGCCTCCGTGGTCTAACTGGGGGTAGTGCATTGGATCACAGATCACTGCCACCCGAGTTCGAACCTCGGGGTGGGCCTATCGTAAGAGTGTTTCATCTTTGACTTCACATGTACAAGAGTGGCCATAAATCATCTTCTTATACTCATCGTGCAGCTCTTTGAATGTGCTGCATATAATGATCATTTCCTTTTCTAGGGTTGACCTGTTCCTTTTCATTTAGTGTCTATAATTAGACTGGCAGCCAGAAATTCATTGTTTTAATCAGTGATGTCATGATCTAAGAAGGCTTGAAATGCGGCATCTGAATATAGCCACATTCAGAGTTGCTAGTATATGGGCCAAGTCACGATGGCTGAGATCACGAGAGAACTACTTTGGTTAAAATAGCAATCATGCGCACCTTGATTAGTTATACAACGCTTAGAAGCCAACCCCTTCCTACACAAACCTGCATAATGATCTGCCCCAACTAACTCGCCTGTATAACTATTCAAGTGATAATTCAAATAAAAGTTCTCTTGATCAGTAATATAGATGCTTGTCAAGGATCTAATGATGATGGATGAAGATGAGATCTTAGACAAACTTTTATCTGAAAAATGGTTCTTACTTTGGTTTTGACAAAAGGTGACCTAGAATAGCACCAAATACTCCATTTTCCTCAGCTTTTTCAGGGGAGAGCCCCTAACCCCTTCCAGTGTCCTGCACCAATTCCCCCCATTCCCCCAACCACCTCCTTCAGTTCAGCAACACGCAGCAATGGCCACAACGTTTTTACGGGCGGCTACCACAGTTGAGCCGCTGCCTACTTTTTGTACGGGGGTCATCTACTCTATTCCCCACTGAAAAGGCTGGAGTTGTCAACACATTGTCCATACAGCTAATTACAAATCCGTCAAGTTTTTGCTTTGGACACTGCTGGAAGATAAACACAATAGACGGTGTCCACTGAAACCGCATTGCTCTAACGTAGTAAATTAAAAGGACTAACCAAGAATTATCCGACCCATTAAGTAATATCGTATCTTATCTATTTTGGAGATTAATATTTTTTTAAAGTGATTTAAATAAAAACTGAATCTGATTATTATATTTATGAATCATGAATGTTTTGCAACCCTCGTAATAGAATATTGATTTATAATTATCCAGACTCGTCTGCAGAAAGGCACACAGGAAAAGATAACTGACATATTAAAGTGGGTTGGCATCACAATAGATGAAGGTTTGTATTATTGTTTTGTTCATATGATAAAATAGGGTATATGTTCTGATATGATTTTAGACTTCCCTTTGAGACGGTTTAAATTGACATCACTGATTAGACTAGTACTGGATTTATTGTTGCGAATATTGTTCTGTCTATTTATTTTCTGCGTCATTTTTCTTTCAGGTCCAGATAATCCGGGAGATTATGGACCTTATATTCAGGTATTAATATTAGCTTTACCATACTCATTAATGTTTAAATGATTATATAATAATCATAATTATCATTGTTGTAAACATTGCATAATTGAAAATCATTGTTGATAAGTGTATTTTGACAAAATAAAATTTGGGCTTTGTTTGTTAGTGGAAATATGAATAAAAAAATTCTTTTTTGTTGTAATTGTGAATAATATTGTGTCTAATTAAATCCAATTCTGGGGCCTTTCTTGTGTGTCATTTAAAATGATGAAGATACCTGTCAGTTGAAAATATACCGTTAATACTTTATTAATTACTATAATAATAATTATTATTATAACATGCCAACTAGATTATTTGAGCTATCTCCTATTTTACAGTCAGAAAGAATAGATTTATATCACAAGATGATCGATGTTTTGCTTGAGGTAAGTTCTGGTGCCTAATATCAGTATATGCAAACGCTGTTGTTATTAAACATTAATTATTTCTTCACTCACTAATATTTCTTCCACTCAAGTCTCATTTAAATATTTTCTGTTCTAACTGTGTCCTAGGGACATAAACAAGAGCTTTCTATGCTTATCTTTATTCACCAGTAAAAGTAAGTTGTAAGTAAAAGTAATTATAAATTAATTTGAACCCATTTGAACCCATTTTTAGCTGTCTGTGCTAAGCCTCACGCTTTCTTATTGTGGATCAATTGGAGGCTCGTAGTATTTGAAAGAATTACTAGCGGGTATGGTAACAGCTACATTGTGGCAGCATGTATGATGAAGTTCTTGCTAAGGCAAGTCTTATTCCAGTGGCAGGTGTGGAAAATCTTCAACAGGGGTATATTATCAGCAGTTTTTATGCGACTTGGTTTATCTCAACAAATTCTTTGGTACACAAAAAAAAATTTTTTATCAGGGAACAAAGGTCAAACACTATTTCCTCATAGATAGCAATGTCAATCACAACTTCAACAACAATCAAAAGATCATTTCATCACTACCATATATACTCGTGTATAAGGAAAAATGGAGTTCCCAGAAGCACCTCGACTTATACGCGTGTCATATTACCATGGCACTGTTACCTCCCAGTACCTCCAGATATGCTGTGAAACAATGAATTAATAAAAATTGCCAATTGAAGTTACAATCAGGCGTGTTTGTGTGAGCGAGAGTTAGAACAAAATCACCACATCTCTGCCTACTAGTCTTAGTCAATAAATTACGATTCATTTTCACCAAACTGTTATTTGGATCTCACAAACATGCCAGTCTTTATGTAATAATACTTGATAGTCACACGTTGTTAACTACTGGTACCTCCAGATGATTAGCGATAATATATAAATCATGTTCACATGGCAAACCTTGCTCACCACTTGCCATTAATAACACTTGCCAGTTGAAGGGAGTCTATAATCAGGCATGTATGGGATGATAAGTTTGTTTATTTATATTAGTATAACATTAAAGCCAAATCCTTTTTGTGTGTGTGTGTGTCTGAGTCGCTGCCGGTGAAGAAATTTATATTGATATATTTACCACGCACTTGCTGACACAATGAGTTTCAAATGACTGAGTCAGCTTTTTCATGAATGACGACAATGATTCGGATTTAGAGGGATTTTAAGCCAATACAATGAGATATGCCTGAGGAAAAAATTACTTCAACGTATCCTCCTTGAGTCGACTTATACACGAGCATATACGGTAATATAAGAACTTATTTCTGTGAAATAATTCTGGTTATTATCATATTTATCCTTGTCAATAAGATGACCTTGTGCAATAGTCAAATTTTTTTTTCCGAGACTTCAAGAGCAGTTTCCTGAACTTATGCTTTTATTAATAGAGCTGCCATTTTACCATGGAAAAAATTGTCCTTTAAAAAATGCTACTTTTAAATCTGAATAATAAATAACACTCCCATTCACATTGACAAAGTAATGTAAAACACTCGTCTATGGTAGGTGTTTACTATCGTTTGTTTGGAGGTTTTACATCAGACATGAGGTTAATTCCATTTTATTTTCAATTCCAATTCCATTTGGCCAATTCCACATCAAATTTATCAATTCCAATTCCAAATTTTTCAATTCCAATTCCATTTTTTACTGACTCTTTACCTACTACTTTTTACCATGAATAGGTACTCGGAGTACCTAGTCCAAGTAGTTTATATTCCAAGTAGGATTGTCATGGAAGAAATATTTCTGAATTAAATGGTAAATTAATTTGTGGATTGAAATCTTTGTTGTAGGAAACTTCAATTCCAATTCTAAATTGATTAATTCCAATTGTTTGTTTTTTTTAATTTCCAATTCCGGAATTGGAATTGACCATCAATTTCAATTCCGGAATTGAATTGACCTCATCATGTCTGGTTCACATTTTACAAAGATTTCTATATTATTGGTGGAAATTTATCTGATAGATCCAGGTGAACAAGTTGTATAAATATAATTATGAAAATACCTGAAGAAAACACCAGTGAAATATTACTAAAATTTAAAGACTAATTAATATTGTGTCTTTTACTAAATGCTTCACAGAATGCATTCTGAATAGAGGATGGGAGGGTGTCTTCAGATTAAGTGTTAATAATATCACTGGATTTTACCAGCAATTATAAATGGTCAGAATAATTGAAATAATAATAATAAGATGAAATAGAATCATTTATTACTTTAGAGAAAGAAGGCGTACAGATGTTTCTGCAGTGAGAGGCGTCTTAAGATGTTGAAAAAGGAAGCGTTACTGCAGGGAGAGACACCAAAATATGACAACAACTGTCGGCACCTGAATGACGAAGAGATTGAGAAGAAACTGGAAAATAATGCTCCATTCGCTATTAGATTTAAGGTGTGTCAGTGATAGAGTTCAGAACATCAATTTGTTATTATCTGAAATAAAGTGTGACTATAATCTTCTTAAAGCAGATGGGCAACATCTGTATTATTATTTTCTTAACCATCCTTCCAAATGGAAAGCTCGTAGATTAAAATCTTTTGTAAATATTGTCCATTTAATGGTGTATCACTTTACATATTTTATCATGGAGATCTGCAAAATATCCAATTGGTTTCTTGTTCATTCAGTAGAGCACTTCCATCATGTCATAGGAGTCAAACATTTAACTCTAATTCATATACTGATCTAGTAGAGATTAAGACTTGCCGCCATTTATGAAATGGAGCATTTATTCAGAATCAACTAGTTCAATAATGTTATTACTACAATAATTAATTATTACAGAATTGTCATTGTTTCATAAAGATATCATTAAGTCTATTCCACATCTTTTTATTTTTTTAATTTGTCACAATTGTTTTAATGTTATGTTAATGGTTGATGCATTACATAAGCAATGCTTCAAGCATCCTCCTTTTATAATAATTATAATGTATATTTAATAAAGCACTTCAAAGGTGCTGTACAAATAATATGTAATATAATAATACCCCAAATAATATGTCTGTTAAAAAACCTATAATAGATTTAAAAGAAGTTATTATTTATCTGTGAAAGCGACCTTGAACAGGTGTGTTTTTAGAACAGATTTACAAATTTCAAAAGACACCGCATGAGTTTTGGGGATGACTTTTTAATAGACACCAGTTCACACAGGTATTCTGGTGCCATATCATTAATAGATTTATAAGTTATTAATAAAATCTTGAAATGGATATGCTCTTTAACAGGTAAAGATGATTGATGCCATAAAACAGGGTGTTACAATAGTCTATACGAGATGTAACAAAGGCATGGACTACAGTTACAAGTGCTTCTTGTGTCAAGAATGCTTTTAAACAGTGGAAGTTCTTAAGATGGTAGTACTAGTAGACAGCTCGCCATACTGATGCGACATGTTCATGCATGTTAATTCATTTGTCAAAAATAACCCCTAGATTTTTTACTGACCAATTAGTGGTAATTGAAGCTGCACCCATCTGTAATGCTTGTGTCTTTAGGGGTTTAACACAATGCGGTGATGCCTAATATATAATATTTGTTTTATTATCTAATATACTGGTGTGCCGTAGCTGGCCCTAAAATGTTTGGATATGGGTATTAAAGTGGTCTGGATCTGGGTTGTGATTGTATGATTGAGATTATATAATAATACTAGTAGTGTTCTGATGTTCAAATTGTGCTCTGTAGACCATATTTTTAATTTTATACTGGAGTAAACAATGTGATCATTATTATTTAAGAATTCAGTCCGAGTTCGACAGGCTTTGTTTAATCCAATCAGGTCACACAGAAAATGGCACCTTCACGTGAAATACAACTGCAGTAGATAAAAAGTTTTAATTTGGCTCAAGTCTAAAGATCGTTTAGTTTTTCATTTCAGATTATTACATTTTGAAAACGGCACCCCTCATTTAACATACCATGAGCATAATGGCCACCCTAAAAAACACTTAAGTGGCAGCCACTAGCACGGTTCTAGTAGTATTCTCATGTCCGTGACATCCCTCACATGTGCCGTACTTCTGATAATAGTGGCCCTATATTTAGCCTTGACCTCACATATCCAAAGTTGGCCTTGAACATTATCCAATTAGTACCACACCACACTACTGGCCCCCAAGTCATGGAATTAAGTTCCAGTTATACTTGTGTATGCAAGATGTTTCATCCAGCAAAACAACTTAGATCGGTTCATTTCCCTAGAGAATAAACCCTCAGCAGGGTTTCCACAGCACAAGGAAAAACAGGGAAATTTACCTTGCAGGAAAAACACCAGGAATTTAAAACAAATCGAAAAATACAGGGAAAACAGGGAATTTAATTCTTGAAATCCTGTGTCTCAGTCATAATATGTTCCAGGTGAGGTCAGAGACAAACTTAAATTAAATAAAGTGACATCTCATTTTGTTCCATAAAGCTGGTAGGAAACATTAAGATGTGCTGGTTTTACTAGTTCGAATAAATAGGCTGTATTAAGCGATTGGAAGCCAATTGTATACTTAAAAGTTTTAAATCGCATATAGAGCAGTGTTTATTACTATGAATTATCTTATGTTAAAAGAATTACCTCACATAATAAACTGACAAACTAGTATTACTTGCTTACCAGAACGTGTAAACAAATGCTTCGATATCTTAATATGATTTTTTGTTTGCTGTTTTCGCTCGTTAAAAAAAAAATATGCTGTGGCTTCACTCTCTTTATCCCTACATGTAATGAATTTAATATAAAAAGATTATGTACCTGTGATATTATATATATATATATATATATATTATAAACCTTTATGAATCATATGCTCGAATGGAATATTTATAATTAATAGATGTATTGTTTTCTACCATATTTTACTAGTTGGATGATTTCACAGAAACATGGCCTGATCTCGTCTATGGGCCAATATCATACAACACGGCCACAATAGAGGGAGATCCGGTATTTATAACAATTATATATTGGTTGATTTCTCTATACTGTTTTGGGTTTTAGTTTGTTATAACAATAATAATAATAATAATTACAAAACTGCTATTGGGCCAATATCCTCGAAAAAAATCAAGCTTAGTGGTGCACCTAGTGGGGCAAACTCCTAGTCCAGGAACAATGCCATATTATACCTTACTTGGGGGGGGGGGTATTTTGGATATTTAATCACTATATATAATTGATCTGTCATTGCTTAGTTTGTGCCCAGTAGCAAAAATATTCTGTAGTTATATAAATAATACCGTTTCTAAATGAGACGTAGCTTAATGCAGCCTTTTGTTAACATTATCGTTATTCTTAATCATTTAGCATTTTATCATCAGAAAACTGGACACACCTTGAAGTGTTCGTTTGTTTTAATGTATGTTTGGGTTGGGATTAATCGTTAGTCTTTTTAATTTTTCTTTCGCTATTCCAGGTCATCTTAAAGTCCGATGGCTTCCCAACGTACCACTTCGCAAATGTGGTAGATGACCACTTCATGAGAATAACGCACGTTCTCAGAGGGCAGGTGATGATTTATTTATAAAGTATATCATTTCTCTATTAACAGATGCTCATTGGTTTCGGAACGTGGATGTGAAGCTTTTAACTGGCCAGGATACGGATTAACCTTTGTCAATCTTACCTCTCTTCTTTTTAACTTCTAGGACACATACTCATAACTGGTTTTTTTGGTCGGACTTTTCCCTCGTCTAAATAAAAAACAACGCAACTCTTTTAAACTTCTGCTTTGTCGGGTGATCAAAATTGTTGTTGAGTAGGTTTTATGTGTATTTAGACTATTGATCATACAGATAAGTAAATTGAGATACTGAAGTCACCTGAGAGTGTGTATGTGTGTCTGTGTTGTGTAGTTCCTGCTATTAAAGGTACTATGTTAATTCTATATTATTATATGAGAGAAATTTTACCATATATACTTGTGTATAAGACAAGGCTTTAATCCTTTAAAAAATAAAATTCATTTTCCCTACTCTGTACATAAGTGACTTGTAAAAAGTGAGCAATAATAGGTACAATTTGTTTTTATGTTTCAGTTATATCTACTCATGTTTCTACTAAACAGGTCAATTTAATTTGCAATTACCATCAGCAGTTTTCTATTTTAATTTGTTTCGTTCAATGTTTAAAAAAGATAAAGCTGTGAGTACCAGCAATAATTAACAACTACAACTTGATTAGCTGTCTTTGCGGTTAGTTTTATGTGTGATTCTTGTTAACATATCTCGACCACTAGTTTGACGTTCTTAATGATTTCAACATGCCACATCAAAAAAGAAAATATAGCATTTTTATGCCTCATCTTATATTCAAGTTGGGGAGTTTCCCACGATATTGACTGATATACTGACCCCATCTTATATAAAAGATTTCAACTTATACACAAGTATATGTGGTGTCATTGTTTAGTAATAGTAGGAGCTGTTCATCTTACAGATACACCAATGTGCAGATTTATTGTAAATATTTATGCACCGATTATAAAATAAGGTATTAATTGGATTGAGAAAATTCCCTTACTAAGATCTACTTATAGCTAATGCTGAAATAGAATCAGTTTCTGATAAAATCCACTCACCGGGCTCCATTGGTCGTGGATTATAGGTGGACCACGGAGAGTAATAGCTGTCTTCACAAGATCAGTCTGTGTTAATTAGTGGTGGAAATGTAGGGGTGGGCCCATGATACAATATTTTGCTGGGCCAATTCGTCACATATTTTCTCCAATTCAGAGCATGTGAACAACCAAAACATTGTATAAATGAGGAAAGTTGTTGTATTTTCATATAAGTGACACAGTACAATTGTTTTAATCCAATTAGAATGATGAACTGGGGTGCCTCCGTGGTCTAGCGGTAGCGGGTTGGACCACAGATCACTACCACCCAGTGTTGAATCCTGGCGTGGGCATATCTGAAGGTTGTTTCGTTCTTTCACTTCGTCTTATTACCTTTGGAGGTTGCTCGGCCCATTTAGCCTACCTTATGCACAAAAGTGGCTGTAAAACATCAATCATTATCATCATCAGAATGATGAACTGTGGCAATATGCCTTAATGCAGATGCTGCTGTGTTTTACCTAACTGCTGCTTCACATTTAATCATACAGTGAAAAGCCAGCCCGTGACAGCAACTGGCAGTTAAGTGGGTGTTTATTCTTGCGTTCCATTCCGCAACTCCATCGTGGTATGAACATGGTATAGATAAAATAGTCGTTCCCAATCTTATTTATTTTTTTGTGGGGTGCTGCATTCGGTACAGGTAATGGACATTATTTTATGGGCACAGCCACATGTAATGGACAGGAATGATTGGCTTATGAATTGCCAACTGAACAGATTAAGCCATCTCCATGATCATGTGTGTCCTTTCTCAAATATTAAATGCTCATTTCTGTAATTTTGCATCGTTTACTTGACAAACTAGGCATTCGGTGAATGTTGGTAATGTTTTGGGTTTTAACAAATATAGAGTTTAAAAAAAATACTTTTATTAATACACGACAAATACTTTTTATCCTAAAATGTATTTGTGCAATCTCCTTCAATATTTAATGTTTCCATATCAACAACAACAACATAAATTGAACTTTATATCTGACTGTGCATTTTCTGTTTATCGAAGATACAGAAGCTAATCAACTAACATAGATCAATGCCAGTTTGCTGTTTCATGTTAGTTAGTTTACAATTACCTCGATGTACCAACGGCATAGTGGTTAGAACGCTGCAGTGCAAACCTGCAGGTTGCGTGTTGAAATCTGGCTTATGCCCGTGTTTGTAAGATTTGTATCCCTTGGTAGATGACCCACATATCGCAGTCGTAACCAGCACCCTGGCTAAGTAACTTGACTCATCTAGAATCACCGTCAGAGCTTACACTATGCATATATTTTCAGTGTACTTACTGCGGAAAATTACCAACATCTTTATGTCTTCATTCCAAATTATCAGGGGCCAACCACCTCCCACCATATATCCGCGTATATGGTATAACTGGACCAGATTATAGACGAGCTATGCTGTATTGCTACGTGGTCAAGATATTCTGGTTAAGGTCTCTAATAGTTTCCGAAATCTTAGCCCATTCTGATCCATCGTTTATCAAATCACCAGTAAATATAATGCTGTATTTTATTAAAACCTTTTTCGAAATGTGTTCCGTTTCACTTTTCAGGAATGGCTTGTGTCTACTACAAAGCACATCCTCATGTACAACGCCTTTGATTGGTCACCTCCACAGTTCGCACATTTACCATTACTACTTGGCAAGTGAGTAGATAGCAGGATTGCTTTGTGTTATCTCCGATTGGATAAATACGATATCAGTTTGAGTATAGTTTGCCTAGTTTTTACTGATATCCTTGAAATACATATCCATCCTGATTTAAATCAGTATGTCATAATGTCTTTTTTCATATTTTCATCATTATAAATGCATCAAATATTATATCCAGGAATTTTGTAATGCCATATATATATTATTATGAAGGTCTTACATATTAAATATAAGGCCATTCTTTGTACAATGGGGTAAATATATTCAGCCCAGCATACAATCATGTCTGTGTAATCTTAAACAGTTGCAAGAGAAAACTTAACCATTTCTTGCTTTCCATCACACAAAAATGCTACATGGTTTTATGACAACAACCATTACCAGACAGTATAATTTCAGTCTGTGGCAGAACATGATGCATGCGCCAGTTCATAAAAAACCTGACTGATTGATTCTAGGGTGAAAAACACTTTAGTCAAAAATAATCGCTTCTACCAAATGTTGAAATATTGCTGTAAATTATTGCAATCTGTTCTTCTGTAAAACTGTCATAGAATTACGTAGATTGCTCTCTCGCTCTGAATGGAAATAATTCCTTATATCCCATCAAGACCACTGAATTCATTCAATCAACAATTTATAGGACTTCACAATGAAGCACTATCGACATACAGATGGGTCACTTACTGTAGAAAACACTGCTAGAATCCATTACTGATAGATCAAATCAGAAACTGTCATTTGTTTAAATTTTCACTCAAATTTCATCAGTTCAGAGAATACTTGATTACATATCTTCTACATATCTTTCTTGTTATTATATTATTATTGTATACTATGTTGTTGGATGACTGGTACCCTGTATATATCCCGTTATGATAAGTTTTAAGAACTTGTTGTGTGGGCACCTGGAGTAAATAGCTATCTAGACAGGGTACCCACAGCACAGAGAAAACAGGAAAGATGACTTGAAAATGCAGGGAAAATGCAGCAAAATATAAAAATTTGGAGAGAAAAAAACAGGGAAACCACAGGGAATGTTTATGCCGTCGTACCAAATTTATAGCAGATGGGCTGGATGGAGGCAGCGTCACTAGAAAAAATTTATTCAACATACAATTTTTGCACGCAATACACAGGGAAATTTCATAAATAAGACAGGGGAAATACAGGGAATTTTTTTTTTAAATCTAGAGGTAACAGTATACCATAATTACTGTAACAAATCAAACATTTTTTATTTTCAAATATCCCATTTTGTGGGGGAAATTATAACTTTTTTTAACCAACCGTATTAAAACAAGCAAAAATCTAAGCAATTTATATATAGTTTTAATGTTTGAATACTGGTGAGGGCAGCTACCTCCTATTCAGAAACAGGCCAAATGTGGCATGTTTTTTCAAGATTTTTACAACGTGGTTTGTATAATGGAAATGTGCATTATGTTAAGTTATACTTGGCACAAATAGCATGCACCTGTTATAGGCAGCTATTTCAATGATCTGCACAGGAATGTTTCCTTGGCTGACCTGTTCATTTTGATTGTTAGTTTGTAACTGGCTGATAGTGAGAAATGGTATTGTTTTCTGCCAGTGAGAGCTTGAAGTAAAGAAACTTGGAGATCCAGTCAATAAACACATCCAGATATATGATTAAACTTGGTCATTGATGATTGATGTTTTACGGCCACTTTTGTCCACATGATAGGCTAAATGGGGCGAGTGACCTCCAAAGGTAATGAGACGAAGTCAAAGACGAAACAACCTTCAGGTATGCCCACTCCGAGATTCGAACATGGTGGTAGTGATCTGTGGTCCAACATGCTACTGCTAGACCACAAATGGAAGCTGCTATGATGAATGGCTAGCTTTCTTGGATAATACGAGGAAACTCGCTTCTTTTGGCACAGCCACTCACATATACGTTTATTATTATTAATGAGCTACGTCATGATTGTCTCTAGTTGTGATTGGTTGTGGCATACAATCTATATACAATGCCATCATTCACTTCATTGATAAATAAATATTAAATCGAATATTAAATCTTCTTTTCATTCGCCGATAGCTGTTGATGTATGGTATTGTGGTCTGTCGGGAGTGCACTGTGCTGCCCGGTCCCTCCATTTCTACTTAGGTTACCTAACCCGTGGTCCATAGCATTCTAACCTCTACCCATTGACTAGTCCAGTTTGGGTGTCCCTAACAGGAGCCAAAGATCCTGCCGACATCATAGCTCTCTATCCGGTCATGGTCAAATCACACTAATCCCATTATGGATAATAACATCAAGTAAAGCTCTCCTAACAACTACTACCCTCGTACTAGTATCAGCAATGAGCTGCTTCAGATGACATGCAACCCGTGAATTTGACACAAAATTACCAACCAGTCACCCCACCTGGTGAATACATAGCATAGTATGACAATACAAGAGAATAATTTGTTTGGTGGAAATTATTCGAAATTATGGTGGTAATTATCGTAATATTGTTGATGTGGAGCAAGCATAGATGATGATGATGATGATGATGATGATGCAGTAGCTTTAATGAAGCACTGTTACTAGCATCAGCAAAGTCAAAGCTGCAGTCATGTAAAACCTCCAATAAGGTGTACCTAAGTTGTTAGAAATGGTAAATATTGAATGTTACTGACAATAACAAAAAAAACAGCACCAGATGTGTGATGTAAGAACAGGTTTAAATTTTCAACTAAAAAATCACCATAACAAGCGTTTCTTGTGTCAACGTTGGTCTTAGGCTGTGGCCGTTTTTGAGATGATGAAACCGAGTCCTAAACATCAATGCGATCTGATTATTTAAATTAAAGCACTGTCAGATATAACCTGAGGATTTTTTGCTGATCCAGTAGAGCTGATGTGAGGTTGTACCGAGCTGACTGTTTTTCGGATTTGATATAAAGCGGTGTAATAAAATAAATAATAGTCATTTTATTATCATTCATATTCCTGTTGTTATTGCCTTTATTACAGAGCATAGACTTTTTATATATCGTATTGGCATGTATTTTTCACTATATTCTAACTTCAGAGGCAACAAGAAACTATCAAAGAGACAAGGTGACTTTAGAATCCAAAATTTCAAGGTAAAGCAAACACGCTTCCCTAGAATAGCTGTGACTTTATGGTTGTGAACAATGCGTAGCCCAGCTTTGATTAGCTATCCTCTTCAGACATTGTGGCCCGTAAGGCTGCCGTGTAACGAAGCCATCCCGCC
Organism: Paralvinella palmiformis; assembly: GCA_025642065.1. Lineage (NCBI taxonomy): Eukaryota > Metazoa > Annelida > Polychaeta > Terebellida > Alvinellidae > Paralvinella > Paralvinella palmiformis. Next base: position 135,154 of record JAODUP010000797.1, on the reverse strand, counting down.
CCATCAGCAGCTACGTGTCTTGCCTTGCTCCATCCCAGGTTTCTTTCTTTATTCCGATCTGGTTCTCCATTTGTTTTGGCTGGACAACTCTTGCCCATTTAAAAAAACTGGAATTGGAATTGATAAATTTCGAACTGGAATTGAAGTTTGCTCCAAACAGCCCTACTTGGAATATAAGCTATTCCGAATGGGTATTCCGAGTAGACACTCCGAGTACCTGTTCATCGTAAAAAGTAGTGAGTAAAAAAGAGTAGGTAAAATTGGAATTGATCAATTTGGAACTGGAATTGAATTGGAATTGATGAATTTGATGTAGAATTGGAATTGACCAAATGGAATTGACCCCATGACTGTTTGTAATTATCATCATTGCATTGGAAGACGTCCAGTTTTTGTCGTCACTTTTGTTTACTTTCAATGTTACACGTCCACATGACAATACTGGTGTGACTAGCTTGTCGAATAAATTGGGTATTATTATTAACATCTATAATATATTTGAACTCCTTGATATGTGTTCGGATTTTTATTTTTATATTTCTAGCTATGTGACTCCTGTTAGGAAAAAACAGTACAGTCAGCTGTCTATTTATTCTCAGTGTTGGTCATTTCTGGGGCATATGGCTGAAGGGCCAACTTCCTGGGGAAACACATTCTGGAAACATAGGTACTGCTGGGATTCGAACCCTAACCTGAAGGTTTCCATTCCATGCCTCTAGCCATTGTGTTAATAGAATAACAAACTGCTTATTTTCAAGGGGGCAGTTTAACACATCTGAAAGCTGACCAGTTTTCCGTCAGCTGAGATACATCCACCGGATGTAGATATAGAATAATCTGTTGCATCCAATCACCCTACAAACCACTTTGTTTGAGTATTGATATTTATTAACATCCACTACATGAAATAATCACACAGACTGCTTTATTTGAGTTTTGACCAGTAGCAGGTTTACAATAAGACCTACTGCATGCAGTCACCCTACCGACTACTTCTTTAGTAACAGATTGAAGACAAAAACATTGCTGTTGTTTTGTCATTTGTGACTGAAAATCACTGAAAGTAAGCTGTAATTTTAGCCTCTGGTTGTAGATAAGTGTACAGTTCCTGTGGGTTTTTTCAAGTTGCTGTGCACGGTTTAATGCCACTGTCTATATTTATCTCCATACAGGATCATACGTACTTCCCAGAGACCATTCTTAATTTGTTGACTGAAAATGGTTCCGGCTTCAAGGTGAAGAATATAGTTGGCATGAATATGAAGGAGCTTATTGATAATGTGAGTGTCTTATCCAATGAACAGTTTTTGGTGACAAGATCTTGCAATTTAATTGTTCCTTCACTAGGTATTGTTTCCTACAGATCTAATAAAACATTAATCAGTACAATCGTACACATAACTGATAAATCGCTAACTGTAGTGGCCGCACCTGACCAATTCTAAGAAAACTGCCAAAGGTCGCTGAGTCCGTCACAAACATTGCTAGCGTCAGATGTGCATGGCATCGGATATGGAACTGAGCTGCTTGCTAAAAGCGCTAGAGCTCACCTGATTTTTTATTGGATAATTCTGAGCACTAGCACTGATAGATCTTCATATTGCAGCTGATTAAGAGGAAGAGTATAAATCTGCACAGTATGCGCTGGTATCTCGCCGTATAAGTTTGAGCCGCCCCCCCCAACATTATGAAATCGGATGAATCAACTTTGGGCTCACTGTTATCAGAGGACTGTGCATGAGTTGTTGTTATACTGCCATAAATCAGGGATTTTTCTTTTCTATTTAAAGTATGTGCGGCTGATTAATTATGCATCCAAATATGCAAAGAAAGAATGGCGTGATGTTACAGACACAAGTGAGCAAAATATCACCCTCTGGCTTTAGATTCGTACATGACTATATCCCTCTCCCCCCTCCCCCCAGAACCCACCATGAATGAAGCTGCTGATACTGCAGCTGACAATGACAATGATCACATGGCCCTTGGTGTACTAGAGAGAATGGCTACAACAGCGGGTGTCAACTTGGGCATTTTCCTCGATGACTACATCGCCATTGATGATCACCTCATTGCCATCGTACAACTGGAAGAATACACTGACTACAGGCAGTTTCAAGTGGAGAGTGATTCAAGTGAAATGTTTTCACTCGTCAGGATGCTAGAGAAGTTCGTAGAAAAACCAAAATGTGCAAACTACAAACAAACTCTGCTGCAGGACTCCTTTCTAAATAATAATCAATAACGTGTCGTAAATATGATTTAAAAAAAATTTAGTTTAGATTTCTTATTTATTGCCATTAATTCATACATGTACACTACCTGAAACAAACTTTGATATAAGAGTAAAAAAATATAGGTATGCATGCACACGAAAAACACAACACATTCCGCATTTTACTTTCGCCCACCTCACTTTTATCTTGCTTGTCTCCTGTTTGGGCGGGTTTTTTTTGGCAGAATTCGGCTGTCTCGAACTTCGGTTGTCTCGGAAATTGGTGTCATCCTCCGCAACAATGACACAATGAGCTCTTACTGTAATGAATGGTTAGAATTGGTTTTATCTACAGTTTTAATAAGGACTCGTATATTTCAGAGCAAACAATGTGTCCAAATAATTTATTTGGATCAAATTCTGTCATGTATCTAAATTCAGCTGTTTACCAGTTCTTCAATACAAAAAGTTACGCAGTTAAGTTTGGATACATGATGGAATTCGATCTGAATCAATTATTTGGAAATTTTCATCTTCTGAAATACACTGGTCTTTATGAAAATTGTGGATAGGATTAATTCCAGCTGTTTGGTATTTTAATTTGATCAGAACTGTCATGTTATTAAACACTAAGCTCGAAACGTCTTTGATGCCGATGTAAAGTCGGCTTGTTTAGTCTGGATAAACTTAATTGATGCATAAATGCCTAATCTTTGGCTCTTATTGAAATCCATAAATGATTAATTTTGTTGGAATTGTCATAATTGTCAGCAACAGAGCCCTTAACCATGACATAAGGGAAAATGAATTGGTCGTACCGTACTCCAAAACATTGCCATATGTGCTGTCGGCCTGATTTTTCCAAATGCTGATATCCGGAAGCCAAAAAGTACTTGTTAAAATTGTCTTTAATCAATTGGTGCTATTTTAATCGATGTATCGTATTGTCTAATCAAAACAGTTTTAATATTTAGCTTTGGAAAAGTGAAAGAACTGAAAAAAATAAATTAGGCAAAACATGTTTGTGTGATTGCGTGTGTATATATATATATATATATATATATATATATAGAGACAGAATTTGCTAAATGTCACAATGATATAACAAAACATGTCTTTTTTAAACACTCAAACCCGATCATGTTAGCATTATTATTTTTAAATATGGTCCAGAATAAGCATATCTTTAACTTGTTCCACTACTTTTTCAATAATTATTAATAATATAAATTAATTTTGTTGTAACGCGGAATGTCCACATTACGCCGTTGATGTATCTGAACCATCCACGTTACACCATTAATGTGATGAAATTGTCCTGGTTACATCAAGCATGTAATGTAAATATTTTTAATACCTGCAAATTTGCACCAAATTTATTTGGGTGAAATGTATTGTTGGAGTCAGGTGAAAATTTCTTTTAATATTTCGGGATAATGCAACACAAGAGTATGCATACAAGTTTTGGTGTTATGGAAATGTCCTCGTTACATCAGTCGTATCGGGACTCGTCCGTGTTACGTGATAGTCAGCACAAGTTTGATAAAAACATTTACAACACTTTCAATTGCTACTCATATTTGACCACATTTCAGTCTGTGTAAGTTCCATGACGTCAAAATGACAGATTCCATTATATTAAATGAATATTTGCATAGTTGTAGGCTTTGTAAACTGTAAAATGGGTCCATATTTGTGGCATGACAACAACAAAAACTCTGATAAAAATTCAAACAATGTTCCTCTTCTGGGCTTCATGGCTGCAGTTCGTCAGAAAATGGTCGAGAGTGATTCCTCGTGGGTATGGTTTTCACAATCTTAAGTTTTGACGTAATAGCATCACATTTTTTGTTCATCGTAGGTATCACGTAACATTAATCATCCATTTAGCATTGATTATTTCTCCAAAACATTTCACTAGTAAAAATTGGCGAAGGATTAACAAAAAGAAAATGATGAATTATCACAAGTATCGTCATCAACGAGCAACAGGAAGGCTTCGAATAACATTAAAGATATGTCGTAACATTTTCAATGGGCATTTATTGACGAATACACCACTCCCATATGTCATCCATGATTAATTGCAAACAAAAGGAAAACGTTTATTGCAGTTTTATAAGAAGTTGGAAATGCATATATATAATAAATTGAGATATCATAATACAATTCAACAGGTCAATGCAGATGTTCTGATAAATTATTATGACGTAACAGGAAAAAAAGACATGAAAAATCACCAAATCTTAGTGGCTATTTCCCATATAGACTATTGATTTTGTACAATTTTCTTAATATTATACATCACTAAATTGTGTGAAATATTGACGAAAATACAAATTAACTTAAATATGAACAACACATTCAGAGTAAATAACATTATAACATATCAAAATATAGCAGATACTCTCAAAACGTAACATTGTGACATTTAGCAGATTCTGTCTCGTATAAGGCTCCTCCTATGGGTATTCTGAAACAAATGTCAGAAATGGCAAAAGAGAAGGTGCTTCTTGTATAAGATAACTGTTGAAGGATCAGTCTGACGTGTCCAGATGGTGGCATTAATTTCCATTTGGATTCAAGCTTCAGCTGCTAAATTATTCCAAGTCTATGTTTCAGTTTGATCTAAGTGCCATGAACAGACATTCATCACATCTTAACGTGGAAAGAGCCATGGACATAAATAAAGTACACTTGATACGCAAACTGAGTGATGCACGCCAGAGAGACGTGATGGTGCAGCAGTTTCTGGAAATATACCAGAAAGAACATGTGATCAAGTAAGTACCATGATTGCTGTTTGCTTCTTTTTAAAAACAAATTGTCTTCATAACAAGTAGTTTGTCTTAATCTGGCTTTGTATAAACGGTTCAATTAAGTCGATGCATTGGTACATTTCGCACATAAATTGCACTTAATCTTTTTTATTTCAATGTAATTGATTTCAATTGGGACTTCTAATTCTAGAGTAGATGGACTCCAAATTTGTGGTAAACAGCAATTTTGGAGAACCTCCTCAAGCTTTATATCAAATCTTTTATCATTCTAGATCAACCTCAATGATTGAGCCGAGCACAGAATATGTGATGCATGTACTTGAGGAGATGGCGGTATGTTGTATAACAAAAGTTTAACATAGTTATATTTATATTGATCCAAGTGCAAAATGGATAGTGATTAGATACCTGTTTAATGTCAATTTTGGATTTGTTGCGTTTTTAATAATATGCACAAGATGTTAATGTACTGTTTTATGAAATTTGTGATTTAGTATAATCGTTTTCAAAAGATAACAAATAGTGTGTGTGTGTGTGTGTGTGTGTGTGTGTTAAACAGATAACAGTCTTGCTTTATAACGAGAGAAACAATTTAATCTTCAGAATAGAATATACAAGTTAGAGGACCTATTGAAAGATGAATACGAATATCTGTGGTCGGCACCCGATGTGATCGCACTACCAGAACACACCGACAAAGATTTGGCACTGAGTATTATACGACATGTGATAGCATTGTTCAGGAAAAGTGGCCGTGTGGTGGAGAAGGCAGTGACTGATGATATTAAGGAAATCTGCGAAAAGAACGACATCCTCTATGCTATATGTATGAAGGTGTTACGGAGATGTCTGACGCCTACACAGGTTTGTCTGCAATGTTATTTGGTTTATTGCTGGACTGTCATTGTACCATTTCAATTGCAGTCTTATGTGATGGGTTAGAGCGTGGGACTCCTTGCCCATAGTCATGCTACGTGGGAGGTTGAGGTTTGAGTGCTGGCTCTGGCACCGTGGTGGTAAGAGTTTTTCATCCAGCCAAGCAACTGGCACTGTTTGCTCCACTGAATATACGTTCTGCAAATTCTAAATTTGTTTAGAATTGTACCTATTGGTGAAGCAGTACATTAAAGATCATATGCATCTCCCTCATTTGAGGTAGCTAACCACATAGAATAACCAGCATTATGGCCATTATGATTATTATATATAATAATAATGCATGTTTATATAGTGCCTGAACCAGGTAACCCTGTTCTGAGGCGCTGTACAATATTATTATCCCTGACTCCGACCTGTTTCCACCTAGCACACATTATCAACTCACAAGGGAGCATACAACACATGCTGCCATTTTAGGCGCGAAGCGTTATTCAAACACATAGCCATCATGTCCTCATTTTTATAGATGAGTGAATCAGTCGCCACACGACAACATTGCCGCTCCCAGATCCCCGAACACATGACCCTTCAGCTACGGGTCCTATGCTTTAACTAACTGCACCATCACGGCTCATATTATTTTGCACGGTTCTGTCTGTGCACAGCAGTTCTCCTGACTTGCTTCAGTACTCATATTACTGCCGGCTTTCTGGCAACCAGTAAATTAGAAGCTGTAAAAATTACGTATAGTACGCTCGTTCTCAGAATAAACAACAACAATGATGCGCCGCCTTATCATACAAATGACCATTTATTAGTTTTCTTTGTGCCAGCTGTATGACAGTCTAGTTTCTAATCATAAATCACCATCTGATGCGATGTAGTATCTTAGTAAAGATACACCAGGGTGCTCCGGTGATACAGTACCATATATATACTTGTGTATAATGCAAGGTTTTAATTCCTGCCAGAGAGCTGTTTTTCAATATTCATCTTGTACATAAGTCAGTCGACGTTGACATTCGATACAGTGCAAATTTATTGTCCGATACATTTGAATGAATGTGTAGTAAATAGTATTCTCACACATACACACATAAATAACAAGAACAAAATATTCACTTTTATTGATGACAGGGGATCCTTGTCAGCAGCCATTTTGTTTCTAAAAATGATCTTCATTTTTGCAATATATATTAACAAGAACAGTGTTGCTTAACTGCTCAGGCTAGTAAATGAGTCTGCCTCATCTTATATTTTGAGTTAGGCTGTTTCACATGATATTGATTGATATATTGATCTCCTTATAAACAGGATCACCTTATACACAGGTATATACAGTAGGTTGTGTATCACACTATCAACCTACAATTGAAGATTCAAATCCCAATGTAGCCAATGCTTGTCTGATATTTCTCTAGGAAGATGTCTTCCAGCTATATGTTCCAGGTGAGATCATTCCTACATCTAAAACATTTGCGATTTGCAAGAACCTGATGTTACCAACCATGATTAGTTTTTTCCCGAATTCACATTGCTGCTCTCACCAGGTGGCAATGTGTGATTCTGTGAATGAAAACATTGCCATGATGTGTAAAATGGAGATGACCAGGGACATCAAGTAATATGTGTTTCTTTGGCTGATAGTTCATTCACTTGGATATAGGCTACAGAGAAGCATTAAGTCCCCTGATGAGTATGCTGTTGCAGCTTCAGTGATGCCATCCTGATAGCTGTGTCAAAGGGTTGGACCAAAATATGGGATGTTCACTTGTTCGAATGCTACCTGGCTACTATAGTCTTTAGCATTAATAAGTATATTGTGCTATAGGGGGGAAGGTTGCTGGATTATTTTCTGTTGTGTTTTAAAAACTGTTTGCTCCCTGCGAAGTTAAGTTCAAGTTGAATTATGTTTAGCCCTGGAGAAACATACTACCAGTACAAATGCAGATACCATTTGGATTCGAATCCACAACCTTGAGGTTTGCAACATGATGCATCTAACCAATATGTCATAGGAGCAACACAAGAGATGATGTGGATATTTGTCTAAGCATAAGCATTCCATCCGTGAATGCTATCAAAAAAAATTGAAATGTGTGGCATGCTACTTCTGGGTTATTTGTCTGACAGTTTTGTGTTAGGCGAATGAATACCGTTCTTTATTTTGAGTATGGCCAATCAGACCCACGCGCATGTTTGTGGTATGGTTCCTTGGGTGGGTCAGTCACCCCTCAGCCATATATTCTCAAAGACTACTGACGCACTCCACCTTTTTTTTTGGTTTTCTAAAACTAAGTTTGTTTCATTGTTCAGTATTTGTTTGTCATTTTTGCCAACATTTAACTAAAAACAATTATTCCATTTTCTGTTTCAGAAGGGACCCAGCATCGGAGAAATTGTAGCCACATTGGGTAGGAACACAACGCTGCAGCGACTTGAACATGCCTTGAAATACATCAGCGACAAATGCTAGCTGGTGACAGGATGATGCCTGTACCAACTGGCGAATTAGTTATGTATTTTAACCCAGTGAATAATGTATGACAATGTTAACTGGACAGTGTTGTGTTGAGAAATTTCATTAAACGATACGTTTCAGTTCACCGACTTATAATATTATTACAACTGTTAAAAGGCAGCTCTATTTAAAGCAATGGCTGTCTGAGAGACCAATGATGATCGAAGTCAATTACGTTACAGTGCACCATCATAACAAGCAGAAAAAGTACAGTCGAAAACAACACGCAGTAGCAGGTTTCTTGTCTAGGATCTCCGTGGTCTAACTGGTAGCACGTTAGATCACAGATCACTACCACCCGAGTTCGAATCTTGGCGTGACCGTATCTGAAGGGTGTTTCATCTTTGCCTTCATTCATTATCTCTGAGGATCGCTCAGCCCATTTAGCCTACCATGTGCACAAAGGTGGCTGTAAATCATCAATCATCAAACGTTGTCTAAGTCAGGCTAACTTTCATTATTGTGGATAACCACATACACGTAACTAGATTCAGGATGTTTTATTCTCTTCTTTTTTCTCAAATCGATAAGAAAATCAAAGCATCTATCAACAAAACTGACATATAACATGGCATTTCATAATGACTGATAACTGCCAAATTGTCTTCCAATGTACCAACAGGGCATCTTCATGGCCTAGCTGGTAGTGCGCTTGACCACTGATTTCTAGCATCTGGGTTCAGATTCTGGCCTTGGTGTGTTTTACTTTGCCCTTACAGGTTGGTCAGGTGAATGGAGCAATGGATCAGCTCCCAGGCTGTGGAATAAGTTGCCAAACCATATTAAGTTTGCTGCAAAGAAATATTTTGTAAGGTTCTTAAAATCCAATTACTTAAATTAGCCTATTTATAATATATAAACCAGTGTATTTATGTATAAAATGTGTTTGTACTATGTGAGCTTAGAACATGTTTTAATGATGTTTTAAATGTAAAGCACATTAGAACAATTCAAGTTGAATAAGGTGCTATATAAAATATTACTATTATTATTATTATCACTACTACAACATGAAAATCATTCATCCATTTATCGGAGATGTCGAGCATAAAACAAACAAAAAATACAACAAAAACAGAAGTAATAAACATATTCTATACAAGTCTATGAAATGGTACTAAATGGTTCAGAAATTCGTGAATCTATGGAAAATTGAGATGACTAGAATATATTCATTTAAAACATAAAATGAATTTTAACCGGAAAACTGGAATCTATTATCAAACTTGATATACACTATTGACAATTAGGCTTATAATTTAGTACTTATTAAAAAATTAAAGCAAAAAAGAAGTACACTTGTGTATAACTGTTTTAACATAACATTTCACACTTTATATTGGTAGCTCAAACAAATGAACAATAGTTCTTTGATCCTTATGTAGCCTGTTTTTATTCTTAACTATTTTATATTATTAAAGATAATATCTGATCCACAGGAGTAGATATCCCTGGGAGGGGGAGGGGCTCCTCCAGGTACATGGTGATTCCCATGCTCAAAATCTAAGTCGACTCATACAGCTGAAATGACCAACTTGCAGCAGATTTTAGAAGATGTAAGTCAACTCGTACATTTAAAATGACCAACTCGCAGCTGATTTTATAACATGTAAATCAACTCATTCAGTTCAAATGGTCAACTCGCAGCATATTCTAGAACATGTAAGTCAACTCATTCAGTTCAAATGGTCAATTCGCAGCAGATTTTAGAACATTTTAAGTCGACTCATACAGGTCAAATTGCAGTAGATATTTAGGGAATGCAAGCCAACCAGATTGAATTTCTATGGATCACACACATTTCAACATATATACTCGCATATGTAATGTATTTTATTATTTTGGATTTCCCCAATCTTGGGGGTTAAAATAAAATAAAATTTAAATATATACTTTTTTCCATTTCTCAACTACTTTGTTCGCATACTATACAATTATATCTGATGTTACCAGTACAGTACGTTTATTTTTAAAATATAATTCAAAACTTTCTTCGGCAACAAAGTATAGTGTAACCAAAGACTATATATATAACAAGACGTGTTACTTCGCGTTTTAACATGGGGCGCCATTTTGAATTCATGAGCGCCAGGGCCCTAGCGACTGGAGATAGATTGTCACGGATAACTCCCTTCGTTAACATGGTGCCTAATGGCACTGGTTCATTCTGCGCCGCTTTCGGCTGCAGTAACAGAAAAAGGATGCACAAATAAAGACATCCCCGAAAGGAAATGATAGCTAGTGTAAAAATTTGATATGATGTGGCTTTTTTTAAATAAAGGATATTTAAAAAATAAGCATAACAATTTGAAGTAGACATGCCCCTACTTGACATGACCCAATCAAGATCTATCTAGATCTATATTTGTTTCAGACAAAATCTGATTAAATTTTATTGAACAATATCAAGCTATTAATCACAAAATGGATATGTAAGATATCCATAAGCTTACAGTTACATGTACTGGAGCCACTGAAGATGTTATGGGCGGGAGGTATATTTTACTTTATTATTGTTAATAATATAATTGGACTTCTAAAATTACATTACTATAATCAGATAATTTTTCCCTAATTACAATAATTATAAGTAGCTGAGTATTTACATGATCACCTACATCCATATTTATTTTTAAACGTAAGCAATTGGTACTTATTGATATATATGGACTTCTATTTATAATTTAAATGTTATGAAATTAATTATTAAATACCTCAACTAGTGGTAGAAACATTCATTTTGTTATTTTTTTCTATTGACAGAAGTAAAAGATGGGTTATTAATTGTTGTCGTTCAGATATATGATGAGGAAAGATATAAATTACTTGAATACTAATTGTAGAATGTATGATATGCATTTTACTGAAACGGAATTCATGAACAAGACAACTTATCTATAATGCTATTCCAACTAATTTTGATGTACCAAATCCACCTCATGCATCCACTGAAATCAAAGAGGAAGGTATTAACAGATAGGAGACCTATACATGAGACAGGGCCAGCTGTGATAGTAATTAATATTTATAAATTTTAATGGTGAAAATTGGTATTATAAAATTAATTAAATAAGAAACCCATGAGATTTTGTCAGCCCATTTCATATCTTAATATAAAAAAGGATTACCAGCACCTGAATTAGTACTTGAATGTTCAGCTCATGTGCTTTAATTGGTATACTTCTCTTCATAACTTAAATGCATCTTTAACCAACTTGAAAAAAGGAAAACATGTGTTTACACATTGTGTATGCACTTGATTCAAGTCATTATTTTACAAGGTATTGTTCTGTTTCAGTCCTTGAAGTTCTCTGATGATGAGATACCATGTAAACAGGCCAATCTCTTGGTTACAGATTTACTGACGTTATCTGTTACAGTAATCAATGCATGTGTCTATTACATCTCTGGGTATATTCTGTATAACTTTAAACAGTTCACTGATCTGGACTAAATGTCATATTTTTGTTGTAGTGGTTTAGAGCTGGAAGCAATTTGAGTTATTCTGTCCATTTGATAACAAATGACTGATTGTAACTGTAGATGAACCCGTGGCACAAGAGATTTGATGCCACTTATTGTATGAAAGTACTAATTTCTCTATCTCTAACATGTTAACGCAAACATAAACATTGTTAATATTCCATGTATATTCTTTGTTCTCAGCTGGGCAGGCCTATATTGCATGGTCTATATTATTGAGGTGTAGACTTTAAATGAAATTTTTTAGTTAATATATGATAAACGGACATGATGAATATATGGTGAATTGTGTTATGGTTGCGTTATAATAGCTGTATATATCATTATATGTATATATCCAAATAAATGCAAATTTATGGACTATGATAAACTGACATGATGAATTGTAGGCTATGAATTAATTGGACTGGGTGTGAAATCACTTAATTATTTATTTACAGGTTCAGAGCTTCGTTTCCTTCGGTATTATGTGTGCACAAATAAAGTGCTAATTATTAAAATAGTACGTGATCATGTAACGTATAGTACTAGTATTGGCAATTCATTTCAACCATGCGCACACATGTACACGATCACATGTAGACAACCATAGAGCTTTTGTTTATCTGAGAAAGACCTCCGGTCGCTGGAGGCGCCACTGGTTCAAAATTCAACATGGCGCGGCAAGAGTAACGCCTCTTATATTTAAGCTTTCTGGTGTACATTAGTTCCCATAGCGTTCACGATGTAAACAATATCATGTAGCATTTCCTATATAGCGCTACGTTATAAATAGTTTAACATTTAAATTGTAAAATGAACCAGTAAAATTTTAAGGTCCGCTTGTGCTGAATGCAGAAGGGCGCTTTTTACCCGTTTGTCCACGAAGCAGGTGTTCGTTTAGTTGCTTCAGGGACAATTCGCGCCTTTGAGTGTCATCAGTGTTTGTTTCGTACACCAATAATGTAAACGTGTTAGTATATATACAGAAACAGGTAGAAGTTCGTTCACATAATGTTTATTTTCCGTATAAAGTGTATACGGTCGTCAAACAAGACATATACAGGCCAGTCTTTATAACACGAAGGTAATGGTTTGTTCCCTATCACAGATATATTTATTGTCTGTTAAAATATCACAGTAATTATCTCATAATGTGAATTATTAATTGATAATTTAATAACAAAAACGTGCCGACTATATATTATATTTTTGTTAATATTAATTCTTATGGTCTGACTTTTAGGTTAATAATACGCAATTATTCATCTCAGACAAACGTCGCTAGTTCCTGGCAACGTTGTGTTGATAGAAGATCACATCAGGTGTTCAATAATCTTAAGCCTATGTGCCCAAAAGGTGGAAAAACGGCTTTAAAAATCCAGACGGCGGGTGAGCCCTCTCTTTTAACCAAACCTAAAAGGTGTTAGAAAAATACGAATTAACAACCAGACAGCTGGGACATCTCTCTATTAATAAACAACATAACACGTTATATAGGATTAACCACTAGACAGCTGGAACGTCTCTCTATTAATAAACTATACATAACACGTTATATGGGATTAACCACCAGACAGCTGGAACGTCTCTCTATTAACAAACAACATAAAACGTTATATAGGATTAACCACCAGACAGCTGACAAATACTGAAACAAACTAATTTTAAGTGGTTTAATTCTAATCTTATCGTTGTATTGTCACATCTCTTGTGTAGTCATTAATTAAAGTTCACAAACAAGAAAAAAAGATACAGTTATATGTCTTTCCCAGAATATATATTTATACAATTAATCTGTATAATTAGGTAATATGTATATTAACTGAAATGTTCAGGTAATACGTCTATTGCTAACTGATATTTAATACAGGTTACCTGAAAAATTCAGGTAATATACATATTACCTGATTATACAGATTAACTGTTATATATGACTAACCACCAGACAGTATATATATATATATATATATATATATATATATATATCAAATTACCACCAGGCATCGAGTTATGTCACAGAAACAAGTTTGTATCAGGTATGATCCTAACAATAACTTACCTTTCTCGTTAATTGGAGGTGTGGGATTTCCGTTTTTTCCCACATCTTGGACAAACGTTGCTCTTCGTTTCAGGCGGAGGGTCACATTTGCAATAATCCTCACTTCCCCAGCAGCTGGTAATTATGAAAATAGGAAGAAGAGATTTCAGACAATCGGGCACGTGAAACGACTGCCGGATTGCGACAAAGGTTAAAAAGGATATTGCGGCTACATTTATAAACGCTCTAAGACTCGTCATCGTCAAAATTGCCTAAAGTGGAACCAAACGAAATTGGGCTGTACGTGGCTCATTTTGTGTACAATTTCCACTGAGACATCTATATATACGACACACACACACGTATTATGGCGTATGTTTTCAGTAAAAAGTAAACGCCGACCAACTTCCCTTGCTCAATCCTCTCCAGCAGAGGGAGGTAGGGGTCGCCTTCATCCCCCGGAATAGTACGCGATGAATTCGCTACATACAAAATACACATTCTAGGCAGCTGGAGTGAGTGAGTGAGTGGGTGAGTGAGTGGTTTGTTTAGCCTCGAGCCTGGTCACAATTGCGACTTGTTTACACTATGAGTCTAACCTAGAACTAGAGGTTTGTAGCGCAACGCTGTATCCACAGCGCCATATCAGCGTCCGGCGTCTGAAGGAAAGGAAGGGGGGGGGGTCTCGGCTTATCAAAAATTACATATCTCGCTAATAATAATGTGGCCGCCTCTATGGCCGAACTGGTAGCTCGACTGGTCACAGATATATAGCATCCGCCTTCAATTCCGTATCAGAATTAAGGGTGTTCCAGTTTTGAACTTCGCGCTAAAATTACCTATAGAGGTCGCTAGGCCAATTTACCCTACCGTGTGCGAATATATTGCCATCAAACAGGAGGACCATTTCATGTCCACACAAAAAAAAAACGTCATACGTCGAGGCCGTAAAAGCGCCTCTCTCTCTCTCTGGCTACTAATTGGAAAAAAATTAATTACATAAAGATTATATATTAAAAAATAATAATCCAGAACAACTTACTTGCCAGTTTCTCCTGATTTCATTTTTAAATTGCTGTACTTGGCTTCTTTCAACCGAACGTTTATCACTCATAATAAGAGCGGCTTATATAGCCACATACAACCACATCTTGGCAACTGACTATTGGGTTTTTACCAGTTATCTTCATCCAAATAAATCCTTTTTTCCAGATGACAGAATATTTCGGATTAATAGTTTCGATGTTGCGTGTAAATTTGGATTTTCCACTGACGCATATACACACCATCGCTGTTAAAGAGATGAGTCAGGGCTTCTCTCTCTCTCTCTCTCTCTCTCTCTCTGTGTGTGTGTGTATGTGTGTGTGTGTGTGTGTGTGTATGTGTGTGTCCTACAATTAGATTATAAATTGATTGCATTGGTTTATTGCTGAACCCCGACGGGTCCATTCGCAGTGACGTCTCGGACCCATTTCATTGGCCCACCCCCACTCGTTCTATCTGTTTTACACATATTATATATTACTGATTAGCTGAAATGGTCTAGATCGAACTAGAAACAATCTTTTGAACTACATTATAGAGTACATTATTTTCGTTTCGCAACATCGCTGTTTGTTGAACGAAAGTAGTCCGTCAGAATTAGTCGAGTTTATTCTATATCAAAGGATCTATAACACTTCACGTGGGGGGGGGAATGTGTTAGTGACTGCGTCCTTTCTTTAACCTAAACACTAGTCGCACCTAATACACATCACAAAGGGGACGACTATAGCTGGTGAACCGTCCCACCAACAGATTCGAATCCTGACCTCGTGATTCGTAATTTGGCGCTCTAACCACTGAGCCATCCGGACGCCCCTCGCACGGTAATTACAAAGAGGAGTCGGTGCTGTCGCAGTAAAGCCGCCATTTTGTTTGATCCGGACCGCTTCCGTCATTTGACATCCTTTTGCCAGGAGAGGATCATTACCGAATCTTTATCTTAGTTGTTCCTGACGCCAACTAATGCTATGTCGTTATTGATTGCTTATTTCGTATGCCACCAGGAATCGTGTCGAGACGAGTCACGGATCTTCAATGTTCACGATGTTCTGGTGGGATTTTCCCATCATTTTGTTTTCCTGCTACGCATTTTGCTGAGCTCACTACCAGCAAAGAAAATATCCTGCAATGGCGACTGAAATTGTATTTCATCGGGAAACAAATATCGTCTGGAATGGTCTCGGCTGCACTTGATGCGGACATACATCACGGCGTTCATGTTTACATGGTGTATGAAATAACAAATGCATATAGGTATCGTGTATCAGTGATGACTATTCTGATTTATAATATGCTAACTGCTGATTTATATCACAGCTCTCTGATTTACCCTGATGTGGTTGTCTTCTCTGGGCGTTTTGTTTGGGAGAGTAGACAAAAATTAAAATGGCAGGTTTTTTTCTTCTTCTGAAAATAATAATTTTAATAGGTTTTTTTGCCTTCGAATAATTCCAAGAAATAGCCCAAATTTCGTGAATTTGCCAATACCCCTGGAACGCCATGGCAGCTCAGTGAGCAGCCCAAAGGTTTTTTCCTTCGAATAATTCCAAGAGGTAGCTCGAATTTCCTGAATTTGTCAATATCCCGTGGAACGCCATAGCAGCCAATTGGCCACAAACTATGAAGAATCATGAAGGGATACACGGGCGCTTCATTGTTAATTAGAGAAATTATTAATTTATATAATATATAATTGTATGCTATTAATACAAGAAAGTGCCCATCATAATATAGACTTGAAATAACACGACTTGACAAAACCGTTCTATATAATGTCATACGGTGAATTATAAATAGCGAATGTCGTTATATAAAAACATACCCGCCATCTTATCAGAGGCATAATGCCTAGTGATTCTATATATATATGTGTGTGTGTGTGTTCTGTATATTTCGAAATTTACGCCACAAATATTGGTATTTGTTTACAGTGTTCCTTTTAACCACCCTTAAATAATACAGAGTTTGTGGCTGATGTCATAACCACGAGCTATATCGATTACAAACAACAACAACAACAACAACCAAAAGCCATGACGGGAATATTAGTGCTGGTTTTCCCGGTAATATTTACCAGGTTCACGCCGTCCAGTCATGTGACCCGCCGCTGGCAATCCGGTTGGCAAGGTAAACAAATATTGTTTGTTAAGATCCTAACTGATTCCAAATAATTTGATAGTGTAGTAATTTGTCAGTTCTGTGGTGTCTGATTGCCGATCTGTGTTGTCGTATTTGTGAATAGTATTCCCATTTCTCGGTGGTCACGGTCGAATGGCTTTTTTCCCGAGAAGGCAATCTGTTTACTCATAAACTCCACGTTTTCTTTAACTTGATGAGAAAATCTTGTTTCCTTCTCATCGTGGTCTAGATCTACTCCATGTGTACGTAAACAAATCTTTGATCCGTCAATCAGTAAATGGCTGTCTTCTAATTTGGCGTGATACCAATTCACTTTTGTCAGTTAGACTTGAAGATATTGGATGAATTATAATATATATATATATATATATATATATATATATATGTTGTTGTATTGTTGTTGGGGTCGAGCATGTGGAGTGAGTGTTTTGTTTAATTATAGCGCTGGTAACATCCGAGATACGCGGTCAAATTGACGACTCATTAAAAGCAATGTGCCCCAAGTACCGGAAACATGACTTGATTCGAATTTGTGACATGGAGATTTGCAGCTTATTGTTCTGACCACTGCACCACGGCAGTGCCGAACGAGAAGGGGGAGAGTGCTGTTTTGTTTAAATAGTGCATTGCTTAAATAGTGCATTGTTTAAATAGTGTCACCTCAGCCATTTTTAGTAGCGGTAAATTACAAAGTAGATGCGGAGGACTTTGATTAATGTAATATTGTAAGCCATTTCAATAACCTGTAGAGTGTTGAAAAGGAGACTGTCGCAGGTGAACAGCTTATATTGAGATATTCCTGTGATAAATACTGAATTAAATAATAAACAATATACAGATTAGCTCCTCCAATGTATCGTTGTCATTGTTAACTTCTTGACACACACACGCACACACACACACAGGCCAGTCTGGTATTTCAGGCATACCTGTATTTGTGGGATTACACATGTCTCAGCAAGAAAAGTCGGCACTCTGGATTCAGTCCCATGAAGAAAAGTCCAGAGTTTGAATTCACGGTTCGAGATTCTCTGTGCCTGTGCCTTATTATACACAGCTAAAACACACACACACACACACACACACATATATACATATGTAGAGAGAGAGAGAGTTAGCGAGAGTTAGAGCTAAGGAGAGAGAGAGAGAGAGAGAGAGAGAGAGGGCGGGACACAACAGTTCTGTAACCCGTTATTTACAAGGGTCGACTTATAGAAGAAGAATCAATCATGCTGATCGATTATTCAGTTATGTACATTCTGCTGGATAAATATAAACAGTGATATGCTAACTTGAAAATTGTCTGTCGGATGAAAGTGTTGAATATCTATATCTATATATATATACACCGAGAATATCAACAAAACGATTATTATATACCGCTGTTGTGATAGTACAGGCGTCTCTTTGGCAAATAGTTACTCTGTTTGGCTACATACCCATAGTATCTGGGTACAAATCCATATCTAACTGTTGTTTTGTTTGTCACTGCACCTCTTTATCTCAAGGGGTCGTTTTACACAAGTAGCCTACCATGTGGACAATTTGATCATAAAACAAACTTTCACCTGTCAAATAAAATCGTACAGTAGTCCAGTCATCAAAGGTTTAAAATCGAATGAGGTTCAACAAATATCCTCAGCAAAGTTTCTCAGTGGATCTAATATCTTCAATATTTCCTTAATCTAAAAATATGACTGCATATTGATCACGTGGGAATTATCGATATGAGCGTATTGTTCCATTTCTTTTATCACCTGTATATGAATTATATCAATTTTGGATGTTGTACTTATTAGGAAGAAGATTGCAGTGGAAGCAATACGTCATAAAGTCTGCGTTGCTGCACAAACCCGGTGAGAGGGACTAACATAAACTATGCATTATGATAGGTATAGTCTGTTACAGTAAATATGCTGTGCGTTATGCGCCTATTGGTCATTGTGTTGATGTTACTATTTAGCTTATACGTAGTATCTATATATTTTGGAATACAAGATGGTTTTCACTGAATTTGAAACTAGATATGCTATACACCGAATGCCTATCTAATATTTAGAGTAACAATTTTGGACAATTCACTTTCTGTATTTATTCTTGCTGTTTTATTCTTCAACCACAAGAAACTCAGCTCTCTCTCTCTCTCTCTCTCTCTCTCTCTATATATATATATATATATATATATATATATATATATATATATATATATTCTGTATTACAGCACCAATTCAGTCAATGATATGGGCCATGCCAAACTAATATAGAAGGGATGACCGCGAGCATAAATCCGACTAACAAACATGAGGACAGACTCGATATCAAATCTGACGAGAATCGTATTATCTCTGCATATAAATCAACTCGAACGAATGAAACCAATCAAACAGTAATCGAAGCTGAGGAGAAAGCGAGGATCGTCGACACAATCTTCAGCAAACTCTTCTCGGTTACGAGATGTGAGGTTTTGCTTCAGAATCTATAGTTTCCCTTGTGGTGAGTTGGTCGATCAAATAACTCAATACAGTTATAAAGACGGTTAGATTATTCTCTCTCTCTCGAGTTCAGTCATGATGTTAAGATTCTCGAACCGCCGCAAAATATGACTGCATATTGATCACGTGGGAATTATCGATATGAGCGTATTGTTCCATTTCTTTTATCACCTGTATATGAATTATATCAATTTTGGATGTTGTACTTATTAGGAAGAAGATTGCAGTGGAAGCAATACGTCATAAAGTCTGCGTTGCTGCACAAACCCGGTGAGGGGGACTAACATAAACTATGCATTATGATAGGTATAGTCTGTTACAGTAAATATGCTGTGCGTTATGCGCCTATTGGTCATTATGATCCAACAATGCGTCACCAGTTTCAGTTTGAATGCAAGAAGCGATCGTGGTGTAGCGGTTGTGACTTAAATAATCACGAATCCGACTGTTGTTGGTTCCAGGATTACTTTGTACGGGTAATTTACATTTATAAGATCGAATGAAAAATAACAACAAGACACACATGTTAAAGCGGAAAAGTCTAAATATCGCAATTAATTCTCTTCGAGATGACACAAGCGTAAGTACAAAGGTAAACAAGCAAGATACCACTGTTAAGATGTAGAATATATAACTCAGATATAGGTAAGAGCTGTGAAAGGTATGACGCTTGTATCACAGCCATCTGTCAAATTTGTGACAATATTCAGTTGAAACCAAGATTGTCAAAATCAGTTACTTGGCAATCTCCATTGACATATATTGAGCTTAGCTGTAAAATATCGTTAGATTATGTTTTATTCGTTTCTAGTTTTCTGGAGTATATATTATGAATATTTACGCGAATTATTGATATAAGCAATACAATGTTTGTGTGTTCTACATGTCCAACGAATTATGATAGGTAATAAACGTCTGAATAGTGTATGCGTCTTCAGATATATACGTCGTCTTGTGGAAACGTGTCTAACGCCATAACGGCCAATTTCACATCGAGGCTGACGTACACCTTGAACGTATTCTACAAACAGTTTTCATCCACCTAAAACACACGAACTTGGACGCCCTAAAAGTGTGTTCAATGGGGAACTATTTTTTTTATGTAGAACAATGTGGATCGGTTTAAATTGGCGAATTTTGGTCTGCTAGAAAAGTTGAATTTTCAGCATTTTTAGGTCATTCAGGAAAATTACATTTCAAAGCACACCTCGCTGTTCACCATCCAAAAGCAAAATCGGTAGCAGATGAGATTAAATCTTACGTTGATCAGAGTGATCATGACAACAATCCCGAAGTATGCAAACTAAGATAGAAATATATTGGAATCCATTACACTTATGTACGGTACATGTGGTCGTTGATTGAATAGACTTATTCAATTACCCCTGGGCCACCATCCGGCTGAATTTCACACTACGGTCTCGGGTTAGAAGTCTCAGAATCACCGTGTTGCATGGCGATTTAGGCGTGTAGTGGCCGATAAATGTCTTACTGAAGAGCTGTATTTAGCCTATTTAGCGTGAGTATGACAGTTTGATATATACGTGTTTGTGTATGTTGTTATCCGAACAAACCAAAAAGCGAAGAGTGTAGAAACCTTTAAACACACTTTTTAATGTGTATAACAGACAATTTCCGCGATGACTGCGCCATCTAGCGAACGTCCATTTGCTGGTGGCGTTTCACTGGGCTTGCTGAACCGTCTGATAATTAAAATATTCCTTTACTAATCGTGAGATCACGGAGATCACTATATGTTACATTTATTAATAACACGTCTATAACAGTTCCCAACTTGATGATTTATTTTCAATAACGGTGTAATTTTTCAGGCAAAAATAAACTGTCAACTTTCCCCCTACAATTATTATTATTAATTTTGTTATTAATATTGTTATTGTTAAAGAACACCACCAACAACTAAACAACAAAAATAATTAACTGGAGTCTAATGATATCATATGATAAAGTTGGTGGCCCATATAGACGAAGCACTTCAGGTCACAAGATCGAATCCCAATGTCACCTGGACTTATATGATGTTTCAATAAAAGATTTGTTCTGATCATGTCATATCCTTATAGGTAGTAGTCCTGAGACATAGTGTTACAGGTGATGCTAGTGTTAAGCCTCGCTCGCTCACTCACTCACTCACTCACTCACGTAATTTACGTCTAGAATGTGAAGCGTTATGACAATAATGGAGCTTCAACGATCATTACGTTTCGGTTAACCACGGTTGGTTAGCGCCTGTCAGGCCTGTCGTGACGTCATCAGCGTGATCGGCACGTGCTACACGTGTTACGCTCATGATGGATATATATATATATATATATATATATATGACTAAGTGTCTATAACTGAAGACTGGCTGACGGGAATGAAACAGAACAGACCATCACCCATGGAGGGAAAGTTTTGTTAAAATGAATTTGTCTAATGGGCAGAAATTAGAAAACTGAAGTTCAATTAAGGCCATTATGGGTGGGGGTGATAGGAAGATAGGATCGGGACTAGGGCCGATGATAGGGTTGGTAATAGGGAGGATAGGGTGGGTGGATTTTGATGAGCTCAAAATAAATAATTGAGAAATTTTAATTTGTTTAATTACAAATTGTGAATTATACATAAATATACACAAATACATCATTATATATATATATATATATATATATATATATATGAACTATTATCGAAATTACATTATCCAATTACAGTACAACACAACACACATACGAATGCAGTTGCAAGAACAATTACAATGCTTTCAAATATTTCAGTTACAGCTACGTTTACGGGGTAATTATAGTTAATTACGAATTATAATTACAAACGATGACATCTCTGATTTGACAATATCAATATTTCAGATGCATATTTATTAAACAAACTTGTGGCTTGTCGTCATATTTTTAGCTTTGCTCTTTTTAAACATCCTTTTATTGACGCAGAGATGTTCTGTATTAAAAAAAACAATTCCGTGTAAATTCTCATTACAGACAGTAATAAGCTCGTATCCACACATAGACTACTATCACTGTATATTTATCAGGCGAGAAAGAACTTTTGTGTCAATAACCTTTTGTAAACAAACAGTCGTATTTTGGCAACAAAGCCAGGACAGTACAGGTGAATAGCATTGTTTTTCAAATGCGTGCGTGTGTGTGTTTATGTATGTGTGTGTGAGTTGCCTCCAGACTATCCCCTATGGCTTCATCGAAGGTCAAAGCACAAAGGCTCATCATTATTGTCTCAGGGTGTGGTTTAGGAGTATTTGTGTGACTAAGTGAAGTGGCTTTAAACGCATGTTTACTTTGATGGTATTCTAAATACAGCTAAAGTTTTGTTGTTGTTGTTGTGTTCGTATGTGTGTGTGTGTGCGTGGGGGTATTTTTAAGGTGTAACCTTAACTCTTTCTACTGAAGCCACGATATCATGTTTTGGACAGAACACCCCCTCCCAGACGATGACCAATATACGGCTAATGATCACTAACTTGTAGAAACGAATTCAATCCAAATACACGTATATATCCTTTTATCCATATACACATGAACACAGCCGTACACATATACGTGGAGCGAGCGGTGATTGAGGTCATTTTGGATCATGTATGAGCTTTTGTATTGGAATTTATACCACATTTAGTAATTACTCTGACAATTTAATACAATTAATATAGTTAATTACAACTAGAACTCTTCATATCTGACGAAACAAGCAAACTAATTAAAGATGAAGAGGTTAATAAATATAAATTAATATTACTGTTATTATTATTATTATCCCTTAGTTAATGCTTGTTATCAAATGCTCTTTGATAATCTATTTAGGTGATCGTTCGTTTATACCGTCATGGTGTATATGATGTGATGTAAACAAACGGCCGATGATAAAACCTTCCCAAAACTCCCTAATTGGAATAATCAACATCATCGGGAAGGAAATGGATCGATCCGGAGTCCAACCGCAATTATGACTTCGAATGACTACTGAAAATCCATAAAGTCACGCATTCTATTTTTTACTCAGTCACACAAAAAAGAGACAAAACAAAAACATTGGTTGGAACTAATGACTTAATTCAAAGAACTTACAGGTAAGTGGGTATGTACATAACACACACACACACACAGATGATGATGATTGATGTGTTACGGCCACTTTGTGCACATGGTAGGCTAAACGGGCTGAGCGACCTCCAAAGGTAATGAAGCGATATGGCCCCGCCGAGATTCGAACTCGGATGGTATTGATCTGTAGTCCAACGCGCTACCGATTAGAACTTTTGTTGTTATAAAACGAAGTGAATTATGAATCATCCGTCACGCACAGCCCAGTCAAGGGTTGGACCAAGGTGCTAGAGATCTGCGACCAACCACGCCACTTGTTAGACAACGGAGAGGCTGGTGTTTGCACGTTGTCGGTGATTACTGTATACTAAATTCAATAAACTTTTCCAGACTCCAGGTTCAAATCGCTGTACAAACAGCGCTTTAGATAGCTTAACTGCGTCGTCAATCGAAGGACGTCTTTTCATAGATTAATTAATGCAATTGATAGAATAATATACAATAAAGTAGTAAGGTCTTTCTCTGTCAATGGCCATGTTCAGACTACGATACAATGTCTGCACGGTAAACAATTACGTCAATAGGGCCATGAAAGGCCCGTCAGTCTGGGGCAAAGGTTGTTTAAAAAGTGTATCAAGTTCATTTTTAGCCCGATGAATGTGCGTTTGTGCGTGAAGACACACGCACGGAGAATTAAAAAAATGCTATATACACAAATCGTCGAGAAAAAACAACACGAGCGAGCTCGGACAAAAATGTATTTATTGAAAATTATTCCGTTAGCGAAGTGACGAGTTAACGACAACATTATCAGAACATACACGAGAACAACGCCGCAGTTTACAACACACACACACTCAAATCAATTATAGATCTACTTTATTTGTTAAAAGAAAATATATACACAGGCGATGAGTCATATGTGACCATTTCAATGCTGTATTGTATTGCCAGGTAAACATGGACACTCGTTAGCAGTTATAATAACCACGTTGTATCAAAATCAATGACATACTCTCACTCTCCCCCATATAAATTAAACGTTGTCTTGACGTTTCTAAATATAACAATACGTACGTGTGTGTGTATGTATGTATGTATGTATGTATGTGTGTGTGTGTGTATGTATGTACATACCTGGGTCATACAACGACACATTCCACGTGTCTGGGGGAATAAAAGTAATACCAAAAGATAACTTTGAAATAGATCTCTCTCTCTATGTGTGTGTGTGTGTGTGTCTGTAAAGATTAGTTACAATTTACACAACTAACACCAGCCATTATGAGCCAGACTGGAGTATATGGCGATGAATAGCTACGTAAAGAGCGGTCAACCCAAACACGTTAGACAAGATAAGACAATACAATACGTTATATATATATATATATCAACCGGAGACGAGCAGATATTTCTTTTATGGCGGGGAGTTCTAAGACTTCTACATTCTGCTGCATTATTATCGGGTGTCCCATTTAGCGAGAGAGAGAGTAGCATTAACATCATTGTAAACAATGATGTGGTTTGGATGTGAAACAGTAAAATAAATGTGTTTGTCCTCTGACGTCAACCGCCCAAATTATGGCACACAAATGGACAGGATACATGGTCTGAAAAGTACCCCGTCACCACATACAGACAACCGAATATATATATATATATATATATATATAGTATTAAATATAGTTTTAAATATTACAAAACACGGTTCAGTGTGTGGATGTCACTCTTCAATACCAGTAGAGGGTACTGTTCTAAAAATGAAATTTAACTACGGTACACATTTTAACGCCTGTATAATGTATTGGCTGTTACACAGAAAATAAAACTTCACTGATAGCCATTTGAATTCCAATGAAGATATAAAATGCTACCAAACGGAAATAAATTAGAGTGAGGGGGGTTACTCTGTAGACAGTATACGCGAACATACCTAATTGAAAAACGGAATTCTTCACTCAACAGTACACAGGTGAATGGGCACAAGGTTATCGGTGTATTTATATATATATATATATATATATATATGCCGATAGAAGTGTTCAAAGTACATCTGATTCTAAGTCATGGCATTCGGAAGACAGCAGTGCAGTATTGGTATTCATTCAGTTAGAGGTACTAGTGTCCCGGATATAACCTGGATTCAAATTGATGATCGTTGTATGCCACACACACGGACACCTGGATCCGGAAAACACCCGAAGAACAACATTTACGGCCGATAATTTCTACACGAAACTATATGCGCCCAAGGAAAGCCACAACAAAATGCATCACCACTGCATCAATGCACAAAAAATACTGATAAACATATCACGAATATTGGCCAATTTGGAACCATCACAAATCCAGATTTCCACATGAATGAGGAGAATCATCAATTTTGATAACTGGTGAGCATAAGCTGTTGCCCCTTCATTGAAATGATGATAAGTTTAGCTTCGGGCTAACTTCAATTTCGACATAAAACTCGACATGGCCAACTGATTTCTTCACAGACTATAACCAATTACACGAGAGGCCATTTCCGGTTTGTATGGATTCTGATCACATGATGACGTATTTACAAATGGAGAAGATGGTTTATGTACAGATTGATGTTGCTGCTTGTATGTGTCTGTCTGTCTGTATACCTCTGCTGGCATGCCTGTTTATCTGTCACAACATGTTATATATATAAAAAAAAACTATTAACAATTTACGTGTATGTTGCAAATAGGATCAGTATATTACATCTAAATGTCAACAAAATTTCACTCACTTTACGCGCACACACACACACACATCACATTGTAAAAATATAACCTAAAAACAATGCCTCTACGTTCTGATTAGTGGTACAACCTTTCTGGCATAACAGATAAGAAACAACACGGTGAAGCTTAGCTTAAAAAACATGTTTGGATTTTCATCTCAGCTAAACCAGCTTATTTAAATTCGATACATACCAAGCTTTCCGTAAGTCACGTGATGCAATTTCTCATAGTACAACTCACATATAGGTCAATTCATCAGCTTTTCAAAAAATAAATTACATCCTACAAAATTAGCTACACACCTGGATTACCTAACACCATGGTAAATGAAAACAATAATTTAAAAACCAACGTTGTTCATACTGTGAGAAATGTGCAAAAATAAATGGGTAACGTTTTTGCTTTCCTCTTGGGAATCTGACCACCAGATGGAGCCACTGCTGGCATAACATAAGCACACTTTAGGTAATGATAAATTCGTGTAAGAAACAATCTCGGTTACAAAATACGGAGCTTATTTACAGAGATGTATCGCCATCTTAGCACCAGATTCATGAATCACATTCGCAATCAGAACAATTCCTTCCCACAACAGACAAACTGTGAACATGTCACAGACAAACTGTGAACATGTCACAGACAAACCGTGAACATGTCACAGACAAACTGTGAACATGTCACAAGCGAACCACATCCAGTCAACTTCTCAAATAGAAACAGGCATGAAGTTTTACCATCACCATAACAACTGTCAACAATGGGTGGAAATGAAAAATAAATCTGCCAAGATATTTTGAACCATCACACACCTACACGTCAGATGATGATTGATGTTTTTTGGCCACTTTCGGTGGGCTAAATGCGCCGAGGGACCTCCAAGGGTAATGAAGCGAAGTCAAGGATAAAACATCCTACACGTCAGAAGAGGCACACAATGAAGAAAAAAATGTAAAGAAGTAAACAGGAAGAATGAAGGTGCCCAATGGAATCAACAGGAGTCATAAAAACCCCAAAGAAAACTACTGATAAAAAAGAGCGTTATTTTCACGACAAGTAGATATTCAAGAATCCTACATGTGAAAAAAACTTGAAAACTGGCGATCTTAGTCGGGGTTAAAAAAAAGAAAATTCAGAGCTGATGTTTGTTTCTTCAATAATTACAGAAGATATATTTAGCTTTCTCTGATCGAAAACATTCAAAACCGTACAATCAATATTTTTTACCCCCCCCCATACATATTCCAGCCAGTCATCTGATTGGCTAAAGTTTCATCAGAATGTTTACATCACTTCTCTTGGGAGTGAAACCAATATATCTAGCTCGCCAGTCAACGTTTCCCGGAAAGCCAAAATTCCGGTAAAGGTTGTACTACATTAAATCGGATAACGTTTGGTGGAAACTTATAACTACACAAATGCTAAACAAGCAAGAAAAGATAAGTGTTACAGCCCTGCTGCCCTGATATTTATAGGTAAAAATATTTAGAATTTGCAAATACAAAACAAATACATCTGCTTGCTTCAATCAAGGAATTGTAATTAATAACCAATGACATGATATTACAATGATATGTCAGACTTATGGAAATACAAATTCTAATTAAACATACTGAAAATGATTCTTTTTGACTTGCGGGAATTTGGCTTAAAATGCCCAGGATAAATACCCCCTCCGAGAGAAATTATATCGGCTAAGATGATATTTAATTCAACACACACACACAATTCATCAATAAAGATTTCAAACGATGCAACGGGGATACTTACTATATCACAAACGAGTCAATTGCTGATGACATCTACTGCAAATGTCAACACAATTTGGCCATAAGCCAATGAATTATGATCACATCTGATCCGACATCAGCATATACTGTAATGTTGTCAATATGAAGTATTCACACACAGCCAAGTTCTGATATCATGTACATCTTGTGTCAGTGAAGAGATACAACAATTTCGCTCTAAACACAGAGGCTTCAAATAATGATTCTGATACCGAAAAGCCATATTGCCAGCAGTACCTAAAAAGACAGGCGACACACGGTCACTTTCTCGGCCAACGTTTCGTTTCATCAGACTTGCTCACTCACGTGTTCAGCAAATACTTAGGTTGGTATGTGCGCACACCTTACAAGTTCGACCTCCAGTTGTTCTTACAAAGGTAAAATTTTAGCCATGATCCAGCTAAGTTTATGACCGACAGACTGAAAATTTGTACTACTCAGCTACTACCTTCACTTTTAGGCCCAAATATTCATTGAACCGTCCAAACAATTTGAACATTAATGGTAAATACACCAATATTTTGACAACACACACACACACACACACACAAATGACCATCACAGATACATGAAATATGGCCTTATGTAGTCCTGGACATATACAACGAGCTGTCTGCAAATGACGAGTTGGTTGATGAGTGGGCCACAGAGTTGAGATTCAATTATCACAGATCAGTAACGTATGATGCTAATTGTGTGGATGGCATTTGCTACACATGTGAACTACGGGACTAAACAGAATTGATCACCGACAGAGGAGAACACAAGATTCCACAGATTCTAAACAGATTGAGGCCTGCTGAATATATCTGGTTTAATATCATGTACACAGGCATATATGTGTATATCTATGTGCGACTGATTTTTAGAATAATAAAGCAGGGATTTTGTCACATACTGAATATTCAAAACACACGCATTCTCATGTTTTAAAAAGCATGTAAATAGAGACAATTATACAAGAAAATAAACAGCTACCTTATCAAATAAACAGTCCAGTCTCCTTATCACATAAGCGTACATTTTATCTCTATTCACTACAAACAGACGATGTTCGCAGCTGATAATTTTTTGGGCAATAAACCTCATCAAAAGTATCTGGTTAATAGCACAAACTGGAAAGAACACAGTCAAAAACTATGTGTATCTCTTGCTGTTTGACCACATATTGTGTAGTGATTAGAACTGCCAGATGCACATGATGGATCTCAATACTTGAAACAAACCTTTTAATGGTAGTTTTCTAAGAAAATACTTATAACACACACACACACACTCTACCTCTTTTTGTACTGGCACTTTGTGCACCTATATTTCTATGATGACAAGTGAACTATATGAGGACGTGTTCATCTATCTTCAACACCTATCAACACACAGATCGATTTTTCTGGGGAACATGATCATCACCAAGTCTGTTTTACAGTACTCAACAGCGGATTTTCCAAAAAATTGTAAATGAAATGGAGCTGATTTGAGAAAGTTAACATAAGTTAAACACACATGTGCATGCACACCAACACACACACACTTCATACAGCAGTTGACGGAGGACATTTGAGGGATAAGAACAATCAGTTTGGATCAGACTCAGCAAATCGCACTCTATACAGTCTTCTCTCTCTCCTCGGTTTGCCTACATCGGACACGGATGATAGCGACGACCGCAATCCGGGCACCTTCTGACCCTCAATGACGGGCACCTTCTGGCTCTCGACATCCGAATCGGAGGACTTGTGTGGATTACGGTAGACATAATGATCCATGGCCGGGGCATACGCTGTCCTGTAGCTGGAGCTATATTTGCACATTAAGACGACGATGATGATGACCAGAATGCCGCCGATCGTGCACATGATTGCTATCATAATGCTGTCCTGGAACTTGGCTGGCTTTACGCTCGGCGTGATCGCCTCAACGCTGTCTGTGCACTCACGCAGGTCGTCATCGTGCAGCTCGACGACCAGCCTCGTGGCCAGGTCCGGCGGAGAGAAACACCGAATTTCCTGAGTCAGATATTGTGTGGCATTGTTGAATCGCTCACGGAGAACATGCGGCAACCATGCCAGGTGGCAGTCACAGTGCCAACGGTTATAACGCAGATCCAGATGTCGAAGGCTATCCCAGTCGAGTAGGTTGATGCTGATCGTCCTCAGTGCATTCGCATGCAAGTCGATCTTCGATAACTCTGGAGTACCAAGGAATACACCCTCTACGAGTGTCTGCAGTCTGTGATTTGAATGCAACTCAATCTCCTCTAAATTACACAACTCAGAGAATGCGTGATCCTGAATAGTATCCAGATTAGGCATGGCATTGACCTGAACCTTGCGCAGTTGCTTAAGACCGTTAAATGCCCCAGAATGGAGAACTTCCATTGGATTCTGACTGATATCAAGCATTTTGAGGTTACTCAGATGAGTGAGGGCACTGGTTGGTACCTTGGAAAGCTTGTTATTGCGAAGATTTAATGTCTCCAGCTGTGGCACAGGACTTGGTTTTATTGTCGAGAAAGCACGATCATCTACATGTGCGATTTTGTTGTCTTCAAGGTTCAAATCCCTCAGCATGACCAGCTTGCTGAACACATCCGCATTCAGTGATCCCAGGTGATTGTAGCCCAAACTCAACACCTTCAACAGCCGAAGATCATTGAACAGTCCTCGCTCATTGACAGACATGATACGGTTGTCTTCCAGGTCAAGATACTGGAGTGACTTCAGACCCTGAAATGTCATGGCGCTTATATTACTAAGAAGGTTACCTGCTAAGTTCAAGTCTTCAAGCAGTGGAAGACCAGCGAAAGCAAGTTCATCTAGAGATGTTAGCTGATTGAAGCTCAGATCCAGTTTCCTCAATTCCTTCATGCCATCAAATATTTCTCTATCAATTGTGCTGAGTCGATTGTCCTTCAGGGTGAGTACTTCAAGAGCTCGGAGATCTTGCAGGATGCCCTCACGGATCAGGATGATTTTATTCCCACTTAGATCCAGGTACCTAAGATTGCTGTACACAAAAGGCGCATTGATTTCTGTGATCTCATTATTGCTCAGGTCGAGATGGGTCAGGCTAACCGGGTCAGGTAAATCCCAAGGAACGTGCCGAAGTCCTGCATTCTGGCAGTTCACCAGGTGTCGCACGCTGTCGCAGGTGCAGTGATCTGGACATGCACTCCGGCTTGAGCTGATGATGGGCAGGACAACAAAAAGGTAGGGCATAAAGAAGACGTGGACTATGATCTTCCCACTTGCCATCGGGATAGCAGTTGGAGCAGCGACACCCGATGAGAGAGTCGATTCTTGAGTAGTATCTGCACAGCTCGTAGCAGTGGTGCTGACCCCTGGTGAATGGTTCCAGTTGGGTGGGGGGCTTCATCAGACAATGGTACTGAATGACACACATCACCACACCTCTGGCAATATAAACAAATGTAAATCTAAGTGAAGATCTAATACAGTAATACTAAGTAAAAAAGCTCATATCAACAACAAATACCAAAGATACTACCATCTAAATCTACTTATATTTTTTATTAACAGATCTATGGTATCGGATTCACCAACAATGTTTATCACACTAGATCAAGGAATCAGAAACTTAAGAAAAGAACAGTCTTCAGTATCCCTCATCAGGGCGAGAATTTCGACGCAAATCCGCGAATATTCAGCATACACTACAAAAAGAATAAATTTTTATCGGTTTGTAAATTACTTTATTATTAACATATAGTCATTTGGGTAAACATCACAGAAAATAGTTATAATTATACTTATAAATATATTACAGGATTTTTTGAAGCGGGAATCTAACATGAATACAAGTTTATTCTCTTGATTCTCTAAAAACTGATTTGCAAGAATCAAGGCTGATTCTCATAAATTCTCACCCTGCTCATATAGTCACAAACCAGATCAGACAAAGCTAAGTTAAGTAGCTAGGTCTGATTATTATAGCGATAAATTTCATACGAGTGTGTGCGCACACGTTTCAGCCATGCGGAATAAGGCACTGCCACATGGAAACTCAAAGTGTGAATTAAACCTCTGGATGATTCTTCAGGGGACTGAATACAGAGTGGCGACTTTTCATGGTGAGTCGTGTGTAATGTCTGACCAGTCCCTAAGCAGCCAAGCAACGAAAAGTGAATCACCTACAGTTGTGGTGTCTGGGAGTAGAACATCCAAGTCAGATGACTGCAGGCAGTTGTGAGAATGCTTTTATTAATTATCTAAGCAGCTCTATTTATAGCTAATTTTAAATTGCTGTATCTTTCTTTAAAGCAATACTATATAAACTATATAACCCAAATGTGACTGTCTCCAAAGGTTAGTTTGAACAACAGGTAGGCATCATGAAGCAACTTCTATTAAAACTATTAGCTTAAATACTATTAACAGGTTTTACACTATATAAACCCTAGTTATTTGCCATACTGATATATATAAGATAATAATTAGATACTATTATCTGTTTTGGGCAGTTATTAATGAATTAGTTAGTTGTGACTGAAAGCATTTTCAAGAGAAAACTGTATTATGTGAAAATATTGACTCCCTTTTGAGGGCAAAATCTTGAGCAATTTACTATTCGCTGAAATCATTGTTCCTCCATTCACTTCAGACTTGTAGATAAACGTAAACGGTAAATTTAGACTTATATTTAGTAAATATTGGACTGAATTTTTTTCTAACTGTAGCCTAACAAATACCGGAGTCTATGAAAAAGCATTTGAAATACGTGGCTAGTTCATATTATCAAACTGACACCAGTTCCCTTGTCAAATATGGTTTTAACACATATCTCATTTGCTTATGGCAGATGCCAGGATATTCCCAATTTAAACAAATTTACATACCATATATATATAATATATATATTCACACACGTATATATTTTAATATTTTTAATTGCTTTAAATACCGGAGAAAAACTTTTCCGACATTCAGATGAGAATAGTTCAGCTGGTTTCCTGTCACCTGGAAAATGCTAAGCAGTCCTTGATTGCCCATTTCTAAACTAACTTCCG
The DNA here is from genome assembly GCA_025642065.1 of Paralvinella palmiformis. Taxonomy (NCBI): domain Eukaryota; kingdom Metazoa; phylum Annelida; class Polychaeta; order Terebellida; family Alvinellidae; genus Paralvinella; species Paralvinella palmiformis. The sequence goes on along the minus strand of JAODUP010000797.1, from coordinate 101,939 downwards.
GGAATCTTCAAAAGGAGGACAACTGTAAACTGCTGGGATTTATAACGCATAATATATCAGTGTATTGCTCAACTATTAGCGAGCAATCTGTTCTACATAAATCTTCCAAGTCTGGGTAAATAATATTTCCTATCTATTGATAAAATACAATCTGCGTCATTACTAAGCCATAAGTAAAATGCTACCTTCTCTGTCATATGTAGTAATGACCGGGGTTGAAAGGGAGCCGGTGGAATTTGACGTCACTTACACCTTTCTATTTAAGTCAATTTTAACTACACCCTCAAAGTGTGGGAGTTTTTATTTTCTTTTTAGATCGTATCTGATAAGATTCAAGTGCGCGCACATGCATGCACACACACACACACACAGAGACATCCTAATGTGACATAAATAAAATCATCTGATTTGTACTTAACGTAGTAAGTTCTAAGTATGTGTGGGTTACAAGTCCGTTCAATCACATTTTCTACACACTGACCTCTCTTCGGCTGTTGTTATGCGTGTTAATCAGTGCATGGCAAATGTCTCTGGTTGTACCTGTGTGGTGGTGTGTGTTAAAGGCTTTGCTGGTATAAAGTGGGTAAAACTTCTAATTAATAAATAAGGTGTCACGACGTACTAGTTCATTACGTCTGACTTGGCTCGTGTCAGGTAGTTCTGAACAGGTCACACATAAAGGGCAATAACACAAAACATCTTTATATGCGCAATATCATACACACGCCGCGCGCGCGAGCGAGCGAGCGCACACACACACATTACCAAGAAACATTAAGTAAAAGTCAATAATCTGACAAATTTAAATCCAGCCAAACATCATAAAGTCAACATGTTTACATGTACCGATGCCTAGTCGGATAACAACCCAACAGCACAAATGCTCTGAAAGTAAGACACACAGGTAAACCTCAAATCCACCGACACTATAGTGAGTGTTAAACATTTGCGGGGAGTGAGTGAGTTCGTGTTCTGTTTAACCTGTGTGCTTGTCAAAACTCTGATACATATATGGCTGAGGGATGACACACAAATGTGGAACAAACAAACACAAGTATTATTAGTCTGGAGGGGGGGGGGTGAAGGGTGAGGATAGCACTGTGATAGCACTTTTAAATCATCAACACACTTACTATGAATATAAGAAAATACATCACTGACTGGTTCTTTTAGCAATACGTTAGATGCAATACAACAATCTATCGTTCATGTACACGTTTCCTATAAGTAAGTTAAGCCATGTTAAAGTAAGCTACGTGAATGACATCAGTTAATTTACTTAATTGGACTCATCTGATATCATTATGTATTTTATTCTAGTCTCTTCATTCTTAAAGTAGCCTTTCTTATAGGTCAATTGTCAGCAGGAAGTTATTTCTTATTGGACAGTTCTAAACACGAGGACTGCATGCGTTAGTGCATGGAGACACCCACACTGGTGCTGTGTTTCAGTCTACAAACAGCTTTAGGTAACATCATGTCTAACAACAAAAGAATCTTAATTATCCTCGATGACACGAGTGCAACAATATCACACAACACTGATAGCATATTAATATTGCTAAACAATAGGGATGAATTGTATAGTTACAGTCCCCAGCAACCTGCATCATGGTAAGACTGATCCTTATAACATAATCCACCCTTTATTCCAAACCCTTAAAATAATTAGCACACAATTATAGTCATTCATTCATATGGAATACAACATTACTGTAGTTGCCTTTGCTTTGGGCTACTATTAATTAGATTATGTAGAGATGTGCAATATGAAATATTTTAGACTAGAAGTATTACTCAGATTTGAACACAGGGACTTGCAGGTTTAGAATGCAGTACTCTATTCACTGAACCACTCGAGTTTAGACCATCCATAAACGCTTGCAGTAACTGTTCCAAATTTAAAAAAAAACAGGCTACATTGATAAACTAAACTAAAATTTCAATAACATTTTTAACAGAAAGTTTAGATAGAAAACATTAAAATACAGGATAGCACAAGGAAGTGAAAATCCTTATCTCCATTGTGATCCTGAGTGAGAATGAGACATACCATGTATTATCTAGATGTTCTCAATGCATTTCATTAAACAAATCAAATTATGCAATTTTCTGTGAGTTTTTTCCATCCTAATTTTCCTCCATGTCTCCTAACAACCAGACTTTTGATACATTGGAAATACATTTTCAGTAACATCACATAGCCATAGGGTCATTCCATACCAAGTCATCCAAATTACAGAAATCTTCCAGGGTGACCATCTTGGATTCGTATGAAAATTACCTCATCTATATAAATGATGGCTACATTCAAAATTTCAGTTCCGAATTACGACTATTGATGATTTTATGGTTGATTTAAAATGGGGGGGGGCTCGGAACTTTTTCGCACTAATAACACTGGCCAGTAATTTTGGGGCATTTTCATATGCAAATACCTTTTGTTATTTTGCATATATGGAGCTGAAATCTTCGATCGTAAGTAATTGGCACCTGGGCAGTGTGAATTTGAACCCCATAATTAATTCAAAGTAGTTTTATTTCTGGTCTGATCAGTGATACGTCTGATCACCAGGGCACCGAACAGAAGAAATAAAGCCAGAATTTGTAGTTCATTTGATAGTAACAATAACTTAAACTCCAACCAAGACAGTATTTTTAGATCAGTTGTAACATCTTTCAATAACTATCTAAACATAGTTCAAAGTACCAGAACATGCTAAATTCTAAGTGTCACCTCAGTATGATACTATGTAGTACATTGGCAAGTATGTTCAATGCCATTTGGAACTGAATTAAAGTTTCCTAGTAAAATTAAACTGATCTTTTTCCATTGCCGCTGTGAGTAATTTCCAACACAAATAAGGCAAAATACTCATATTTAATACAATTTACTACCAGTGAAGATTTGTTGACATTTTGCAGCATCTGTTAAACTTAAACCCCTTTCCAAAAATTGCACCACTTACCTCTCAGATACTAATAAAGACAGAGATCCTGATCAATCTAATTAATTAATGTTATTTATTCTACATCACCTAATAAAAATAGTTAACTTTCCACAAACATTAACAAATCTAGCAAATCCAAACATTAACAAATCCAAAGGCCTTTGATTTGCACTTGGTGAACCTCTTTCCAATTTTAAATTAGTTACATTTCAAGACAACCATACTGTCATAAAGTGAGCTCCGGTGGCCTAGCTGCTAGTGTTAAGCTGATTGCACTCTGTGCTATCAGATGGATTTGCCCTAACAATCAAGGATCAGAGATTCGATCCCATGACAAGGTTAAAACTTGTCCAGGGATTAATTTCTCAGTGCACAACACTGTACCTGGCTGACCACATGAAAAGACACTGCTCTCCTCATGGAGTTAGTTTTAAAAAGCGGTATATTAAAGATTCAATGAAAGATACACTCTAAATTTGACCCTATGGTATTCAAGTTCCATCTTTCTACACTGCTCCCATGTGAGTGGAGGGAGGAGATATAAAAACAGCCACTCAATCAAAAGCGACCACACTGGAAATAAGTGCTCGCACTTTCGTGTGCAAGCACCGTTTCAGGATCATAGATCATGAAACGAAATATCAATACATAATTTTAAAAAGGCTTAAAATAACCAATATTGTGAAGATGCACCTACTCATACAGTGATACACGCCGCATAAATAGTCATACATCTACAGGCGAGTACACACATAATGAAGACATACGCCATTTCGAATATTTATATCTAATTTTATTACATGAAATTAAACACAAATGTGAAATATGAAGTCACAAATGTAACTTTAATTAGCCATCGTCTGACTCACCCCTTCTTTACAAAATAAACAGGTATAATAATACTTCATCCATGAACAGTATTCTATTAAATATATTATCTAAACATGGTAAAGGTTACATATAGACTATTATACTGCCATTGCCTTGCATGCACCGATCATACAGTCGTTGGCTTAGCAAGATTTCCATGGCATATGTTGGGCAGCAAGTCACCTGCAGGCTACACTTGAAGTTGAAACGAAGCAACACATTTACTGATTTAGTCTAACCACAGACTAACAGTTGCCTTTCAGGAATGCAACAAATCCGTTCAATGTCATTTAAGTCATTTTCGGACACTTAGCTGCATTCTGCCTGCCATTTCAGAACAAAGCGAGCCATTGTGTGTACTTTGGCCTCCCCTTTCAAAGAGCTGTCCAAAGACCAAAGATCTGCTTTACACATAAAACGTAAACAACTCACCAGCTAATACCAGAATTAAGAATTTCGCTGTCGCCACATCCGTAGGCTAACATCGACACTTAAAACAAGTCAGTTCTAGATCTCCGCCGGCCTGACACCTTGGTGGTCATGCTCGCATAGACGATACACCGATGTTTTTAGCTTGGAAGTGACATATCAGCTGAGCGGCCATGTTTACAATATTTGGGTTAACGCGTGCTGTTCACGTGTTTGGGTGGCCGTCCGTCGCTGATTGGTTGAATGACATAACAAGGTCAAGGTCTGAATGATCCAGGGTTGAAAACTTCGAGTTTTTATTTTTTCGGCGAGATTAATAAACCATAGAAATACGTGCTTTTCATAAAAGGTTAGTCATTGTTGGGCCGCTTTTCTTGGCAATGTATTTTTCGGGCACAGGTGTTCAGTTTTTGCTTTCGAACATGCACCCGGTCCATGGTCTTACACTGTGCCAAGATGAGGGGACCCACGTCCGCGGGTCACTTATTAACCGGGTACCCAGAAACTGTTCATAACTGACATAAGTGAATGCAATTTATAAATACCATATTACGCATAGCATGTAAGAGAACTATGAACGAGGGCGTAGATGTGGAAGCAGCCAACGTATAATTCCCCCCGCCTAAAATAACATTATGATTATCTATAATTGATTATAATATATAATAGTGTGTGTTTGTGTGTGTGTGTGTGTGTGTGTGTGTTACCTGCTTCCAGTAAGATGGTAAAACCAAAAATTTCACGAATTCCCAGTTAGTATGCATTCTTATATATTAATTCATAATCATTAAGAATATGCATTTATAAATAATACTTCTTTATTTTATTGTGATTACATTAATTTAAATTATATATATATATATATATATATACAGAGAGAGAGCGCGCGCGTTCATAAGAAATAAAAAATATAGACATCTAATCTTAATTTACCCAATTATCAAAACATGGCTGCTCCTCTTTGATATATCTGTTATATATATATATATATATATATATATATACGGGTATACCCACGGTTATAAGACAGTCATCTATATCATATTTATTACCCAGATAAATAGATAAATGTTTCAATATATAGTGACTAATAGTTGTAAGAGTGGTTTTTATAAACCCAGTATCGATATGATTCTTAAGAACCTTAACTCATTATGTGGGGATGTAGCTCAGTGGTAGAGCGTTCGCTTCGCATGTGAAAGGTCCCGGGTTCGATCCCCGGCATCTCCACACATTTTTACTTCGCCCACACTCTCGATATACACAAATATACAAATGTCCTCTGTTAAAGCAAAAGCATTACACTTAATGCATAAGTTTTTTAATATTAAAATAATTATTATTTATACTATACCTCTTAATACTATATACTCTTAATACATTTTTGATTTCATTGTAGATGCAGTTATTCATTTATTTTTGCAAGAGTAGGCGTTCAAGTGTACTTTAAAAGCTAACTTTTGTTCTAAATCCTTAATCAGTCAAAATATTGGAGCACGATAATGTCCCTGTTGGCCGAGTAATCGCCTTTATCATAACGTACCGTACAGACTCTTAATAAAATTATAGTCTCGAATTATGTATTACATGTGTCATTATGATACCAGGAAGAGCTGAACAACCTAATTAATTATGCTGTTCGATTTGTTCACAATCAAGGAATAAAAATTTCTGATTTTCTAGAACACCTTGCGCTTTCCCGCTTTATTTTGAAAATCTTCCGCTTTTTACCGACGTCAATAAAATAAAATATAGTTGAAATTATCACCAGAGCCACTGACTTTAAAGGAAACTAGACCGAGCACTCAGTGATGTTCATTGACCTAAAAGAAAACTAGACCGAGCAGTCAGTAGTGTTTGAATGGGCCGCCATGACCAAACAGCTCTGACTTCCGGCAAGGGAAAAAGCACGTTGAAGCGGCTGCGCTTCGAGTTTTGAACCTACGAATACGGACATTTATTGTGATGTGTGCATTATAATTTTGTGTGTGCAGACAATCTGTATTACTCCTGTCCCATTATATTTAGGTCAATGTCCTGTCCTATTATATGCCATGAAATATGTAAATGTCGTTTTATGTAAGTCCGTAGATCTAGTTTAGTTGGGATCAAACGTCAGAGACAGAAGGGGGCGGGGGTTGTCAAATAGGCTAAATATAATAACAGTTAAGCTTAATTTCCCGCCAAAAAGACAACGCTTTAACAGTTATTTTAAATGTGTTCCGTATAGTTACCGATGAAAAGATATAATTTTTGTATTACTTTTACTCCCACGGCTTATGCAACCAGCGACACAACAATAATTCGCCATGTTTATAAACCCGATTTTGCGGTCTGCGTTCTTTTTTCCACGACCGGAAGTTGGGACCTGTTTGCCATCAAATCGGCGGCCGTGTTCGGTCTAGTTTTCTTTCACGTCAATGAAGCGGCTGCTCTTCGAGTTTTGAACCTACGAATACGGACATTTATTGTGATGTGTGCATTATAATTTTGTGTGTGCAGAAAATCTGTATTATGTCTGTCCCATTATATGCCATGAAATATGTAAATGTCGTTTTATTCAAGTCCGTAGATCTAGTTTAGTTGGGATCGAACGTCAAAGACAGGGTTGTTCAACAAATTAAATATAATAATAGTTAAGCTTAATTTCCCTCAGCAAAAAGTTTTTAACAGCTATTTTAAATGTGTTCCTTGCCGATGAAAAGACGCTCCTTTTGTATTACTTCCACGGCTTATACAACCAACGACAAAAATTCACAATATGTTTATAAACCTGATTTTAGCAGTCTGCTTTCCTTTTTGCCCCGAGCGGAAGTTGGCACATGTTTATAATAATAATAATAATAATAATAATAATAATAATAAGTAAAAAATTCTATACCGCCAATATCCTGGAAAAGAATCGAGCTCAGTGGCCCGGAAACCTAGGAAGGATAAACAAGTCTGAAAAGGTGAGTTTTCAAATGGTGACGGAAAGAAACTATGCTATTTGCTGACTTAACGTGTTCAGAGAGTGAATTCCAAAGAGTAGGGACAGCAAATGAAAAAGCACGAGTCTCAGCAAGAGTTTTAACTCTGGGAACAGACATCAAGTTAAAACTAGATGAACGGAGCTCTCTGGGCTTGGGTGCTAGAGAAAGCATGGAAAATAGATATGAAGGTTCTCAAGAAGAAAGAGTTGATAGCCTAGTGTAGAGTTTGAAAATGATGCGAGATTGAACAGGGAGCCAGTGACGAGATTTCAGAAGGGGGACAGAATGGGAAACCGAGACCGTGTGACAACCCTAAATTAGCAGTTCAGAACACACTGAAGTTTTAGAATATCCTTATTTATAAAGAAGAGAGTTGCAGTAATTAAGCCTACTAGTAATTAGTGCTGTAGCAATGGTTTTGGCGACTGAAAGAGAAATATAGCGAATAATACGACGAAGGTCACGAATATGATTGAAGCAGGAGCGACATGTGAGAGAAATATGTTTTCTGAAATTAAAAAAGGCGCTATCAAATGTAACACCAAGATTACGCACAGTGTCTGATGGTGTGATGCTATGTCTAAGGATGTTCATAGGGAACAAATGAGTAAGTTTTGTTGGCATTGAGTCTCTAAGTTTATTGTTTTTGTGAGACTGTCCGAGACAGTTGTTTAAGGGAAAGATCAGTGCCTGCTATTGATAAAGATATGTATACTTGGGTATCACCTGCATATAAATGATGGTCTAATTTGTAGCTGCCAATAAGTGAGTTTAGTGGTGTGGTATACATGGTGAAAAGTAGTGGTCCAAGAACAGAGCCTTGGGGAACACCGCAAAACAAAGGCACTGCCTTTGAAAAGCAGTTTCTTATTTTTATTGATTGAAACCTATTTATTAAGAATGAGCGGATCGAGCTAAGTGCTGCGCCTGATATGCCATCAAATCGGCGGGTGTGCACGGTCTAGTTTTCTTCAGTGACTAGAGCTATTAGAGAGGAGCTGGGCCAACCCCTAGACCCATGGAACCAAGCGCGCACAGATCTCGCTCAATCTCGGATGTTTCGTTGTTTAGGATATGTTTTTCGTTTGTACACCATCCGTGTGAGTGTGCTATACGTATAAGAGACCCAGCTCGGATGGACTAGCTCTGGTAGCACCATTTCAACGAATGAAATTGGAGTATAACATTTTCACCTCATTTCTTTCACCTTTGCCATTTTGTAGCTCTATGAAGAAGTGATTTCGCTGAGAACATTGCAGAACAGCATACTTGTTTGTTTAAATAAAATAGTTTTTTCTTCTGCAAAAACCTTCTGTCGGTGTTTTTATCTGTATCAAGAAGGAAATATTCTGTATTTTATTATTAAAATATTGGAAGGTCAGAAACTGGACATTTGTTTTTCAAGCACAAAATCTTCTGCCATTTTTTGGTAGTAAACGGAAGATTTTCTGCAGTTTTTAAATAAATTATTGGAAGGTCTGCAATTTATTTGATAAAATCATATCCTAATTCATTATTTCTGTACAGATATACTTATCCAGTGTAGAACAGTTGTTAGTGTTCAACTAAACAGTGCTACTGTTTTGTTTTTGATCACTCTGCTACCATGTGACTCACTCACTCACTCACTCACTCAAACAGCAATTAACCGTTTTATCAGTATTTCTAGTGAGTCGGCGTGGGCACATCTGTAGGGTGTTTCATCTTTGACTTCGCTTCATTACCTTTGGAGGTCGCTCGACCTATTTAGCCTACCACGTGCACAACAATCACCATCATCACCAATATGGAAAGCCCCTTTATTGTCTATAGGTGTACTTCTAATGCTGGTTGATTTGGAAATTTAAACAGCCAAACTTGCCAGAAGGTAAATGTTAAACCTGTTTAGAGGAACCCGGCTATTTCTAGCTTCAGCGTTCTATACGCCCCAAGGAAAGAATTAAGTATACGGTGACGTCAGCGGAAACGGGAATGTACTACTTCGATATTACGCAATGGGTAGAGTTATTCTCGTAAATTGCACGGATCTTTTCATTTTCAGTCATAACGCGATAAACAGGTGTGTTCGGCAAAGTGACAAGCCTTAATAAAATATGAGATTACATCTTCACACGATCCGTGAATAATATCGTTCTGTGGGAATGCTATCAACGTCAGCGCATATCCATCGGGTTCTGTAGAGTATATAAAAAAAGGAATTAATTCCTATTACAGTAGGAAGTTTCACTTTTACCAAGTACAAGTTAAACATTAGTGTTTTAGTGGATCTAGGAAATACCTTTTGTGTTTGACTAAAACACAAAAAGTTCAGTACCAGGTATTTTTTTTTTTATTGATGCTCTATTAGCATAATAACGCATGCTAGTTTTAAGTTCCCATCTTCATGGTACGTATATATATATATATATATATATATGATAATGGTGTTTTCTTTCTAAGAGGCTAACAATCTAGGGGACTGCATCGTTTAACCTCAACATTGGTCACACTGCAAATGGTCGAGGAGTTACTGCTGAATTAAATAACATGAGCAGACCGTAACTTTTTATTTAATAGTGAAACATAATATACACTCAGGTAACACAGGGATTTAATATCATGCCCGCATGCCTATTCGAAAAAACTTTTTCAGGGCTGATAAATAATATATCAAAGCTACCTTAGCAGCTTTAAACCAATTTCATGAATAACTGTCGTTATCCCCGCCTCATGACGACATTGCTTCCACTTCTAACTAGAGACTATTAATGAATAGTATTATCGCTACATTAATTGCATCTGTTAGTCTCGATAACAGCTTAAACAGATAATTTGCATACGTGAAAATGTCATTAAATATGTACGCATTTACAATGATTTAAAAAAAATGTTATCTTTAATTATGTTATTAAAGGTAACAGGAAAAGGTTTTCCAATTTAGTAAAAATGTCAGTGTTATTTATTAAAATATATGTTAAAAATATTCCCCAGAAATAAAGTTACAGTGGTTTTAAAACTTGCTTTGCTAGCATCTCACTTGGACAAAGCCACATCTTTAATCGAGAATCTTCGGAAAACTTCGAAATGTGACGTCATCTTTGACAAACGTAGACGCCAAACACTCACCGTGATCTTATTTAACTTATAATTGTTGAAGTTTGGGGTAAATAGCCCTTGCTCTCGGCTAAATGGGCACAGCCACTTATTTAACCTGTGTTACGTATTCTATACTGTCTTTGTTAAACGTATAAAGTGGTATATTGTGCGGCTTATTATTGTGCAAATGGATCAGCCAGTGGATGGAGTATGCATTCGTTTCCCCAAAACGAGACTCGGGTGCGTGATTGGCTGCAAAACATGAACAAAGTGCAGTGGAAGCCAACTTGCCAAAACAAGCTCTGCAAGGAACACTGAGGGGCGTATTTTTGTTATTTCACCGTCTTTGGCACCATCAATTAGATATGACATGAATAGTGTCAAGCTCAAAGAAGATTCCATTCCAACCATATTTGTCAAACGGCTTGATGCTAAGCCCAAACAAATCAACAGTTTGATGGAGAAATTGTATACAAAACTGGTATGTATGAGCGATAATAGGGTAATCTTGGGAGCAAACTATTGGACATTCACCAATTCGCACATTCGTGAATATGTAAAATTTCACTTATTCACAAAAAATTAATTTACTTAGGCCTACTCAAAGCTTCTTATGGCTGTGTATTGTAGATACTACTAAATTGCTAAAATAGAAGACGTTCCCCCGAGGGTGGCACATTCCTGTATAGAACACATATAAGGGAGAACTGGACTAAACAATTTTGATGAATTTTGCATTGTACATTGACTATGAGATTGCCCAACCCCTGTACTAAGTGCTCCACTGAGCTCGATTCTTTTCGAGGGTTTTGGTGCTATGGAAGTTTGTAATTATTATTATTATTAAATTAAAACAAGCGGCTCCTCTTACTGACGTAAGAACTATGTTTTATTGCGTTGGCCGAAAATAGGAATGAGGCTTTGCCTGCTATGTCATGTGTTCTCGTTGTGTCGTTATGCTTCGCTATGATAGCTGATGGTTAGAATTGTTTTGATGGGGAATAAAATAATTGTTTATTACGTTATATTTACTTCGAAATATGAAATTCCTTTTCCCGTGGCATTTACGGCTAGTGTTACTCTTCATTGTCCATCTGATGTGATGTGTAAACATTAGAACTGCTGTTACATATAATACATGTTACATCCACTGTGATAAGGAACATATATGCTGATGACACTCGTGTTATCTTGTTGATAGGGTCCCTCTAAGAATTTATCAGCACATCATCATAACTAGTGAAACCTTACTAGATCAAAAGTTTCTCCGATAAATATTTTTCTTCATTGAACCTGAAGCGTGCAGTAGACAATTTCCGCGACGCATGCGCATTCCACATCCACTGTGGTTTATGGGTCAAACATAAAATAGCTAAACGTCCTGGTGCTGACTCAGTGTGAAGTGAATACTTTAAATATGCACAATCTAAGGTTACTGCTTGGTTGTCAATGCTGTTTAGTGTCATGTTTATACACAGCTATTTATCTTCTAAATTAATGGAGACCATTATTTTTTCTGTTATCAGATAAAGAAAATTACAGGCCTACTGTCATTACTAATGTTCTTTCCAAGATGTGTGTGCGACCCCCCCACACACACACACACACGTGTACAGTATCAAATCAATAACGGAATACTGAAACTAACTCTTCAGCCCAGTACTGGTTTATTATATTGATGTTTCGAAAGCATTTGATTGGAATTATAACCGGTGTATTTTTAAGAAGCTTATTAAAGGTATTATTGACGTTGTCTTGATCCCTATTCTCATATTGTTTCTTCTCTCAATATTTTAATATCTATGATAGGTTATAATTATATGGCCTGTTTTGTTATTGATATCTGGGCTGACCTGACTTCTACAATATTTATTGTTTTTAGTGTGAAAAGGTGCATGTGTTTCAAGCGAAATTCATTGAATGGTTTATTTGTACCTATTCTCTGTCCTAGTGGTGTTCCTTCGAATTTTGTATCCAGTACCAAATATTGATTTATACATGGAAAACGTGAAGATGGTGAGCCATGACAAATCACCTTTTCCAGAGGAAATATGCTTAGCAGTCATTTCAAAACATATTTTTCGGGTATTAAAATAAATTTATTTAGCTCGTTCAGTTGTAATGCTTATTGCTGTTATTTGTCGTCCCCAAGCATATAAAGTATTCACAAAAGTGTGTTGTAGTGTGCTTTAATAATAGATACGTAATTGTATTTGGTATTCAACGATGGGAGAGTGTGTCTGCAATTTATTTCAATAATAACATTAAGTCATTTAGGGTGCTGGCTCGCAAAGGTGTTTATAGTTTTAAAGCACGATTAAGTATTTCTAGCAATTTTTAAGTAAAATGAACTATTTCTAGTCTATTTTATTATCATTCGATCCTATGTGGTAGTTTATCGAAAGTTCTATCCTCTGTATTTAACGGTTTTATGTACTAGTATATTGTTTACTTCGCTGTATCTCATCTATATGGAATTTTATATTTTTAAATAAATTCTCTGAATTGAGTACTTGTGTAAAATACGTTTTGTTGTTGTTGTTGTTGTTGTGGTGGTGGTGGTGGTTGTTGATGCTGTGAATAATGCCGTTTTTCCACCATTTTAAGCTACCACTTTCAAACTCTACGAGTATGAAATTTGCGTTTTACGTCAGGTGCTTCTTATTAATGCTTCTTAAGATAAAACTGAATGATAGTTAATTATCTAAGGTTATCTGGGCTGGTCAAAATGGCCGCAGGTAATTAATGACAGGTTTATCTGTCGGCAAGTACAAAGACATATTTCGTGTAGCAATTGTTACATTCAATAGCAGACCACCGTGAATAGCAGATCTACACAATCAGCGACGAGCAGAGGGAGATGTTCTACCCCCAAGACAATCCGGAAAGATCATACTCACTTTTGGCATGGTCGGATCACTCAAGATACAATATATTGCACAGCAAACACCTGTTTTCTTTTCTTCCGTTGACGATACTGGCACAAATGAAAATAAAGTGATTGCACTCTTGTGGACATCGAGGTAGAGCATGAAAAACTCGTCACTCGAACAATGGCTTTCATTGTCATCGACACGCGCATCTTGATGGTCACTTCACCGACACACTGACATGGATAAAGAGATAAAACATGACCTAATGATGGGGTAACATTATCCAAATAATAAATTAACCCTCAGTTGGCATCTGAAGGCGTACTCTTTTGACGGTTATGACATTCAAAGAATAAGTGATACGAAACCTTCTGGTGTCGATTTGGGGTCTGGCCATCAAACGGCATTTTGTCCATTGGGAGTCAATGAATCAGTGAGTGAGTGGCTATGAATGACTGATAGTCGATTACACTTGGAAATGAGATGACCAAGCTGGCGCATTCTGTTGAAGAATAAAACATCACACAGTGGGATTCGATCCCACGGCCGGGAGACACGTACGTAGCGCAATCCAGTACCATCTGGATCACTTCGAAGAGCTCTAGTAACCGAACCCGACTCCCTGCTACTCGGTGTACCACAGGACGCTCTATTACCTATCTACGCAGATCCTGATCAGGGGGCGGATCTTCCTGACCGAACTGACATTTTCTCTCTATTTTATACACAAGAAAACCTCTGTAATCCGGTCATTCAGTTGGCAATGACGACCTCACCCGACAAGATGGCCACCTTTTATTTATCACTTCTAAATGTAACTGACCGCACCCTAGATATCCGGGATAGAGAACATTCCGAAATCAACAACAAAATAAACAAAATACTGATCCTTAAATAGTTCGACATCACAATTTTATAGGATATTTTCGTGGCTCATTTGTTGTCGCGCATGATGTGCCCGTAACTTCCGATGTTAGTGTGTGTGTTGGGGGGGGGGGGGCAATGCAACGTATTGAGACCCTCGTGGGAAATGTGTGTTAATTTTGGAGACCGTACTAAATGTATTATAATGGTTCTCAGGGAGTGAGAAAAAAAACATGTTGCCATTTTTTCTTTGACCGTTAGTGACCTTGAAACTCATATTGATTTTTGCCTAAAAACGTGTTTTATCACAATTGGTGCCAACGATGTGAAAATGAAGCAACCTGATATTCCCTTACTGCATGCTTCAATTTTGTTCATAGTGCATTGAGACGTTGTTAGGCCTACAATTATTTATATTTTCTTTCGGAAAGTGTATAGTACAAGTATGCCAATCTACTGAATTTTTAGATCTGCACACGAAAGTAAAAACGACTTGTCTCGAGAATACAGTGGAAAGCTGATACCAGTGAAGCACAGACATATTCCGGCCGTGGCACTATAGTAGGAGGAATTTTTCATCCAACCAGGCAACTGACAAGGTTTTCTTCGCCGAATATGCAATCTACTGTAAATTCAAAATTGATGAAACAGTAAATTACTAACCATATGCGTCTCCCTCATTAGAGGTAGTTTAGCCAAGTAAAATAACTGACATTTCGATCATAATTATTACTATTATTATCATTATTATTATTATTTCGTGCATGATAGATAAGGCCTTAGAGATAAGAATTACGCAACTACACTTGCCCGAGGGGTTAACAAATATGTATTTTGCAGATAGCTGGTGATCTCTGTGTGTATATAACAACATAGAGATGGAGCCACAAGTATCTGCAAAGACACTGAAACTGTATACAGTACCAGGAGCCAGATGTTGATGAACTAGTCAGTGAACCACCGCTAGAGGAATACACAATGTTTCTCAGTTTCATCCATGAGAGAGGAGAGGGTGTGAATACGCCGAGTTCCCACAGATTAATAGGTGACTAGGACATTTTACTGCCACTGATTTGAAAGGCATGAAAGGAAAATGGCACAGGACATGCTATGAGTCTACATGTAACAGTGGTGACCTTGAGCGTGCGAGAGTTCGCCAACAGAAAGTCAGCCAACAAGGGCACGGTCAAAAAGGCGTGGCCACCCTCTTTAAGCACCTGGCAGAAATTCAAGTTCTACCCATGATAAGACATCCCACTTCACGGTCTGCAGTCAATCCTTTCAATGCAAAGTTGTGTTTCTTTTGTCAAGAAATCAAGAAATAAACTGTTCATGAACTGTCTCTTTTTAATGCTGGTATGCCGCTGCAACATGCTGTAGAAAAATCAAGCAACAAGAAATTGAAAGTTTAGTTAATCACTGCCATGAGTGCTTATAATGCTCGTGCAATTGATGTGAAGTATCATCTGTCCTGTTGGGTGAAGAACGTCCAACGCAATGTAAAGACGTGCAGTGATAATAGAGATCAAACGCTGGATGATAAAAACATTGGCATAGTAGCCTCGGACATTGAATTTGTCAGAGAGAAGATACCCTCTCATATTGATGATGGTCACTTCATGAAAGCCAAACACCGCAATGAGTTAGACCGACTATTTTCCACTGCTGTGCGAGATGAAGATCCAATGGCAAAGACAATAGAAAGCAGGATTCGACAGCAGTTGTTTGACAGTGCCTCTGTTCTCCGAGGTACCATCGCTGATAAGACCAAACACCCATGGACATTTGAAGAAGAGCTCAACACGGGTGATCCTGAAAAGCCTGTACCCAAAGTACTGGATGCTTCATCCGCTGACTACTGGAAGAACCAGCCACAAACATCACGACAATGATGGTACGCTCTGCCACCATGCATCGCTATGTTTTAGCCATCAGCCAGAAGATTACGTTTTGCTATAAATCAAAGTGTCAAGTCACTTACAAGCCAAAATATCAAAATGCACCATTTAGACAACGCCTAGAATGGCCACAGGTTCTTGCCGTTTGTATTGCAATGCACCAGTCCACTAGAAGTAAGAAGCTTTTCTCAAATTCTACATGGCTTTGGTTTGTCTGTAGACTACAGTCGAATCCTGAGGTTGCAGCCACAGCTGGCTAATGCAATCATAGAATCCACGAGAGAAGAGGGAGCATACCTGCCAGCAACCATGCGCAAAGGTGCAATCATCTTCTTTGCAGTTGATAACGGTGATTTCAACGAAGACACGCCTGATGGGAAGCATACCCTCCATACCACAGCTACTACATTCTATCAACGACAGGAATCTTTCACAAACAACAAGAAAGTGGACGCTACATGGACAAAAGCACTCGCTTTCTATTTCTACCTTGCTGTGCACCAAATAAACAAGGTTTCAGTGGTGTTACCACCTTTGCTAGCTTCAAGCTTAAGACTTTTGATGTCATGCAACCATACTCCGCATAAGACAGGGATTAGCCACCTACCCCCCCCCATATGCGCACCACCGAAGCTAAGGATGCACAGAGCGTGGACAACATCCCACTAGATGACCTACTCTCTTCCTCTTCCACGAGATTGCATTATGTTGTCCCTGGTGCCTAAGCAGACCGAGATCTCACAGAATCAGTAACTCCACCCAGTGGTGAGATTAAACATCACAACATATCTACATTGACTGCCTATGGCCCACTTTTGGTCTCAACAAAGCATCTTACAGAAGTAAATCCCCTACCTCTGATACCAGCTCCAGCCCATGAATGGTAAACCCTCATCACAGTTTTGAAACAGACACGGCAGATCAACATCATGGTCATGGGTCCTAACAGGACAATTAATTGCTATCTAGATTCAGATATATTCGTGAATTTTCAATTTGGCACCACTCGTTTTGCAAATGCCATATTTCCCAAATACGAAACAAGCGAATTTGAGTCCTACAGTTTAGCAATGAATATAATGAAAAGATTCTACGTGAAATATTCAAATATAATAAGATAATTGTAAAACAGACCAGTTGCGAAAGAGCAGTATTTTTTTAGTTTTAACATTCGCCAATATTAACATACTACGGCGTTATTTAAGTACACATTTATTGTTACCAAAACAGCTGTTATATAATCGTAACGTTGCTAATTTCCCTTTTTATTTTATTTTAGAAGACACTCCTGTAATTGACCAGACTCTCTTAATTGATTCCGAAATAAATGATTATTATGTATGCGTTCATTTAAACATACTTCTGGTTTTAAAAAATCAAAACAAATGCGTTTTGTGTTGATTAGGGCTACGTTACAACACTTTGGGGGAGAAAGAAGAAGGAAATGTCTTCAAAAATCCCGACATCTTTTTTCACATCCCATAAAACAATCCAAATAGTCGCCAAAAATTTACATTCAAATCCAACGGGAATCCATTGCACGCCCCCCCCCCCACACACACACACACACTAAGTGTGTTTTATCGTATTATTTACCTCGTTATTTGCGGATATCGCTTCACCTATTTAGCCTGTCTTTTGCAAAATGTAGTCTTAAAAGAACCAATTATTCTCTCTCTCAATATATATATATATATATATATATATATATAAGCCATGACGTGACCCGGTTTTTGATGTAAACCGGACGTAAATATGATAATGTATATACATTTGTGATGTTTTAAATGTATTTTAACGTTTTTTAGCTTCCTTTCTCATTATTATTAGTTTATTTATTTCACATCCTTTTATTATGACGTAGGTGACGTCACGTCAGACAATGACGCTCGCCGAATTAATATTTACTCTAGAAAAGTGGCGTAAATGCGAATTTCGCGTAGTCCGAATTGATTTAAAACGGGATATTGTTCTCTCTCTCTCTACATATGTATATATATATATATATATATATATATGTGTGTGTGTGTGTGTGTGCGCGCGCAAGCGCAAGCGCGTGTGTGTTCTTTTGTGAAAATTCTCAAAACATGTTTTAGCTGTGGAGATCATTTCAACACCTGTTCATTCAGGAGCGACGTAAATAATATTTAATATTAATATTTTATTAACATTGTTGTTGTTATACGATATGCAAATTCTAGACTTCTGCGACTAGACAATAATATCACAAGCTCTAACTAATAATATTATTTAACAGCAATCTTTACAGTCAATAAATAGATAATAGTAAATAAAAAGCACTCGCACACACGAACACACAAATGGGCTCGGGCGCACATGCACACGCACAGAGTGGCAAGTAAAGTGAACGCCTGTTGTTTCAGTTTCTACTCGAAGCAAAGGCTGCAACAATCCGTAGTGAAAAGCCGCATTACACACGTCAGAACCAACGTCAGAACCAACCCCTTCCTACAGCAATCACCAACACAATCACGGTGCCTGCAATCAATATGGCTGCCGATATGACGAAAATGATGAGTCCATGGGTACATCTCCGCCTGGTCACGTGAATCGTTTTGGGTTTCTGATTGGTCCTGCTCCACGGCGGCCTACATACGGGACGGCTGTAGATTGACGTTGCCGGTGATATGTCTAAAGATGCGGTGGGCGCAGTCCTTAAAAATATTCTGAAACAAATGAGACGAGGAAAGGTTGGTACAAACAACATAAGCTCTGAAATAATTACTAGATGGGAATGAGTGAGTGAATAACTGAGTGAGTGAGTGAGTGACTGTCTTTAGATTATGAGCTACATATGGTCCAAGTAAGACTTCCTGGAATAATGTAGGATCTGATGAAACATCGCATAACATCAAAACGATACCCGATGGTCTGCATCGGAGTTCGCTACCATCGTGTTTCAGTAACACTCAAATTCCGATACTAGATAGGCTGGAGAAAGTCTGTCAGTTAGTATGTGTGCGCGCGTGCATTCATACGAGTGTCTGCATGGGTTCATTCATGCAAGAATGTGTACCTGATTAATGTGATGAATTCGCGTGTCTTCTCTTCAGACTGTCTGATGAGACACCAATCGGCTGATATATTTGAACGTCCATCGTGGATTTGTTGATGCAGCGTCTCTATATTCACTACGTGCACATCTAAAACGATACGGAATCACATAATCGTGAATATTACACCACCAGCGAAATCGAAACTGAAACTGATAGGACAATTTCACTAACCAGTTTGGGTTAACCATCGCGAGATTTCATCCACCGTACGCGTGAGGCTGCGATATTTCGGATCATCGCCGCCCAAGTCACTGCTCGGCTCAGAATCTATGGATGTTCGGACCCTTCTTGGCGCGAATGTTCTTTTCCGGGTCGAACAACCCTGAGTCCGGAGCACGCGCAATGTGAGCACAGCTTTCGGTTTCGTGTAGGCAATCCGGAGACATCGTATACAAGTCTCTTCGCTGTCAGGGGAGGCCCAGAATACAGGCATACCAACGCCCTGAACAAATCCTGAAAGTTGATGATATTGATGATGATCATAGTGATGATGATAATGATAATAACAATAATGATGAAAAACGCCCTGTTAAAAGAAATGAGTTGTTTCAACAAAAGAAATGAAATCGTACAATTCTTCAGATGTGTGCTCATTTCAGCATTTAATCATGAAAAGAGCACAGTAAGATTATGTTATCATATTTTTAATATAATCATGGTTGGTGTTTCAGATAATGATAACTAACCATGATTGAATCAAAGTCGATGATGCTCTGTTCAGATAGTTAATTAGCAAGTCAGAATGAAGTGACAAATGTTTGACAAACAAATAGTAAAAAAAGTAAATGATCCAAATCAGCGTTGGTCCATCCCTGTGTGTGTGTGTGTGTGTGTGTGTGTTGGGGCGGGGTGGGGGGGGGGGAATCATACTAACCTCTTCTCCTATAGATTACAGTTTGTATGTTGGTGACGTTGATATGCGGTTGATTGTGGATCCACTCGCTGGCCTGGATCATCAACGACTCAAGATCTTCGTACTTCTGTTTACCCGCCTCTCTGATGATACGCGGCAGAACATCCGTCACGCCTTGAGAGAAGAGAACAGAACACAGGTAGAGAACATGCACTTACACCGAAAACAGATTCTCTCCTACATTTCTAACCTGGTGATTCCCTGCTAGGCGTTCACCTAGCCCAGTTGTGGCGGAGTACAGCACTACAGACTTTGAAGTCTAGGCTCGAAACCCAGTGTTACCCCTTGTCTGAAAGGTGTTTCATCTTTCAATTCACTTCATTACGTTCGGATGTTTCCCGCCCCATTTAGCTTATTGGGTGCACAAAAGACGTCGCAAAACAGCAACAGTACAACAACAAAGGTAATCTGAGGGTTTGGAGAGTAGCCGATGGCATTGTTCCCTTACTGGGAGATGGATTTATCTCATCACGACCCAGGTCTGTCAATGAAAGACACTATCCCATAAAATATCGTTCTGTTGTAATATTCTATCTTGCATTTTTTTAGTTAAAGTATGCAGTCCGGAGACAGGCCAACTGTCATTGTAGCATATCATGGCTTTTCTACATACCATACCATCGTGTCATCGGGTGTGTGTGGGTTGGTGTGTGTGTGTGTGTGTGTGTGTGTGTGTGTGTGTATGTGTGTGCGCGCGCGCGCGAGTTTATGTGGAGTAAGTTAATTATGTAATGTAACAAGTGACTTAATATATATATATATATATATATATATATATATATATCACATATGATGATACCTACTTCATACAATATTTTTCAAGGGAACATCTAAACATTGCCCCATTTTAACATTCTTCTAGTTTAAGTCTAGCAGTAAAACAACTTCGTATTGCAAAAATAAATACAAACATAAATACCTATTTCCAGATTTGGATTACTTGATCCGTAGCTGTAGAACACCCGGATGATGGGTACATATTTCCGGTTGATCTTGGCGCCATCTGTCCAATAAGTGTCGTAAAGTCGGAGCGATAACGTATCCTTAGAGGCGTCAGCTCGTGTGGGCCGTAATGCCGTGTCGATGGTTATAATATGTCCTCAGAGGGGGGAATGGGGAAGATGGAAAACTATATACAGCAGGGATACTTTTGTTTGTTTACTTCTATCTCCAACGCAAATGGGATAATTATATTTAGAATGATTGGCCAATACGATGGCACCACTAATAAAACAAATCATGAAATAATTGTTTTCAAAATTGGCAAATAATTTAATCTGGCTGTGTATTATGCGATTTGAGCCAGAAAGAACCCTACTGTAGTCGTTTTTTACTGCTGCTTATGTTGCGGAGGTCAAACTATTCTGCGTTAGGATACTTCAGCATTCCGACAGACAAAGAAACATAGCTATTTGTGGTCTGAAATGTCCATTTTTACGAATTAACGTTCATCGAACTGTTCGATATCGGGTTTATTTCACGCGGACACACGACATCAACAAAATAGAATATCAACGTCAACACCAACCTGATATCATCAACCAAATAGAATAACAACATCAACCCGATATCATCAACAAAATGGAATATCAGCATCAACACCAACCTGGTATCGGGTGTTCCAAAAGATCGTTGTTCGCCTGTCTTATCAAAAGCTTTATGTCAAAGGTTTCCAGACTTTTTACGTCCTGTACATCTGCAGTGTACTGGCGAACTCCAATAGTCGTACATCGAGAATCACCGACCTCATCATCAGAAAATACTCTGCTAGGGGTCAGCCAAACCCTGTAACACGGTAATTCTTTTAATTAATTAAATCTGTAACGCAATAAAATAAGATTAATTAAGCCCGTAATTTGACTAGCATATTACTAAGCATGTTAACACGCACTGCTCGATATTCCTAAACGAAAATAATATCAAGGAATGTCTTCCGACGAAGAGAACATCTTTCAAATATTTATCTCTAGTGGCAATTAATTAGTTGTTCGATGCAATTATTGCTCGGATGTAATCGCTGCTAAAATCTAATTTTTTTATTTCAAAATAAATTCAAATATATCAATTATGCCCAGGTCGGTATTAAACACATGGCCGGGGGAGGGTATTTTATGAAAAGTGCTAGAATCTGATATCATCTATATTTTTCCAGTAAACGGGAAAAGGTTCGGAGAAAGAATTGCTCCTTCACGAAGATGAATATGGGAAAAGGTGTTTATCCCAAATATAACGATATCTCTCCCTCTCTGTCTCTCTCTCTGTCTCTCTCTCTCTCTCTCTCTCTCTCTCTCTCTGCGTGTGTGTGTGTGTGTGTGTGTGTGTGTGTGTTGGTTGGTTGGTTGGTTGGTTAGATTCATATCAGGACATTATGATTGTCTCTCTTGTTATCTGCGTGTCACCTCCACAAAACTAGAATTACCATACATAGATCTAATTGCACTTTCTGTGTGCCACTTTGTATGGCACGACATAGGCTCCATCGCCTTGTATATTGCGATCAATATTATCGTTTGCTTTTATATATATATATATATATATATATATATATATAAGCAAACAATCATTAATTATCCTGATACCACCCTAGATAGTAATGAATTCACTGGACACCTAACTGACAATCAACTTGGTTTTGTTTAATTAAATCGTCACCGATTAGTTGAAACTCCTGTAACGGGATATTTGTAAATGCTGAAAATGTCCAAAATGTATATTTGATTAAAGAATACGCTAAACATTTCACTGTATATTTATATTACTAGAACATAGTAATTCCCAATTCTCGTTAAATATCTACATGTTCATGTACGACTAAACCTAATATTTGATTATTTCTTTTGGCATTAAAAATAACGATACAGGAATTTCAATAACAAACTGTGTTGAAGATGATAATCTAACGTCAGATGGTATTGTCTAGTAGTCGTTCATTCCTGTGGATATTGCCATAGGTAACAAATTGTATATGAACATATGCATGATGGCATTCACAAGCAAATGGCGAACTGCATACCATAGATTAAATTACAATTGTGTACGTAGGCTCTGAAATGTTAATAAATACATATCATGTTTATATACCACATTTAGCTGTAACCATATCAGCTGACATATTGAATATTACGACGAGTAAAACTGTATGTAGGTCAACAATGGATGATATGTCCCTTTAAGTAAAGTTTTACCATGTTTACATGTCAATTAGCCTTGGTGTACCCAAATTAATTAAAACCCAAGGCATTCTAGCCTTATCTATCTGTCTATCTATCTATCTATCTATCTATCTATCTATCTATCTCTCTCTCTCTCTATATATATATATATATATATATATATTACTCACTCTCTCTCCTCTCTCTCTCTCTCTCTCTCTCTATATATATATATATATATATATATATATATATGTCTATATACCACTACCACGACCACTAATATTAATAATAATAATAATTATATAGCGCCTTGATCAACTTGTGTTGCTGTAGGCTGCTTTACACTAAAAACAATATGGCTCACATAACACAGACACATTTTATACTTAATTACGCTCGTTAATAAGAAAGCTAATTTTAATCGGTAGGTTTTAGGTTTGATATAATTAGACAACTTTTACCATCCCCTGGGAGCTGATGCTCGGAAATATTTGTCTCCGTATATTGCTGTGTTGTTTTTGAGACCTTTAACAGTGAACAGGACTCAGGTGGGAGCATGCTCACTGGTATATACTTTTGGATCAGATCGCTTAGACTCAGTACTTTGAATGTGTGATAATGATGATGATGATGATTGATGTTGTACGGCCACTTTTGGGCACACGGTAGGCTAAATGGGCCGAGTGACCTCCAAAGGTAATGAATCGAAGTCAGACATGAAACACCCTTGAGATATGCCCACGCCGAGATTCGAACTCAGGTGGTATCGATCTGTGGTCCAACGCGCTACCAGTTAGACCACGAGGATTGTTCCGAAACGTACAGAAAGCCAGTACAACCGAAACTAAACTGGCGTTACGTGTTCTCTTTCGGGAATAGCTATTATCAGATGTGCAGCACAAGACTGGAACCTTCCCTGGATTACTTTGAGAACACCTATGTGTCAGGAGTCTTCCGTCGTATTCAGCCCCCACAACTTCCAGGTGGATCAATCCCTCCACTTAGGATGCGTCGCATGCCGCCTATTTACCAACCACCCACATGGAACGTCAAGTACATTCCCCTTGAAGGGGGATCACGAACCAACAACATATGCGAGGGATGGAACAACGCCTTTGAAAAGCTAGTTGGACATGCACAGCCTACCACCTGGAGAGCCATCGATAGCATACGGAAAGATCAGGTCCAGGCTGGCACTGACCTACTACGTGCGCCACCAGCAAAGCATGTAAGACGCCACACCCACAACCTCAAGTCAAAGCTGCACAAACTGTGCACCGACAGGCGTGACAGCAGTAAGACTGTCCCAGACGAATTTAAGGACGTTGGCCATTGTGTACGATTTAAGAAAATCAGGCAGCTTTACATGTCCATTCTAATGAAAATTGTTGTTGGTTAAAGTTGAATAAAAATACTAATTCATGGAGTGGGGAATTGTTCGAGTGGGGAATTGTCCGGTGGGAAATTGTCCAGTGGGGAATTGTCAGTTTGCTGTTATTTAACAATTGATTGGCATAGTCCAATCGAGAAATTAAAAGGGTTTCGACTAAAGTTTTGTATGTCTCGTTATTTATGCAATCACGAATAAGTCACGTGTTTCTTATTTTATAATAACAGGACTTTTATATATATATATATATATATATATATATATATATATAATTCACCTGCTTGAGTATTATTGAGAGTAGAGTATTATCGAATATCAGCTCTAGATTTCTCGCAAACATCGAAGAATTTAGATAACTGGATCAGGGTTGTTTGATTTAAATCACTGCAAACAAATCGTGCTTTTATATTTTTTAAATATTTTTTTTAATGATTAATGTATTTATTTGTATTGATTATTTTACAAACATGGGATTTATCAATTAATATGCACTAAAAAATGAAATTTTAGTTAAGATAAATTGTTACTTATGCTCGATAATTAATTTTACATATATTTATAATTGAACAGCAATTAAATTTCAACACAATGTAGTCTAACAAGTCATACTGATCAGTGTCAATTCCCCGAAATCTATGGTTGGGATGATCTTGGGAGATCAACACAACAGAAGGTGTCAAGTGAAGCCACACTTCTTCAATGTAGTAAATTAGAGTAATTTGGGACTGATCTGACACGTGAAGTCACATATTTCTATAGATTTATGGGTTTATTTAGTTAATGTTAGGCACTTGTTTGTTTAGCCCGGATGTGTATATAAGGAGAGAATTTACATAGGTTCACATTAGCTCCGGTGGCCTAGCGGTTAAGCACAGGGCACTTGGTGCCAACGGTCGCAGGTTCGAACCCCGTAAGAGGTCGAAACTTTTCCAGGGATTAATTTCTCGGCTCACTACATCGTGGGTGGTTGACCACGTTAAATGGCGCTGCCGTCTCCACTGAATTATTTAAAATAAAGGGGGACGTTAAAAACCCCCTGAGGACGTAAAACACTCTGGCAGTGACCACCCTCAGGGTATTTCGGCTCCATCTTTCCGTACTGCTCCCCTGCGAGTGGTGGGGGAGGAGATTTCTCAACCACTCCAACATAGAGGCTGTGCTGATTAAGCGACAGCCTGGGGATTCTCCCCGAACAACAAAACCAACCAGGTTCACATTCGTGAGCTCCGGTGGCCTAGCGGTTAAGCACCCGGCACTTGGTGCCAAGGGTCACAGGTTCGATCCAAGCAAGAGGTCGAAGCATTTCCACATACTAATTTCTCGGCTCACAACATCGTGGGTGACTGACCACGGTAAATGGCGCTGCCGTCTTCACTGAACTATTAAAATAAAGGGGGACGTTGAAGACCGCTTAAGGACGTAAAACACTCTGGCGGTGACCACCTTCTATTTCGACTCCGTCTTTCCGTACTGCTCCCCTGCGAGTAGTGGAGGAGGAGCTAGTCACAAGCAATCCGACATAGTGACTGTGCTGATTAAGCGACAGCCTGGGGTTCACAACTTATAGTTATCTCATGCTGAATACAACCTTTCTTGATGTTTTTTTAATATGTTACTTGGATTTGAAAATAATAAATATAGTCTTCATCTTCGGCAAGATGCTGCTCATCCAAATGCATAAGCGTGGAATACAAGATTCAACTAAGGATGAAATATCATCCCATTTAATACATGGTTTTCAAGTCACGTAAACTCGAGTATCATCGGCATAACAATAGCATTTCGTATTTTGTCTTTTGATCATTTCACCAACGGGTTTAGTATATTTGGTCTTTAAAACGGATCCTGTGGTATACCAAAGTTAAGACATATACCTGGCCATGTTTTATCCGCAGTTGAAACAAACAGTCGATGTTCCGCGTGTGAGGTACGACTTTACCCAGATTAAGGCATTCCCTATGAGGCCAAAGGATAATACAAACAAAACGGATGTAGTATCGATGATCGATTACATCAAACACTGCAGATAAATTAAGCATAATTAATGCGCCATTAGTCCTTCATCAGTGATGTCGGAGCAATGTCACTGCGCACCTTCGAGAGAACGGTTTCTATTGAATGAACTGCACGATAAGCAGATTGATGAAGGTCGTGAAGGTCAATAAGTTTGGAGAGAAAGAACAGGCTAGATAAAGGACGATACTTCTTCATATCTTCCTTTTTCAATACAGATCTCTTGAGCGAGCACAACGGTATCACTGACTCGGTCGTTGACCTATTGATGATAGCTGTTATAAGTGACATCGCTTGTTAGGAGACTCGGTGATTATCTCCCTGACCTCAGCCGGAGAAGCTGGTCGAAACATCTCCAAGCATTTTCCCTTTAAACATAATATCCACATCCACGGATACATCAATGGTATTATTTAGGGAATCGGAAATGATCTCCATCCTGATGATTGTTGTCTTCCTCGTGAAGAAATTGCTTCTGCGCCAAGAATTCAGTGGAAATTTATTTAAATCTGAATTACTTCCCATATATTCCTTGTTAATTTGAAGACTTTACTTAGATCCTTACTACCTTCATCTATATTTCTGGAATAGAAACACTTCTTCTCCTTGAATAATTGCGTATTAAGTTTTTAGAGATTTCCCTATATATTTAAAAGTGTCCGGTTAAAGAAGATCTCCACTTATCAGAGTACCAAGGAATTTCCTTTCTCGACGTGATGATTTTCGAATAAGAGGGAACATGATGATTAATGATACTTCAGACACATTTATTATAGGTTTCTACCAGCTCAGCAACTGATCCCTCACATTCAATTAGGAGTTCAGATGACTGTTATAATATATATATATATATATATATATATATATATATATATATATATATTACTAGCAGTTACCTTAATCCTCTCATGAAGTACATCCTCTTTAGGTTACCTCTCTTCACCTTACTGATTGGTACATCAGTCTTATTGAGCTGGTCTAAATCTTCTGCGCACCACGTCACCGTCTCACAGGTAGTGACGTCAGCATTCTTGTTGCTTCTAAGCCACGTATTGGCACGGTCGATTATCTTGCTTAATGAGATATTATCGTCGTGGTTAATAATTAGTTATTTAAATGAGTAAAAATTAAATAAATGAATAACATTCGGATCAACCAACCGGATAATAACTGAATAACAAGCTAGCTAGCTAGCTAGCTAGCTCACTCACTCACTCACTCACTCACTCACTCACTCACTCGCACACTCGCACACTCACTCTATTCTGCTAGTTTTCATAAGGTAATGATATTACTTTAAATATCGTATTATAAAAAAATGGTTACTCTATGTTCATTGTCCTGATATGAAATGTCTACATAATTTAATCATAATTTTCATTTCTACCTTCAGAAAAAACGCAACCTGCCCGCACATGGACGTGTAGAAAGATAAACGATGAGGGATAAATAGTGAAATAGACAGCGAAATGTAAAACACCACACACACACACAAACACACACACACAAACACACACACACACAACTATATATATATATATATATATATATATATATATATATATATACAATATATATATATATATATATATATATATATATATATATATATATATGAAAACATACGGAAAGAAATGAGACATTAAATAATGTCAAATCGAAACCAGAATAAACTTACTCGAATGACGTCAGTGTCCTTCCTTGGTTATTTCCCGCCAGATGAGGCGTAAAATCCGCGAATTTCAGTTTCCATTTAGATGGACCTTCTCCATCCGCTAGATTAGGCTGCGTTTCATTATCAATGACGTATCCGGACGCCTGTAATACCGGATATCGAGTACTGGATATGACTTCACTATAATCCGGTGGCCTTGTCTGGTCATACACCAGATGGCGTTGCGCTCCGGCGGTGGACTCCATGGTAACACTGTTTCTTGCCGTATTTAGTATCACCAAACTGCGATTGTTCTAATGGCTACTTGCATAAACCGCGTTCGGAATGGTGAATTCATCATGACATCGATCATCCGCTATGACGCGTCACGTAACGTCATTTACGCTAGCTGTAAACGACAATAGAATACTTAAACGGAAGGCATAATGCACTAAGCAGAATTAATTAGCACATGTTACGGTGCTGAAGCTGGGGTTAATCAACTAGTACTTCCAAAAAAGTACGAGTTATGTATGCTGGAATATATATATATATATATATATATATATATATAAGCAAATTACGTCATAAATTAATATGCCCTACTTAGACATAACTATATACTACGGTGTATCACAAGACTACATTGATTTGTTCATGAAATATAGTTGACGTCAGAGACCAGGTGATGTGGACATTTGATATCATTTAGCGAAAGGACCATAGATAATAATGGTCTTTTGATGAACATATTACATAATTATATATTACATATATTACATAATTATATATATATATATATATATATATATATATATATATACATACACAAACACATTTATGCATATCCAGTGAGATACATGCGATAAGAGCATGCGAGTTGATGAGTGAGAGAGCCATATAGTGACTGAGTGAGTGACTGACTGATTGAGTGAGTGACTGAGTGATTATTTAGTATCAGCACTGGTTTCGTCTGAGATACATGACGGTCGGGCTATTGTTTAACCGGGAAATGTGATAATTAGATAGAAGCCTTTTATTGGTGGATGAAACAACCAGTTAAATCCACTCTCGTAACCAAACAGGCTAAGCGTAATGAGAACAAAGTAAAGGTGAAACGCTCCTCAGACACATCCTGGTCGGGATACGAACCTGGGAGCCAGAAGTCTATGGCCGACGGGGCTATCCGTTGTGCCGTGGAGAATAATGCGGGCGCGCGCGCACGTATTCGTGTGGGGTAATATTGTTTAATGTTTCAACACTCACCAGTACAACAGTTGCCAAATCAACAAAATGGTGTTCACAAAACTCCAGTGGCTCACAAAATGTCTAAGCTTACTAGTAACTTATATTTCCGCTCACTACACAACAAAATGATAGACATGTCTCCTGTCTAAAACGACAAGTTGTCGTCTTGTTCCATTATCTAGCTAGACAATTGGCTTCGCTACTCTCCGGCTATTAGCGAACAATGTCTGCGGAGGCCAAATGACGTCACAGCAGGCGTTAAAAGTACGAGATGTATAATGGGCCGGAGGGTACCGTTATAAGGTGGCGCCATCTGTCTTGTCCGTTGTGTACCAGAGGTGATTTATAATTACGGAATACCTCCGTAGACATACACGATGTCTGTTTGTAAATCACTTTACTCATGTCGTCACTGACACTGTTGTGGTATTGTATTGTCGGTTTTGTATTATGTTTTCGTACTTGTCTGTTTTACGTATGTTTATCTGACTGACTGACTGACTGACTGACTGACAAATTCTCTCACTCACTCACTCACCTACTCACCCACTCACTCACTCACGCACACACTTACTCACTCACTCACTCACTTTTATTGTTTGTCTATAAGTCTGTCTGTCTGTCCTCCCGAGTTGCCGTCTAGCACACTCCTCATTCTCTACGCCTGTGCCTATATGTGTACGTATGTGTATTCGTGTTGTACATGTGAATACGTGTGTATATGTTTTTATATTTTACTAAAGGTACCATATATCCATGTAACCAAAACTTCAGCCCAATCAACGAAGTAGATCCCGTCACAAGCAACCCCCCCAATATTAATATGGTAGCCATTAAACATAACAGCTTCTCGGTTCGAATCCGCAATCTGGCTACTTCTCATGCTCACCGACTGATCGAACATTAAAATGAGTTTATTATGTTGTCTAGTTCGAAAGTGCCCGTATAGTAGCAACAATAACAGGAGCAGCAACAATAATAGGAGCAGCAACAATAAAAGGAGCAGCAACAATAACAGGAGCAGCAACAATAACAGGAGCAGCAACAATAACAGGATGAACAACAATAACAGGAGCAGAAACAATAACAGGAGCAGCAACAATAACATGAGTAGTTACACTAACAGGAGCAGCAACAATAACGGAGCAGCAACAATAACAGGAGCAGCAACAATAACAGGACGAACAACAATAACAGGAGCAGCAACAATAACGACGAGCAGCAACAATAACAGGAGCAGCAACAATAATAGGAGCAGCCACAATAACAGAAGCAGCAACAATAACAGGAGCAGCAACAATAAAAGGAACAGCAGTCATAACAGGAGCAGCAACAATAACAGAAGCAGCAACAATAACAGGAGCAGCAACAATAACAGGAGCAGCAACAATAACAGGATGAACAACAATAATAGGAGCAGCAACAACACCAACCACAACGAATTACCAAAAAAATACCACTAACAACAAATTAAAACAACATTAGCACCTTCTATTGTAATATTGGGGAACATTGTAATTGATCAATTACCTTTACCCTATGCAGGTAACGTAGGGTACCAGAAACTTAGCCGACCTTGACATTGTTTCTAAACCCTCCTCCCCTTTTCCATAATCTTCACAAGTTCGTGGGATGCTTGTCGGGTAAAATATCAACAATTTCATTTGATATTTGATTTTAAAATGGCATACATCTAAATAACAGTTGTTTTATTTACAATTTGGAACCGCAAACTTTTTTTCATAAAAGAAACAATTTGGGGGAAGGGGGCAAAACCAGAGAAACACCCCACTCCATACCGCTATAATTAGGTGGCCATAATTATATTGCTCCCCGGTGAGTTGAGATTACAACAAATGGCACAGGTGCGTATCAGTGTAGTCGTCAGATTGAAACAAACGTCAATTAATCGGCGGCCGAGTCAATTGTTCATTAGAAAAGGTAAAATCAGTTAGCCGGGTCAGGTGGGTCATAGTTCTGACGTCATTTGTTACGGCTTTGACGTCATATGTTTCAGATCTGAGGTCTGAAGTTTATGTGATGCGACTTTGATGTGATGTAGGAGATATATGTCGGGATGTTTACAAGTCAAGCAAACAAACAAACAAACAAACAAACAAACAACAACAATCAAATTATTAATAATAAATAGGCAAAACTATTGGAAAAGGTGAAACTATATAGACTGTGACTGTCTGTATGTCTGTCTCTCTGTCTCTCTCTCTCTGTGTGTGTGTGTGTGTGTGTGTGTTTGTGTGTGTTTGTGTGTGTGTGTGTGTGTGTGTGTGTGTGTGTGTGTGTGTGTGTGTATCTAGCTTGCTGGTTGACTCTAAATAAAAAATTAAAAAATAAATGCGTGTGTGTGTGTGTGTGTGTGTCGGGGGTTGGGTGAGCGTGTTTGCGTGTGTGTGGGGGAGAGGGGTGATTTTAACATTATAATCGAATTGGAAAAATTACTAATTGGTTAATGATGATGCTGATAATAATAATGATGATGATACAACAACAATAATAATAATAATAATAATAATAATAATAGGAGTTTTAAAAGGAAACGAGAAAGGCAATACAAAATCCGTTCTGATTTACTGGAAGTACGAACGTTTGGCGGCATAAATACCACAGCCCATCTCGACACACACACATAAACAGAGAGAGAGAGAGAGACCATTCCACGTTTTATAAATGATTTAGGACTTCCTTAGCGTAGATGGTAGAGTATAGCAGAAAGAAACGCGGTCACTCACTCACTCACTCACTCACGTAGAGACCCTGCTTACAAGAAAACCTGTGGCTAAAGACCGCTGATCAGTTCCCTAAGGTGGTCTGCTATGACAGGGTTTACTGAATGATGTCATCAAGTTCGATTCCCGCCCACATCTGTTGTCATCTTTCCAGGGATCATTAATTATCTGAGCCATAAATAACGAGTGTCTGATCAACCGAGACCGTTTACTGTAAATATCGCTCATAAAAATAACAACGTATGCGAATGGGTGAGTGAGTGAGTGAGTTGGCACAGTTCGTAGGTCAGTAGTGTTAAACAACGTATCGGCCTGGAAGAGGATTCTCTTGCAGAATTCTAAATCCAGATCTCTCAGTGAGATGAAGATCCGCAATAGAATAGTTCAGTTCCTGAAAGGTGGAGGGCGACAGAATTTCTGGATTAGCACAGACGAATGTGATGTTATCCCGGTACCAGGCACCCCGTCACGAATTCCAATAAATAATGGCACGAAGAAACAAAGGAATTTGTTTGCAGACGACAGCTGACACTTAGAACACCTTTATTATCGCCCACTATTGACGTCATGGCGTGGAGCGCCGCTAAGACGTGACGTCATCACTGGCTCCCGTACGCAGCTCATTTCCGGCGTTATGTTTGTCAGCCGAATATAGAACTGCAAAACGTTCTTCCATCAACTGTACGGGTACGGTGTAACCGGCTTGAACAGAGAAATCCGGAAAGATGCAACAATTTAACACACGCCAATCCACAGCCGCACCCAGTATAGAGACAATCCTTATAGATAAGTGGTCATGATCCAGTCGAATCCATTGTATGTACCTCATCCACGTAACCTAGCTACGCAGCGTACTTCAACTTTATGTCACTTAACTCACGAATTCAACGATTATAATACGGGAAAATTATTCAAATGATTTATTTGAACTTTAATTTTTTAAATATTTTTTTTTAATATGTCATGAACTGTATACATTTATATAGCTATTTTATTTATGAATAGGCATATCTGTGTGTGTGCGTGCGTGTATGTGTGTGCATATATATATATATATATATATATATGCGTGTGTGTGTGTGTGTGTGTGTCTGGGTGTGTGTTAATTTACACCAGCCGGGTGCAGTGACCCGTAGATATATCAACAAACCGAAAGCTGTCTTAAACATCACGAATACAAGTGTTCTAACTTCTAGACATGTACCTACTGACATAATCTGCCATTTGTTTCTGACATTTTCCCACATCTCTTGCCAGATTTCGTCATTTGTTTTATATTTTCCGTTTTTTATGGGGGGTGTTTTTTTATATCATAGAGAATGATTCCTCCAAAGAGCAGTAACATCATTAGCGAGTTGGAATAGGGCCGTCGAGTCGGGAGTTGATCGATGTTCAACAAAACAATGTTTGTTTTCATGATGGAAATCGACTTTGTAGAAATCGTTGGTATTGAAA
The DNA here is from genome assembly GCA_025642065.1 of Paralvinella palmiformis. Lineage (NCBI taxonomy): Eukaryota > Metazoa > Annelida > Polychaeta > Terebellida > Alvinellidae > Paralvinella > Paralvinella palmiformis. The sequence continues at coordinate 68,358 of JAODUP010000797.1, read as the reverse complement.
TGGGATGAGACCACGCCATGGATAAATATAGCCATCCCACAGGAGTACAGCCCCTCTCTCTCACACACATGCACACGCACACACGCGCGCACACACACACGCACACACACTCACTCCAGCAACAAATACAACCACACTGTATTTGTAAAAAACAAAAACAACAACAGATAACTAGAAACCGATATGAACAACACAGGATAGATAACAGCTTTAGCCCCATCAACAATAAATACAACAAGACCATATCAGTAACAACAAGACATAATTAAGTAACAACCATATTACATCAGTAACTAATACAACCAGACCATATCAGTAACAACTAGACTTATTTAAGTAACAACCATGTTACATCAGTAACTATATATAACCATATCGTATCAGTAATAACTATACTACATCGACAACAACCATACCATATCAGTAACAAACATAACCACAGTATGCCAATAATAAACACAGCCACATATGTGGCACATACAGCCACAACACATGAACAACAGCCACATTACATCAACAACAGCCACATCAAATCAATACCGTACAAACCACATCAATAACAGATATACCACATCAGTCACAGCCACAACCTCGCCACGTCACAACAATAACAACAACACCAACAACTACTAACAATCACGCTACATCATTAACAGCCACGCTACAACAGTAACAACCACACAAATTCCTTGTAACACCTAACTTTGGCATATAACAAAAGCTCTTTAAATGTTTCACGATAAATCATAATAATCCCAAATAAAACTCCTTTTACAAAACTATCAAGACAAATTTTAATATTTTTTGTATTTAAAAAAATAAAATTGATAAAAATAGTATGTAGTCTCTGGTTACTTTTCGGAATCGATGGGCACAAAAAGACCTTTTAATTGGTTTGTGTGTGTATATATATATATATATATATATATATATATAGAGAGAGAGAGAGAGAGAGAGAGAGAGAGAGAGAGACCGACCCATAGTTTTACTTCATTCCTTTGACAAGCGTAAATTTCAGTATACAGATGTCTCGCTAACAAAACAACAACAGGGGGCGCCACGATAGCGCCGTGATTAGCGCATTACGCTACAAACATCCGGGCGTTGTGTTCCAATTTGACACATATCTTCGTTTGTGGGATCATTCCCAACGAATCGTCCCTGGACCATATGTCGAGGCTCAACAGCTGGGGAGTAGTACTCACCTGAACAATGTCTGGAACAACTCATGTATTAGTAAATGCTTAAAGCCGCTAGAGGTTGCTACTACTACTACTAATAATAATAATAATCATAATAATCATAAATTGACTTTGGCATATCACATTTTACACAATTGTTCAAATGGGCTTTGACAATAAAAAATAATGTGATGTAATAAATCACAATAAAAACAAGTAAAAGAACACGAACACAGAAACTGACTGTCTCGGGTTTGTTAAATTAAAGGTTTAAGAAAATTATTTAAAACAAGAGATAGAGTCATATTGTCCAATAAATATTGGTATCAGGTGTCAGACAATCGGAGCATGTATAGAATGTTATAGAAAATGCATCATTTCCGGATCGGATTCGTCTGGACTTCAATATCTGTAGCCTGTTTTGTGGTAAGATGATCGTAGCTGTCTGGTGCCCTGATGGTCATTAGGAAACTCGCGAATAGACTGAGAGCCCAGTCCATGGATAGCTTTATGCGCAGCAAGTAAGGCCTTAAACAAAGATGATGATGATGATGATTGGTGTTTTACGGCCACTTTTGTGCACATGGTAGGCTAAATGGGCCGCCTTAAACAAAGAAAACATTCCCACAACAGTTGTGATCTGACTTGGGTGTTTTACTCACAGACACATCAACTGTAGACGAATCGCTTTGTTAAGGCGACTTATGGACTGGTTAGACATTACGCATGTCACTGCACGAAGTAGCCTGATGAATCGTCTAGAGGTTGAATTAACGATTCGAGATTATCTGTGTCAGTGCCTTATTCCACACTACACACACACACACACACACACACACACACACACACACTTTATGGGTTGATAGCTGTGTCATAGATTTACCTATAACTTCAATAAAATGAAGCTAAGGTATAATAAACCTGTGGTTGGCAGGTGAAGCCAAAATCTGGATTTTATCAAATTATCAAAAACAAATTCTCTACTAGCGAAGGCCTAAAAATGTGCCTAAAAATCATATATATGGTAGTTGATATATAAAAAAATATTAATACAATCTGAAGTGGTCAGGTGAGAAGCACTGGTTGATTTGATATGGAATAATCCATACACACTTATACCAAGCTCTACGTCATTTATTGGTTGCAAAAGATGTGATTTGTGACATGAACCGGATCAAAAGCCTTAAAATAGATATAGCTTTTTTGTTATGTTTTTAATGTGTTTTCAGTTTGTTTATTTTTATTTGTTTTTAGCTTCTTTATCTACTTAATGTTAACTTATCCACTTCACGTCCTTTTGTTATGACGTAGGTGACGTAGCTGAGTGAAGTAACGTCGGACGTAATGACGTTCGCTGAACTAAAATTAACTCCAGTGAAGTGGCATAAAGGCGTATATGACGTAGACTGAAATTACGCAAATCCGGGTATTATATATATATATATATATATATATATATATATATATATACACACACACACACAAGTTTGGGACCTGGGTGAAAATTGGGGTTGTGGTGTAGGGTGGCATTAGAGTGGGGGAGAGTTTCTGCTGCCAGCTTTGGGGATGGTTTATTAAACGTAGCTTTAGATTTTTCGTTAACCTCAACTATCGCTTTATTTAATCTATCACCAATCACACGATCAACACCATCCTGATCGCCACCTAATGACCTTAACAGCTTGTTAATTAATTCACAGATTACCAGAAACGTTTCACAGTCAGTGTGTGGCGGTAATAGCGGGGGGGGGGGGGGTTGCTCCTGTGGCCTAGCGTTTAAGTACCCTGCACTTGGTGCCAACGGTCACAGGTTCGAACCCTGTAAGAGGTCGAAACTTTTCCAGGGATTAATTTCTCGGCTCACTACATCGTGGGTGGCTGACCACGTTAAATGGCGCTGCCGTCTCCACTGAATTATTTAAAATAAAGGGGGACGTTAAAAAAAACCCGAGGACGTAAAACACTCTGGCAGTGACCACCCTCAGGGTATTTCGGCTCCACCTTTCCGTACTGCTCCCCTGTGAGTGGTGGGGGAGGAGATTTCTCAACCACTCCAGCATAGAGGCTGTGCTGATTAAGCGACAGCCTTGGGATTCTCCCCGAACAACAAAACGAAAACCAAACCATATATATAATTGTTCCCCTCACACATACTAGCAGCTGGTAATCTAATGTTTTTTGCTTTTGGCGATAACATAGTTTTTCAAATATCAAACTTATAATAATAATAATAATAACAATAATAATAATAATAATAATAATAATAATAATAATGTTTATTAATAAAGCGCCAAAACCAGGTAACCCTGTTTTGAGGCGCTGTACAATGAAAGAAAGTAATGTTTAACAAAATGACCAAATATAATGAGTACCTTAACAATTAAAAGTTTGTTTGAATAGAAATGTTTTAAAATCCTTTTTAAAAACATTTAATGACTTAGAATTTCTATTATGACTATGCAACTTATTCTACAATGTTGGCGCAGCAACAATAAAGGCATTCAGTCCATGTGTTTGGCGTTTGTATTGAGGTACGGCAGGGATCAGTTCACCAGATGATCTTAGTGTTCGAGTGTTAGCCTTCTCGTGAAGCAGTTATGTCAAATATATCGGTGCTTGACCATTTAATGACTTGTTTTTCAGCTGTTCCGGATCCAGATTGGATTTCTTTGTGAAAGGTTTAACCCTCGCAACTTTCAGACTTGTCGGGAAAATGCCATCACTTAATGAGATGTTGGTAATCTTTGTTAATATGGGAATTAAAGAACTGATACATTTTTTAAGCATTTGTGTTGGTATTGAATGTAGCACTCGAAAGTTTAACTACTACTTTCCGCATCTGTTCCCCTGTAAAAGGCTGAAATCGATCGAAAACAAAACCTTTGATCTTATCCGTGTCAGTAACAGTGTATCGTGGATTACCCTGTGATACTGACTCTAGTCCATTTCTAAGTTTGGCTATCTTGTCACGAAAGAACTTCTGTGCCATTTCCTGATACGAAGTACAAGTGGAAAAACAACCGATTTAAGACACTACCTAGTACGCTGGTCACCAGCACACTGAACTATTTTATCATTGTAATGTGCACGATCGATAACATCACCCACTCGATTTCTAGCCTCACTATACATATGTTGATGTACCACGAGTCTGGTCGTACTCCAAAATCGTTCCATCAGCCTTCTATCACGGTTTGCTGCTTGAATATCCCGATTGTATCATGATATAGTGGCACGCTGAACGAAGATTTTGGTCTTCATCGGAGCATATTGATCTAGGAGAGACTTCAAGCTATCGCTATATTGATCCACCAATGTGTCCAGTGTCTCACGAGGATCTGTGTTGAGCAGAGTTCGTCAGAGAAATCGTCCATGTTGATTGCGTCATATTTCCGGCAGGAAACAGTTTTCTCTTGAGGACGAGGACGAGACATCCGTAAGTCAGCCTAGACTATAACGTAATCAGATAACATGGACGATAACTGTAGATTAAACAAGATATAAGGGCCCTCACGTGTTACTACCAGGTCGATGATGTGACCCGATATGTGTGTTTCACGTTTCTCTTTCACATGTTGAACCATGTTAGCAGAATGTAGAAGTTACACTAGATGCTTGGTCTCAGTTTCTGCTGGTTTGTCCGAGTGTATATTGTAGTCACCAGCAATGATTGCTTCATCAGATATAGAGGACAACTCATCGATGAGAGTGGCAAATTCAGCGAAAAGGTCCGAGCTCTTTATCTTGCTCTTCTTAGCCAGATGGAGGCGATATACGATGATGATGTGAACACTGGCCTTAATGGCTGAATGCATTTCAAGCCTGATGCCATCGCGATACATAACCCATACCCCTCCACCTTTCTTATAGGTGCGGGCTTTGTGACGGAGTTTATAACCAGACGGTGTAGCATCTGCAATGTTTTTTTTAATCCATTTCACATCCGCTAAGCCAAGTTTCAGTCAGAAGGGCAACATCTATCTGTTCATCAACGATGTAGTCATTTATCCTGCTAGTATTATTACACATGGATTGGCAGTTAATCAAGGCGCACTTTAAAGTTTTGACTTTAATATTCCCTGACTTCACAAGTGGTACTACAATGAGGTTGTCCTTGTTAGGTGCCGTTTGATCGCGTCCACGTGGACGACGTGTATAATTCGCCTGTCAATGAATGCATCTTTTGGCATCACCACGAACACCACGATGTGTCGAAGCATAGATGGATGTAGCAGCTTGGCGTATGTTAGTCACTTATTTACCATGCAGGCCAAAATTATTATAATATATATATATATATATATATATATATATATATATATATATATATATTATACGAACTTGATTATGTATAGCCTATACGGGACTATACATCTATGTTCATCCACTTTATTCTATATAATATCCGAAATGAAGTGATTTTTACGAGCGACATGTACTGGTAATGAGACGAGGTGAAAAATGAAACACCCCTCTGATATAGACCGGCCGATGTTTGAACCCAGGCGCGCTATAGATCTGTGGTCAACCGCGCTACCAGTTAGGCTATGGAGGCAAATTTTACCAAGATGGAAATCGCTCACTGGTAGTGCGTTGTGATAATCTTCCCCTTAAGTCATGTCTAAAGTGTATCATCTGTCTATACCTATAATGTCTATGTTTGATATGTTAATTGTTTGATGGTACTCGTATGAGATCAGAACTTACTAGAACTCGTTGAGAATTCGTTGAGAATAAACTTAATATAACTGCGAGACTTCCGGCGAACTTCGATGTATCCAGTAGAGAATATCCCAATACGATTTGATTTGTATTATATAGCAGTACGGCTGTTGTTAATGGTGTTGTTGTTACTGATGTTGTTGGTGGTTGTGATGGTGGTGCTCCACTTGCTGTTGTTGTTGTTGTTGTTGTATATACCGTACCGGAAACAGAACGAAGGCCACTAACAACTTGTTGTGGAAAAACCCGAGTGAATTAGTTAGAGAGAATCTCGCCATATGTAATATAAAGTTAGTCATGTACTGTTCATACGATACGCATGCAGTATTCATACAATAATCATGCAGTATTCATGCAATAATCATGCTGTATTCATACAGTGATCAACGAATAGGTCATACAAACACCGCGACCTTCCCTTATCCACAGTTTCGATGTCTTCCACAGATAACACTGCCGTCTATCGTAATAAACTGGTGGCGCTGTTCTAATTTGGATTTGGATCCCGAAGATGAACACGAATCGGCCAACCCATGACTGGGTGGTCTTAAACTGAGTGAAATTGACGTCAATTCGGGGAAGATTGCATTGAAACGAGTTAGCCTGTTTCCAAATCTGTTATTCAATTGTTTTTAAATCCATCTTCTTTCAATCATTATCGCCAATGATTAGCTATATTTTTATTCAAATATATAGATATGTATTTTCCCATCCAGCGGGTGGGGGAGGGGGTACAATAAAAGCGTGGGATCCTTATGTACGTGAAAACTAAACGACCAATCAGAATTAGCCTCTCATTGTTCTACAGCCGTAAACAACCAAAGATCAACGTAACACATACTATGATAAGCTGATACATCAGACGTGCTTCGTTTCTTTGATCAAATGGCCGGATGGTGGTGATTTGCCAACAGAAATGTTAAAATATGACGAATAAACACAGACTCTAAAACAATAAACACACTTTTGGAATGCGATATTTGTAATTGTAATAATCGATAACGGATTGCATAATCGATTATCTCAACCCCTCAACTTCCGATTATAATCAATCACAAGAACATAACTAATTCTCGTTCGAGTTTCCTGAGCTTGAGTCATCTTTGGGGGTAGTTCAAGTGAGTGAGTTAGGGAGCGGGGGGGGATTGAATGATTTGCTTTATATCTGCACTTGGAATTCGGCAGCATAACTGAAGTTGTTTTATACAATATTCTACATTTATTATCAAATGTCCATATTGTTAAACATTTTGGATGTATGATTTAAATATTTTTATAATTATCAAACTTTCTTTTACAGTAAAGCACGTTTTGAAATCTTGACAATATTATGGAAAGATTGCTACATAAATGTGATATTATAATTTAAAAAATAATAATTATAATAATAATAAAATTTAAAATTCAGTCTGTTGAAAGATGAAACATCTTCCAGCCACAAGCAATGCTATATCAGATATATATATATATATATATATATATATATATATATTGTGTATTTTGGAACTATTTTTCATTACTCATCCTATGTTCCAGATCGGTAGAGCCAAAATTATTTTTATTTCAACCCCAAAATTTGGAATTAATAATAATTTACAACAACAAAGACGTTTGTTTTCACATAATTAACGCTAGTCAAACCAAGCTGCTAATTAATAGACATTTATGTTGGTTAATAAATGGTAATTAACGGATTAACACATCAATCAGACAATTGAAATTTAAACAAACTATTGAGTGTTTTTTCGTAAATAGGTTATTTTGCAAGACCCTTCTCGGCTTCATCCCCCCCCCCCCCCAATCTCTCTCTCACAGCCATTTTACTAAAACAAAATTGCTCCTAAACATACTGAACATATTAACATCCGTGAAATAGCCTCCTCTTCGCCGACGTTTACGTCGTAAATAATCCACGCGCTGAGCCAGGGCCACTCTCTCGGCAATTGGGACGAAGGGGCCACGTGTTTGTTTAGAGAACGAGGGGGGATAGAATCAATTAAGATAACATTACTCTTCTTTTATCGAACGACAGCAGACAAATATTTTATCAAACAACCGATTTGTACATCACGTCACGATCAACAAATCAGACTAATTGGTTTAGCACCAGGTACCCTCTAAACATCAAGGGCCATGTTACCTGGCTCTAAATTATATATATATATTTTATATATATATATATATATATATATATATTGTGTGTGTGTGTGTGTGTGTGTGTGTGTGTGTGTGTGTGTGTGTGTGTGTGTATGTGTCTGTCTGTGAAGGGCGTGTGAACACAGGATTAAGTGTTCGCAATCCAGGAGCCGATGTTTACAATCCGGGGTGCGGCAGGTAATTACTGAGAGGCATTCAGGTGTTTTCAGGTGGAACATCCGCTACAGCGGTGACTTGAGGAGAAACGGGTTAAACGATGGTAAAGCGGTATTTTAAAAGGACAGTGAGGAAACTGTGTGTACAGCGGGGAAACGGTGTGTACAGTGGGATAACGGAGTGTACATAGGAGAAACGGTGTCTACACTGGACAGAGGATGTGTACAGTGGGGATACGAACGGTGTATACACTAGACAGATGTGTACAGTGTGTGTGTGTGTGTGGGGGGGGGGTGTACACTGACCAGAGGATGTGTACAGTGGGGGGAAACGGTGTATACACTAGACAGATGTGTACAGTGTGTGTTGTGTGTGTGTGTGTGTGTGTGTGTGTGTGTGTGTGTGTGTGTGTGTGTGAGGGTGTACACTGACCAGAGGATGTGTACAGTGGGGGGAAACGGTGTGTACACTGGAGAAACAGTGGAAAGGGGTGTCTACAGTGGCAAATCTGACACAGAGAGTGACAAAAGGGTATATACAATAGCAGAAGCTTATAAGTAATGTTATAACTCGTGACACGACGATATCAAGAGCTAAACATAATATATACATTAGATAATCGGTATAGGCAGCGTGAAAAAGGGGAAGAAGGGGGAGGGTATTTTGGTTTAGTGGTCAGGAGCTATACGTTATGTATACAGTATAGCTCGTGTTATGATAGGATTATGGGGCTTGGTGAATGATTGTATGTTGGTTGGTTGGGGGGGGGGGGTAACATAACTCGTATATACGTGTGTATTTATGAGTTTGACTGGCTAAACACACACACACACACATATATATGTGTGTGTTTTAGCTGTGTATAATAAGGCACAGGCACAGAGAATCTCGAACCGTGAATTCAAACTCTGGACGTTTCTTCAGGGTACTGAATCCAGAGTGGCGACTTTTCTTGCTAAGACATGTGTAATGTCTCACCAGTCCCTGTGTGTGTGTGTGTGTGTGTGTGTGATATTTTATGTATGCATGTCGGAGCTGAACTAGGTGTGTGTGTGTGTGTGTGTGGAGAGAGAGACTGTCTGTCTGTCTGTCAGCAGCAAAATAACTAACAATTTACACGAAACCATTAGCCTTTCATTGTCTACAAACATTGGCATCATCTTAACAATACCACACACTTACCTTTAAATATGACGAGATCTCTCCAGAAGTACCCTAAGAAGCTCAAACGTATCCAACCCTGTTAGAGTATATCGCAGATCCTCTCAATTTTTACGATATTGCCACGCCGGGCTGTGTTATAACAATAATAGGTGTGTTTATATTAAAATATGCTAATTTTTTCGCCACAAATAGCCAGGTGTGTAGAGAGCCCCGAAGCAGGTAGGGTCTGGCTCGAAATACGAGTGGCTCGATCAATAGCACATTGTCAGCAAAGTGATGGCGGCTGCGGCGGTGGCATCTCTTGGTTACCATGGTTATTGTTTTGGCCTCGGATTTTAGACGTTTCTAAACTACGCGGATAGGCTGTTCTCCCGACGATAGGTTTGGCCTCTGTCGCTGTCAGTGAGCGAGGACTCAGGTGTGCCGAAAGAGGTAACGAATTGTCCCTCTGAAGAATGAACCGTTCTAAGCCAGTACAGGCTTATTGGGCAGCAGTGGTGTGTGTGTGTGTGTGTGTGTGTGTGTGTGTGTGTGTGTGACTGTTAGCAGTGTCAGAGGACAACGGAGAATCGGAAATCGTGAATAAAACGGTTTGACGCTTCATCAGGGAATCGCATCTAGTACTAAAAATACTAATATAAAACTGTTTACAAGATTCGCTGGAAACTAAGGCACTAATACCGGATATATATATATATATATATATATATATATATATACTGTAGATCGGCAAGTGTTGACGAATGGCAAATTATAACGGCCATGAACATTTTCCATTATCATAACACACAATCACAAAATCTCGTCGAAGACTCACTATTGTTCTCTATAGTGTCAGCTCTTGTCGGCGCATTAACGTACATGCGACAATTAAATTGAACGTTGAACAATAAACTATTTATATTTAATATTAGAAATGTATATTTCACGGCCAAAGCAAGGGAATTTATCTAAGTTAAAATTGTTAAGATCAATATGTATTTAATTGATATTTATGAGGATGTAGTATTTGTCCTATCTGATGTGTAATAAGAATCTACTAATGCCAAGTTGACAATGATACCATTTTGAAACCGTTAGCGGCATCTGTCAGGTAAACAATAACAATTAAGAATTTCACAATGGTCACACTGACCAAGAATGTTTCCAATGAACTATAATATTTCCAGTGGATTACTAGCGGATATGCTCCGGTGCATGGCTGTAAGTAAGCCTATGCGTGAACGTGTGTTTTGCTTGTGGTGGAAATTGCAAGAAATTGTAGGTGTCGGTGTGTTTTGAAGGCGTGATTTGAGTCAATATTAGTGGATTTAAACAGATAATTCAGACTTTATATTACAGATAAAATGACGAAATTCCCTAATTTTAGAACCAAGAATTCGCCAAATTAAAACGTCGCCGTCTTGTCCAGATGATCAAATTTGCCAACTTAATACGTCGCCATGATTTGCCGATTTACAGTATATATATATATATATATATATATATATATATATATATATATATATATACACACTCTTGGTCCCTTCTTCTTGGCCCCAAATGTGTGTGCGCGTGCGCGCGGCTCACGTGTGTGTGTGTTTATATGAATGTGTGCATGCATCGCCGCTTGGTTCTCGATTAATGGCTAATTTTATATTCACTAAAATTTGTCAACCCACAATCCCCAATAATCTATTATAATTCAAAATGGATACGCAAGTCAATCCAAACTCACTGTCCCATGACTCACTTGATAGCGCAGTTATCTCCAGACCTGGATGTCGTAGGTTCGAATATCAGTGTTGTCTGTGTGTCTTTGTCTGCGGAATGTTTCAACTTTCACTAAAATCCTTCGGCGTGATGATCTCATTTCTCAATGGGTATAATTTCGGTAATGTATACCTCAGGTTTGACCAGTACCATCACTCACTCAAACAGTCACTGACTCACTCACCTACTAACTCACTCACTCACTCTGGACACAACGTGATTTTATAACTTCTCTGTAGTTGACGTCATCCAACCCCTCGCTTAGGTGTATGTGTGGGGGGGGGGTGCGCGCGCGCGCGCGCGTGTGTGTACGATATTATCACTGAAGTGTTAAAGACAGGAGCCAGACACCGCTTACTAGGTTATACTGGATCGAATCCGGATGACGTCGATTAGAAACGTATCAATAAATCGTCTCCCATTCGTCGTCCGGATTTGTTTGCGGTTTCCTTAAAGAAAATATTTTCGGTTAATTCCTCTCTGTTCCGATCTGTTGGTTGTTCTGTTTCTTTTTCATTTCGTCTTTCGTTGTTCTGTTTTCGTTCCGTTCTCTTCCTTTTTTGTTTTGTTTTTGGTCTTTTCCCTTCTGTTCTGTTTCGTTCCGGTCCTTTCCTTTCCATTCCGTACCGTTGTTGTTTTCAGTGAGCCATTTCATAATACATCCAAACTTTGGACAAATAATCCCTTCGCTATTTCATTAACATCAGATGTAAACAATAGAGATTCCTGATGTGATTCGTCCTCGTCGTTTCTGTTATTTTTCTATCTGTATACCTCCCGTTACGCTCTATATCACGATGGCTGTGTGGTAATGGCACAGGTTGGGTGGAGAAACGACGGGTTCAAATCCCGGTACAGCTTGGATTAAGTTTTTTTCGATTTTCAAGTCACACACACACACACACACACACACACACACATATATATATATATATATATATATATATATATATATATATGCACACACAAAGAGAGAGAGAGAAGAGAGATTTGGAGACAGACAGATATAGATAGATAGATAGATAGATAGATAGATAGATAGATAGATAGATAGATAGATAGATAGATAGATGGATATGTGAAATATTGTTGTTTTACGGACACATAATGTTGACTAAGTTGGACAAGCAACATAATTATAAAAGCAATGAGGTGAAGTGTAAGATGAAACATCCTTCAGACTTAGCTCAGGTGGCATTTTTATCCTGGTACTCGAAGTCCTGGTCAAACAGTAGCGTGATGGATCACAGATCGCTACCACCCGTGTTCGAATCTCGGCGTGTGCATATCTGAAGGACGTTTCATCTTTCAGGTCGCTCGGTCCATTTAGCCTACCATGTGCACAAAACTAGCCGTAAAACACCAAGCATCATCATCATCATCATCATCATATAACAACAACGATAACAACATTACCATCAACCAGAAAGTTATCTCAGATCTAAATTTATTTTATTTCCCGTCTTCTGTACAGATTACCTCTCGACCAGAAAAAAAGCTTCGATTAATAAGAGTCAGTTATTACACAGAAGATGTAGGCCATCTAACTCCAAGGTCACGGTTAATTAATAGTGAAGAATCGATAAAATACACATCACACAGGTAACACACGCACACACACACACAGGTTAATCCATTACGATGGCAATCGTTCTCATTTCGTTCGTAACAAAACAGCTGTGCTCGCCTCGACCAGCGTAAACTGTTTACGTTTACAAGGATTATGTCTCCACACGCTCAACGATTGTGTCAATCGACGGCGTTAGCGTTCGGGAAGCTGAAAATTATCGGGAAATGGGGATGGGCGGGAGGGGGGGGATTTCTTGGCTATTTCTGGGGTCATTTCCCACCCCTTTCTTCTCTTACCCGACTCTACGTTGTTTTTATTCTAAAAGTGAAAGGCACCCGTCCTCACTGAGTATTGAGTAATCATTGGATTTTGCAGATTTCCCGTAGCTTTCGTCCAACGACTTCCGCAAGCTACACGAAGCCAAGGCACAATGCTCGGTCTTTAAATATCACAGATTTGTGTAGTTTTTTGTTTTGTTTTGTTTGTTTTTGAAGAAAAACCGAATGTTTTAGAAGCCCTTCACCAACGCTTCGTGGTTCGGCGAAGTGCCATAATTCCGTAACTAAATCTATCCGAAAATGGTTGACTTATACCACTAACAACAATGCTAGCACAGATAAATAGACAATTATATATATATATATATATATATATATATATATATATATATATATATATATATATATTACTATTTTGTACAATAATACGCACATTAAAATAAATACATCTTAACAATATGTGAGGCTACCAAATATTATATTTAGCGTATGAAGATATTTATATTACAACGTATAGAGTGTGAATAGGCTAAAATCACAGATGAATATTTGTACAAATATCTATACAAAGTGACGATTATAATAACACAGATTACAGACTGTCGAGCAAACTAGGACGAATCGAATACTTGGAACGCTCGTACAAAAAAAAAAACTTGGGGCCATCGCCCCGCGTACACGGGTTTTGCCCACAACGGCGTCGTCAGCAGTGTTTACACGGTTGCCTTATGATGAACTCCAAAACTTGGAGTCTTACACCGCCAGCCGAGACCGTTATGACTGGCTCAGGTCAGCCTTTAAAGATTCTGCCAACACCAAAATTAGGACTTTTCGTTTTCGTACTCCTAGTTGAATTATAAACACCGTAGTCATACAAAAGATAAAAGGGAAGAAATAACAGCAGCGACAATAACAACAACAACAATAAAACTTTGGATGATAGACGGCAAACATTACTTCTGGAGCAGTAAAATGACAAAACAGCAGTAACGACCAAGTGTTCACTAATTATATATATATATATATATATATATATATATATATATATATATACGAATAATATGATTAAGTTTAACACTAATAATAATATTTTGTTTAATTTTTCAAAATTGTGAAGATATAATTTTACAGTCGTTCATTACGCCTGACTATATGTGTATATGCCAGGTAACTTTCCAAAATGGCGGCATAAACAAAAACACGTGGTTGTGACGACAGCTGGAAGCGTTCACCTCATCCAATCAGAATACCAGATACAGTCCGCGTGACGTCAACAAGTAAGATGGCGCACATAGTGAGGACAACAGACACGGTCCAATTACGAGATTTTGGTCAGGGTAACAGATACGGTCAGTGTAACAGGTATAACCGGTGTAACGCATACAGTCGATGCAACGCATACAATCAGTGCGAGAGTAACAGTCAATGTAACGCACGCAGTCGATGTGACAGACACAGTCAATGGGAGCACATACAGCCAATGAGACGCATACCGTCCACGTAAGCACAGAGTTGGCCCATACCAATGACCCGTACGAGCATATGACAAACACTGATGTTTATTAAATGTGTGGGCCGTCAAACAAACAAAACAAATCACAACAAACAAACAAACAAACAAATTAATATCAAATAAATAAATAAATTAGTATTTGAGATTAGAACAAGGATCAATTTTACAATTATGTTCGATTTGTTCATTTCATTTAAATGACAATTTGTGTGGAATGTTTAACGAATATATATATATATATATATATATATATATATATATATATATATATATATATATATATATATATCATCTTCATCACAGATATATCACAGATATATAAATGGCGGGTAACGTTTCATGCCGGGATCTCCGGATTCTATGGACTCAACTACTTGTGGAGTATGATTCGGAGTTGTACCTAGCTATAAAGTGGTGGGGGGTGTCGGTGTGATGGGGTGGATTATGGAATGAGGATTGGACATAAACAGAAAACGCTTTCATTCACGCAAGCACGCGGGCACGTGCTCGTGCATACGCACACACGCGCCCAAACGTATGCAACGTCAACAATAGCAGCAACAACAACAATGAATTAGAATATCGCACACACACACACACACACATACACACACACGCAGGCACGCACGCACATCATCATCCAGGAAAGTTGTTGTTGTTGTTGTTGTTGTCGTCGTGGTCATTGTGGAGAGAGAGGGTTGAGTGTTTGCGGATCCGGAAGTCCGCCATCTTTTATTGCATCTTCTTCTCCATGATGTCTTCGTACTTGGGAGGCGGCTCGTAGACAGCTGCCGACGGCAGCCCGTTGTACGACGTCATATCCTGACCGGTGCCATTGTAGGCGCCGTATCCGGTGGCGCCCCCGTAGGTTCCGGCGCCGCCGCCACCGGCGCCGAAATAGCCATTATAGCCAGCGTAGGCCTGTTGATCGTACGATGCGCCGTCAGAGGGCACCACCTGTGGTGCCTGGCTCACGTGGGTCCGCTCCTGGATCAGTAACCCGTTGACGATCAGTTGATAGGCCAGCGACTTTTCGCTACGGACGCGCTGGATGCGCCCCCTGTGGGCTGTGTTGTCATCCAGCGTGATGTAGAAATCCAGTACACTGCCGTCGAGCCCCGTCTCGGAGAACCCGTCCTGGAAAGGACCGGTTTCAGTTTCGATTAGCGTAAGGTGGACTAATGTTGATGGTGATGACGATGAGAGGGCGGTGATGATAGAAATAATGATGGCAATGGTGATAGTGGAGGTGGTAGTGGTGGTGGTGATGATGATGATGCTGACGATGAAAATGATGATGATAAATTCGTCGAAAATACAGTTGGCATTCCAAATGTAGGAAACATTTGAAATATTACTCCATGAAATGCCTAGTTAAATTATTATTATGTTTTTATTATTATGCTTCATATAAAAATGATTTTTAAAACATTTAAAACTAAATATATCTTATACACACTAATCCTGGAAATAATAACATTAACAATAATTTCTTGGGTCATATCAAACCAGGAAACGGAGTTGATCAATGATAATACAAATAGCAGAGGCCTGCAATGCTCTATGCTCTCATGGTAGATAAGATGCTGCAGGATTGCACATTTTAGACAGGGAAGTATCTCTAAAGTCACATGAACGATATACACATTTACTGCTTAATTAGGAATTGTATCTGAAATCGGTTAGTATTTGATTAAAAAGACGGAAAGTAGCAATACATATAAATACATGTCAGTGATTCAAATATATATATATATATATATATATATATATATATATATATATGTGCGTGTGTGTGTGTGTGTACTGCAGAAATAAATTGATCTGTGTCAAGTAAAATTTTCCAGATTGATGGGTACTAAAGTTATCTGCAATCACACGACGCAGCACCTCAAAAATCAATCACCACAAATCCCACGCGTGGATTCAATCCTGTATTCAATCCTGTATTCAATCATGCATTCAATATCATGTATTATAAATGTACAGAGGATATTTTTTTCGTGTGAATATTTACGCGCAGACCGTAACACAAATTCCCTTTCGCGGTAATGAATTACGTTTTATATCCTTTACGTTCGAACAGGCTAAGAGCCATTTGCTGCCACACAAAGTTATGCCACTCGTCATGGCATCTCGATATGCCATCATGCATAAACCACACCGACTAATGTTTATATAACACGATGATGGATGTTCAGACTGTAGAAGCCAATCCCATTTTGACGCTATAAATACTAGTTTCATTTATCCGACAGGGATGGTGCGCCTAGATTTATTTTTTTAAAGTCAATGACTCGTTCACGTCATTTTTGGTTCCGGCAAAACGCACACTCAAAACAACTGAGCCGTGAAGCAAAAGCAGCACCGATCTACTTTACAGATGTCATAGTTCTCCCTCATTCTTCCTCTAGTAGGGATCTGAACCCTTACCCGAGCAAAGAGCTGGGTGACCGATACGGCCAAGTTTTTCTAGAATCGCATAAAACCCACACCCCACAATCCACCCCATCTCCTAAGGACGGGTCTAATAGACATTTCGGGTAAAAATGCCATCAACTGATATTTATCAGTGCACCGAATCGGGCTTATCTTGACTCTGAAGATATTTATCTCAGTAATTTTCATAATTCATATATTTCAACTGATACTTTTCAGATACCAACGTGAGCAACTGATAGGCAAGGATCAGTGATTTCAGTGTTATACTTTTGTGATAAAGAGCTAGAGCGTTCTGGTACACTGTGACCGCTGTATGTATACCGAACCAGTGAGTGAGATTATAAAACGGCATAGAGTTAAATATGATTGGTATGCCGATGATGCACAACTGTACGTGACTTTAAAGCCATGCGATAAATGGGATGATATTTCGTCTTCAATCGAAGCTTGTATTAAAGACATAAGTATTAGGATGAATAACAACATGCTGAAATTGAATAAGGATAAGACCGAATTCATTGTTTTCTTATCCAAGCAACGTCTGGAAAAAAATGAGAATCCGATTATAAAAATATTTTCCCTATCTGTAAAATATCTATGGCTAATTGGATAATACTCCGGGAACGGAGAAACAGGTTAAATATTTATGTAAGTCATGTTATTATCAAAAAAGAATATAGGACTTATTCGTAAACACATAAATGATGTCGCATGCAAAACCTTCGTCGCAGCCCTCATATATATATATATATATATATATATATATATATATATATATATATATATATATATATATATATATATATATATATATCTGAGATTGTTCCAGCGAGTACAGAACAGTGCTGCACGTCTGGTGACACGCACTCGCAAAAGGGAACATATAACACCAGGTTTGTTCCAGCTGCACTGGCGACCTGTACGTTTCAGATCGCTGTACAAGATCCTGTTTTGCACATTCAGAGTACTGTATGGAATAACACATCTGCATCTACGTCATACAGCAATGTACGGAGAGCAATCCCTCAGAGTATCAGCGCGCAAACTGTGGTATAAGTTGTCAAACCATATTAAACTTGCAGCAAGTAAAGAAATACTTTGTATGATTCTTAAAACCCACTTATTTAAATTAGGCTATTTATAATATATAAACCAGTATGTTTATGCATAAAATGTGTTTGTGCTATATGAAGTTAGAACATGTTTTAATTATGTTTTAAATGTAAAACGCCCTGGAGCAATTCAAGTTGAATAAGACGCTATATTATTATTATTATTATTATTAATGTAAATGGCATATCGTAAAAATCTTGGTTATTTGTAAAAACACATTTTTGAGAAATGAAAAAAGGGACTAGAATATTCTAAAAGACGGAATAATTCATGAAACTGTCAAATCCTTATATATGTTTCTAAAGTAAAATCAATAAGAGCCAAAGGTTAATTGTTCACACCACGGGCTTCCACTACACTAACGCCGCACTTCCCAGAGATCTGTTCTGACCTTGAAATGTCCTATCATATCTCGATTTGAAAACGTGTTTACACCCTCAGAGTTCACGTAGTCAAGTTCACGTAGCGATTACCCGCACCCTGGTGCAGGTAATGACTACATGAACTTGTATTTCATAACGTGAGGATGGTAGTGTATCCATGTGTATTTTCGTTCGCGGTGCTGATGGCGGCAATTTGATTGCACGTACAAACTTGGCATACGATATGCGGTGTAATTTTACCACATGAAACACAGTTAAATTACTTTCCTACCTCTGTATTTTTAGACCCCGAGATGAAAGTGGTGCACAAAAGAGGAAACTATAAAAATAAATAAAAAAGGCTCTTGGATTTAGTATCCAAGACTGCAAAGCTAACTACGTTTTTTGCACACAAGTTGCCCAGCAAGATCTTCTGGATCAAGGCCGATCTTGGTCATCTGAAGTGGACACAACTGCAACTTTGTTCACTTCAAGGTCAAAATATCTACGCGATGATGTCGACGTCACTGAAATGGCACAAGTGGCCCAACTAGAACATGTCCCATTACCAATCTATCTTAATATCTCTACTGCAAATGTTGATTCCAGCTGGTTTTACAAGAAAGTCTGAGGTTGAGTTAGTTACCGAAAATGGACATTTAGCGGACCTCGATGGAATGATTTAATTTGCAGAAGATGAAGTAAATAAAGCAAGAGTTGTGGCTAGATTCATCTGCTGATGGTATGGGTTATTGGATGACCTTTGCCGCTCAGACACTTTGATCACCACCAAATCGGCCAATTTGAGAAATCTTACCGGGATTTCGTAGTGGAAAACCAGCAAGATACTGTACAGAAAAAGCTCGCCTTAGGATACAGAGCCAATGGTGACAAACACGGTTATTGTATTCACAATTAACGGGAGGACCAGTTTACTATTTTGTTGGTAAAGTATTTGCTCCGAGAACGGTTCAGCGACTGACGAAATACTATTGAAATGGGTCATCGTGAAAGAAGCACTACTAACCGAGAATATATGCTAACATTCTTAACTCGCAGACAACGTTTAGCGTTGGGACAACGTTTGGAAAACCATATAAAAGAGTGCGCCTACTGGGAAGATGTCTTCAGGTGTGTTATACCTGTTATTAATCCCTTAGCTGAACGTGGCATCGCATTTCGGGGAACAGAAGAACGATTTGGGTCATTGCAGAATGATAGTTTTTCAGGGCTGCTTCAGCTAATAAGCGTTATAATTGGATGCAGCAAAGAATTTTAAAGAAAATAAGTTTTCCATATATGTGCTCTGTGCAGCCTATCGCGTAATCGTGCAGTCTGAGGTGCTGTTGACTACTGTTGGGTGGCGGTTAAATTCTTCTCTACAATGAAATTATTCTATTTATTTGTTTCCCGTCTGAATCAGCCGGTGGAGAATGTTTAAAGTTTGTATTGGAAATGAAAGTGTGTTAAAATTCTCTTCTCTGATACCAGATGAGAGGCACAGACAATGGCAACTGCGGCAACTCTGAAGTATTTCGCAAATAATTTGGAGACCTTAGATTGTACAGCCGAAGACCAGTTATAAAATGCGCTAGAAGAGAAGCAAACAGAATTGTAAATAAGATGCAAGAATTTATTTTGATGTTGATCTTGTCTGTTGCTATTTGGGAAATTATTCCCAGAGCGAGAACAGTTCTGCAAAATGAAGATGGGGACTTAAAAACATGCGGAGATATGTATGGGCCATTAGCTGGCCCCACTTAGCACTTCAATAGATGAGCAATTGCAAAGGTAATGCTACCAGACGTTGATCACATTGCAGCTCGAACTCGCAAACGGATCAGAAAGAAGATACCCAATGACGGTGATGCACCAGATTTTATATCTAAATATCAGAGAAAAGTTTCCTATCACCAACTTTTACTCAATGGTTGTCAAACTTGACACTGAGATGAAAAGAAGAAGAGAGGGGTGCATTGAAATAGCGAACAGATATTATTTTCTAAGTGGTGCGTCAAAACCTGTCACTTCATCATCTACTGAAATTTAAAGGCACTCTCAGTGTTGTCACAAGCTGATTCTTGTATTAGCCAGAGCACTTGATCACTAATTGTTCAGTTGAGCTTCAACAGTTTTACTCATATATACAATAATAATAGTCAAAACTAAATTTAGTCGTGTTAAATTTCATAACATAATTGCACAAAACAATATTGAGTGTGCTTTTCAAGATGTATACATCGGCTTCCGTATATTTACAACATTAAGGTCATAAATTAACCAGCTAAGGATTCATTTTCTCGGTTGAAGTATATTAATAATCTCAACAGGGCGAATATTTGACAAGACCATGCCTTATCAACCAGATTTGTTACGTCAGATTAGTTTTGTGGGTATGATCAAAGATTATGATTTTTTTTAAAGCAGCAGAAAGCCTTTCGTAATATAAACAAAGTTATAAGTAAGCAACAATAAACACTATTTTGGTTCTTTCATTCGTGCAAGGTAAAATGTTAGGAATCGTCAAGGTGAGACAGCAATGGATTAAAAGGCGTTTTGTTTCATATAAATAAACGATATTTCTTCATTAGAATATAGTTGTTGTTTTTTTTGTGTTTTTTTTTTTTGTTTTGTTTTTTTGTTTTTTTACCAACATCGATTTCTGTAACTAAATTGCTGCCAATACTTTTTTTGTATTTGGATGTTCCTCTCTTTAAGAAATCAAAATGAAAATGTCTCCACTATGTTAGCTAGGGTAAGTTTTATTTACTATATATTATGTTGATAGTTTGTAATTGTCATCCAGTTCACATTTATTTATTTATAACGTATGGATGTCCTTTATACGATGTGGAGTCGTCACTGAATTCTCAATTTAATATCATATTTTTATCCAAGATAATACAGATGCCATAGCGTTTCCTGATATGGGTTTTACTGAAAGTTTTGTTCAGTAATATTTTAATTAATAATAATATATATATATATGTGTGTGTGTGTGTGTGTGTGTGTGTGTGTGTGTGTGTGTGTGTGTGTGTGTGTGTGTGTGTGTGTGTGTGTGGTGGTGTGAGCGTGCCATAATCTGTTCGGTGTTTAGGACCTCTCTGAACGTCTTAACCCTGCCCCGTGACCCATGCAGGGAGAGATGATACCATTAGCAGTACCTACCACGGTCTCGAGGTCTTCACCATTACACCATACCGTCATATCCTGCTTGTCATACATCACAGTACACTCGATTCCGTTGAGCTCAAAATGCCAGACCACAGTCTGTTCATTGGACACTGGAGGACCGGAGGAGAAGGTCCTGTAATGAAATACACATATAGGTATGGAATTGATAAGGAACAGTCCCATTTGCAACAACAACAACAACAACATCAATAATAATAATAACAACAACAGCGATACAAATAATAATGGATGTTTAATAGATCGCTCAGTCGTCTACGTGGTATAACGGGTAATGCAGTTGGCCACAAACATCTATACATCTTTGTGGAATAGGTTGCCAGCAAATATTAAAAATGCGTCGTCTCTTCTAAAAACACACCTATTTAAGGTCGCTTTCACAGATAAATAATTAGTACCTTTTAAATCATTACAGGGTTTTTACAGACATATTATTTGGGTATTATTATATTACATATTATTTGTACAGCGCCTTTGAATGGCTCCTGCTAGTAAGGGCGCTTTATTAAATATACATTATTATTATTATTATTATTATTATTATCTAAGTTCAAATCCTAGGCTGGCTGTGTCTGTATATATTTATCTAATCTTTCACCTTATCCTCATTACATTTGGTAGTCACAACAGTGGCCGACCAACAGTAGCATATAATATTGAACTATTAATGGTAGGAGATACTGAAGGCTGTTTTGTCAACACAACCACTCATAGATTACAACTACGTTCTGGCATATGACGCACAGTGTCACTTACACTCATCAACTCATCTGACTGGCCGTCACTTATACTCATCGACTCATCTGACTGGCCGTCACTTATACTCATCAACTCATATTACTGGTCGTCACTTATACTCATCAACTCATATTACTGGTCGTCACTTATACTCATCAACTCATCTTACTGGTCGTCACTTATACTCATCAACTCATATTACTGGTCGTCACTTATACTCATCAACTTCATCTTACTGGTCGTCACTTATACTCATCAACTCATCGACTCATCTTACTGGTCGTCACTTATACTCATCAACTCATATTACTGGTCGTCTCTTATAGTCATCAACTCATCCTACTGGTCGTCATTTATACTCATCAACTCATCATACTGATCACATAATACAAGCACAATAATCCAATTAAAAGCATTTTTCTCGGTTATTGTTATTGCTGTTGTTCGTTGTCGTTACATAATCTACACTGATCTATGACAAATCAATCCGGGTAAACTCTGATAGTTAACTAATCGGTTGGATCACGTCAAAGATCAGTGGCCAGTTAGTGGATTTGAACCCCGGTACCTTACCCCTTCCAGTCTAGCACATTCGCAGTGGGCTATTTCTGATGACGAAAGCGGTAATCGATAGATTGATTGGTCGGTTGATGATTCCGTTCGATATTAGCTCGGAGGTAGAGCGTGACAGTCAGCGGGAATATTTTGGGGTTTGAGTCGCGGTGCTAGTCTGTTACGGTCGAGATGGATTCGCAGCTCACCGAACAGGCAACGAACGATGCGGCGGCCTGCGCCCAAGGCTGTAGGTGCGTAGATGCGCGTGATATATTCATGATTAATTATGCAAATGGTAAAATGGGTCAGAAAATCCACGTTTACAAATACGTATGCACGCACCAACATCAACCCCCTTGCCCACCCCGATCCTCCCCCCCCCCCCGGGCCACACCCGAACCACTTTACTAATGGATCAATATCGCAATAGACACTAAACACTCCTGTAGCCCCATTATACGTC
>JAODUP010000797.1:27500-42500 GCA_025642065.1 Paralvinella palmiformis | reverse complement strand
TGATATATTAGCAATGAGACACTGGCGTGAAGACCGTTTGTTGTGCGTAGCCGCGATGTATCTTGGTTACTGAACAGAAGTTTCCAAGACATCACCTATATTAAAATAAGATTACATTGCCGGGAAATATGACTTAAAGGCATAATGATTATAACGAAATGATCCAAAATATGCGACTATTAATCACGAATTATGTCTGATAATATCATTGCTATAAGGATATAATTCGAATTATTGGAGAGCCGCCATTACGACTCCTCAAATGCGACATTGCGCGGCGGGAAGAGGAAACCTCACGCGCTGTGCTATGACAAAATCGTCTCGATCCAGATCAAATCCAGTTTACAGATGCTCTGGATTAGCCATCCTGGTGACATTATCTGCTTCCATCCTCACCATACTAACTACTGCTAACTGACGTCATCGTTGGTCCATTTATAATAAATCTGACAGTTCGTTAGACGCTCGTATTAGAAAAGTTCAAAACAATCTTCACAACGAATTTCAGTTTATGGATTTATTTAACCATTTCAGTAATACACGAGGCTGTTTGGACCAACTGTACCGTATTATTGGTAAATAGGCTTTGGTTCCGATATAATATTCTTGGCTGACCAGGTCATACAAACGGCTCCTAAGTGACGTCAGATGTCAGAAGAATCCGGTCTGCGTCTGGCTTCAAGATAGACCTAACTGGGTTAATTAATTCTATTGGAATTTCCGAGTCAGTGGATAATCAAAAGCCGATTAAATCGCCTGATTCGGGATTTCTTCCTAACGCATCGATTGATCAGATCTTTTGTGTGCCTTGCTGGCTTCGATTGGAATATCTTCATACCTAATCCTTAATTTAACCCTTTCCACGTGTCTGGGGAGTTATTACCAGGAGATCAGTGTAGGCCAATAATCACCTGGATATGGCTATCCTAGTTTCGGTGCAGAGCCAATCAGCGGAGTCACTTCCTCAAGTTACCTCATTGTAACCAAATACAAGTCATTGGTGCAAAGCAATCCGCATTTAACTTCTTGCAATAAGATTATTCTACGCTGCAAATGTGAGATGCGAAAATACTGCATTAACACGTGTGTGTATCTTTACAACATTATGGTGATAACCTTATCGGACAATTGCAGTAAGAGCATTGGAACTCCGTGCGGTACCATAAAACATTGCAATGGTACCACTCACAGATTGCAGTGATCCCGTTGAAATATTGCCGTTTAGCACTGCAGTGGAATGAATCAGGCAAAAATGTTTTAGCACTATTGTGAAGTATGCAGTTCAAGCTGTACCGACTCGCCCCGGACGAGGCCTTAAATGCGCGCCGACCGTATCGTACTATGTATTGATTGGTCGTCGTACGCAGCGAATCCCGAAGTCGTACCTTATGTGACGGGGGCGATATGGTCACGGAGAGGTCTTGTTACAACGCTTGGAGTTAATAGACCGAGTCACGCCATCCCACTCAGTATTGGTCACACCGAAGTCACCATGCACCGCTCAGCTCCACGACACTATTGCATAACACTAGACAGGAATGAGTTAAATATCAAGCCCTTGGAAGAAAATCTCGTTCTAAGGAACGATCACCACCGAGAACGGCAAAGCATTTATTCGATGGCGCAATTATTTGGTGCTGAACTTCTCGGACTAAGGGTTCCCGCTCCCACAACCAGCCCAACCCAACCGGAGAGGGGCCACTCAGCAATTATTTGGAGGGATAACCCCGTATAAAACCATTTCTCTGTGTGTGGCGAGTGTCCTTGAAGAAATTGGACTCTTTGTGCAAAACGCCCGCAACCGATGCCTAGATTCGAACCCCGGATTTTTATGGCCAAAACGGCTGTTATTTACTGCCTACATTCGGCAGCTTTTAAATGGCCGATCGAATAGGCTGGTCACATTGGCAAAAGTGAAGTGGACAAGCCGACAATGGCAGCTTTATCGTCTGCTCGAAATGTCAGGGCTATTTTTGGCGGGAAGTATTGGCTCGCCGGAAAAACAATTACACCGACTCGGGTGCGACTTTATGCCGCAAGTAGCTAATATGGCACCCCCCCCCCCCCACCCATTCGTGGTCGAGTTTCCCGGAGACAGCGACGCATTATTATATACGAGCGGAGGGAATCGATTTCCGTTCACTCGCATGACGATACCGGGCCGCCATGACAGTTACTGTCAGGTGTCTTCGTGACGTCGACACGCACTTCCGGCATCCATAATGGCCGCCATACGATCGCCATACAGCAGCGAACGATCAGTTAATATTCGGACGGCGGCACCGCCACCTACCCACTCCCCCCGATAAGGCTACTCGCGGCCGCGTGAAAGGAGACCGATCGGCACGGAACAGCTCACAATGGCGACGAGTTGAAATAGTCGCACGGTATTGAAGCGCCACACAAAGGCCGTGGAAACGCCTAACACGGGTCTTGTTTGTTAGCAGTGATGGAGAACCATGCTGGTTGTGGCTACTAAAATGGATTGGATTGGACCGTATAACATAAGACACGGCACACTCCACATTATGTCCCCGGGGGAGGGAGGTAGCTGCTTCGGGTAATTGGCGAATCCCATGCTTGGCCAGAAAATCGCGACTAAAGCGGTATTTTTCACCCCGGATCGTGGCAAACGCGGACAACGATAACGGGGAGACGACTGGTAGAATACCCGCTAGATGGGAGTCCTATTTTCACGTATAAAAGCGATGAGTGATGTTTTGATGGTTGTAGTTATATCTGAATATGGTTTCTATCAGCACCGTGATAAATTATTACCCTTTTTGGGTATTTGTGTGTTTCACAATTGAAACTATTTTTAACATGAAATAGAGGTACAAAACAATAATACATTATAACACGGAAAAGTCAGGGTCAAATTGGTAAAACATGATATGGGGTAAATTTCAGGTACTGAAATATGTAAAATAGGGGTTATTTTGGATTACTTTTTTAACATGAGAGTCACCATCTACCTGGATAGCCCCCCCCCCCCAGGGGGGGAGAAGTTCTCTTTCTCTTCGTTTTTTTTTTTTGGATATGTAATTACTCTGCAGTGTTCAGTAAAATGTTTGCAATTATTTCAAAAAAAGTGCAAACTAATTTATACTTATTTGGAGATTATACTGGCGAAAACGGCAAAACGTGCATTTTCATGAGAGTGAGTCAGCAGGTGAGTGAGTATTTTTAATCTCGGTCGTGGTCCAACCTGGTATCCATGGCCGTTCGATTTCCCCATTTGGAAACATCATATAAAAACGGGTGCGCATCGGAATTGAACCGTGCTCCAGAGGTTTTTGAATCGAATACTCAAATGACTGTGCTAACCGTCATCAGAAATTAGCTGCTTTTGCGATGACAGGTGGTGTTATCGATGATGTCACCCCGGAAAATAAATAACCATGTTTGTTATTTAAGTCGTGATTCATGTTACGACAACATGTCTACATCAGTGTGTGCTGCCATTACCTGAGTTGAACACAACAATAGTAAAGGGAGATGTTGAACTCAGCTCAAACAGCACCTCCATTTACTGGTTGGGGACGGTGTGTGCTTTAGGATATAATATAATATAACATTTTCTTTAAACATACACACATATATATATATATATATATATATATATATATATATGTGTGTGCATGAGTGTGAGCGCGCGTGTGTGTGCCTGTGTGTGTATAATCTTTATAACAAAAAAGGGACAACATTTGTGAGAAAATCTACATAGAAGACCCCATAATCAAATATCTACCTACCCCTCCACCCCCCCCCCCATTATATATGTATACAGTTCCCATGGCGAGTGTTCTCTGATCTATATACACACACACACACACACACACATAACCAAACATCTGATGCCTTATCTATTGTGTATGTGGAATGTTTGTTGTGTATCGACGTGTACGCGTGTTAATACAATAGCTGGTACCCGGCTCTCGACCCTATCACGTTGAAGACAAGCTCACGAAGGGCAAACACTTGATGTGTGTTTTCTATCAGCGTGTTTCTCCCCAGGTAGCCCTGTTTACGTTTGTTTTCCTGCCCTATTTAACAAAACGACGCCACCTCTTCGGTGACGACTTGATTTCCGGCTGTTGTATGGACGGGCACGCGCGTGAGCATGCCAGGGCCGGTGCGCGGATTAAAATGGAAAAACCCGAAATAAATCCATATGGACATTCCAATCCTTAAGTTTATGTGTCGAGAGGCGAAAATTTGGGGGAACATCCTAGAAACACGGGTATGAGTCTGAGGTGAAAGGTTTGAGTCAAATTCAAACCTGTGTTTGTGGGGTGTTATTTTAAGGAGTCCATCCTTGGTCATAAGTCATAAGTGTGAACAGCACAAAGGCTAAACTGTGTGTGTGTGTGTGTGTAATTTATGTCAAAAACAACAACAACAGCAATAACAACAACAATTTCAGCAACAACAATACTAAACAACAGCAGTTCACGATCTAGTTCCTGAAACGGAAAAATAATAATTGGAACAATTTAAATTCGTCTATTGCCCATTGGCTAATTTTACAAGTCAGTGCAGGGCTCAGTGCATACTCATTATCAAACACCTGCAACTCGTTTTCAACTCCATAAAGTCAAACATACACCCACTCTATCCTATCAACCTCCCCCTAAATTAGAGCCAAGCGATTTGCTTTCAGGATACATTACAGACGGGATTATTTCTGGATTTGAACCTGGGTACTAGAAGTCAATGGCCAACCTCACTAATCGTTTCTGATTTTTTTAAAATAATATTTCCCATCATGCAATACTCGCTTTTCGGTTATAGCTGATGTGGTTGATAGGAAGCTATATATTTATTAACTCGCTAACTCTCCTTTATTCGTCTCAAGTTACCCCCGAACAGTTCCTGGTAAGATCTTCCTTGCTCATAAATCAACTCACATCAAAACATTCAAAATGACTCCCACAGTCCGTTGATTTTTGCGTCATAATTTCGTACTGCGCCAAATTGGCTTCGCATTGCTGATCGAAAACTTCTCCAAGGCAGCCAGGCCATCGATCTGTGTGCGCTAGGTACAAACTGAAGCGGTACGAACACGCCCGTCACGTGATCGGCTGCCATTGTTGGGTTTTTCGTTTTTTTCTCCTTCATAGTGCATGGTGGGCCAGAACTGTTTACTAATCGATGCTTCCGCCAGAAGCAGACGACTAAAATCGCAGAATTTGTTTGCGTTCCCGCTCCAACGACGACGTCTGGCCTCAGAATGTTGATACATCGATCAGGTATAAGACATCATTGTACGTACTATAAGGATTGAATCTGGGGAGGGGGGGTATTATCGAGAGTTCGTTATCTGTCCAAGGATATTGTTATATAATCCCGAATAGCGCTTATTTACTGGGAAAGGAACAAAATAAAGATAATAGAATCTACATTCCATGTCGTCCGGTTTCCATTTCGCGTGTCTAAGCCTCAAATATTCAATTTGTAATGTGTAATGACCAATTGTGAAAAGATCGACTGGCAAATATTCAAATATGAAATTTTCAAAAGGTGAAGTATTCAAACGTGATGCGGAGGTCAAAATGTGAAAAGTTCCATCGCAAACGGCTGAAAATTCAGGTAGAAAAATGAGAAACGTTCAACCCAGTCGAGTGCTGTTCTAAACACGTCTAGACTTTGTGTTTGTGTATAATGTGTTGATTGTGCAATAAGCTGAATGGCTGAATCTAGTCGATGTCGGGTTCTCAATGTCAAAGTGTTTTACGTCTTCAGAGTGCTTTAACAAATTATGCTTTATGTTATTACGAACACGTCACTCATTGCTGGAAGCCGAGAAATTAACCTCCGAGTTGGCCTGCGGTTGGACTGGGAAGACGCATTTTCCAGTGTGAAGCGGTATGCGAACCGGTGTTTCTCGATTTAGCGATTTATTGCTCTTCCAGTCGTGCCATCAGACATCAAGCGATGGCTTTCCGCCTCATCAATTATTGGCAGGCAAAGAAAAGGCGCCGTAGTTTTATTGCGACGCCTTTCGCCCGGAGTTTAAAATGCGAACATCCGTTGTTGACCCGTTGGTCGGCCCTCCAAGGTCATTCCAAAGTGGGCCAATCGGATTGCGCTGCCGCTGTTCGCTTCATACCATAATCAGGAGATATAAAATCAATCAGCTCATTATATATCGATCCGCCATCGATAGGCTCTTTGTTGTTCTCAGTAACCGTTAGCGTGTTCCGTAGGTTGGTTTCTGCTGGCTACGGATGGTGTCCCCTTACGATTATAAAGTGACGCACACATAAACGCAAAAGGACATACACACGCGCACACGCACGCACACACACACACACACACTGAAGTGACTCACCAGTAGGAAGTGTTTCAGTGTGAAATGCTTGTCGCCTTCTATCACACAGATGCTCGTATATAGAGCGAGTCAATGAGTGAGTCAGTTAGCGAATCAGTTAGTGAGTCAGTGAGTGAGCAAAACATCTCTAAAAACCAACTAACATCGGGATTCTATAGTTTTAGCCACTCAGCGCTGATCTTACTTAAGACAATGGAAGTGGTTGACTTTTTTGACCGCGTCTTTCATTGACTGAACCATCCCTCAGACACAAACGACACACAGTTTCGACTCAACGACTTAAATCGGACATCAGTAAGCGAGTGGCATTTAATAACGACATACCAGCCATCAAAGGTCATACAGTACGCTCCTACTTGTTTGTCTTTTACAACATGTAAATGGATAAATCAATCGATAAATAAATACAATTGATTGATTGGTTGCTTAGTCGATTGATCGATCGATCGGTCGATTGGTTGGTTGATTGATTGACATGTTTGGGAACGAGATATAGGGTACGCGTAGGTGCAAAACCGTGTATATATATGTGTGCTCGCGCGTGCGTATGTAATGAGTTTGCGCTGAAGAAAGAGAAAAACTGGAAAAAAATCCTCGCTTTTGCAAACTAATACTGGCACAACATAACCATCACCAACAACAGCATTAACAACAACGACAACATTAACAACGACAACAACATTAACAACAACAACAACTGCATTCATTATTTATTTCAATAGAATACAAATCTCGTTAATTACATCTCTTCAGCTTTTTTGCCCTTACGCTTGTGACCTGACCTTGAACTCTTAGTGTGTTGACGACACGGTCGACTGAAGAACGATCCAGAGAACGTAGCACAAACGATCAGGACTTTGACAATGGTGGGCCGAGGGTTGGCCATTATGTATAGTTTCCCGGGATCCTGGTGATCCCAAATAAAAGAACCATCCACGACGACCTCGATGGCATTCTCTCCTACATCCCGAATGCCGTGATATCCCGATTAAAGTGTCATCATTCTTGCTCTCGGATAGGCATCATTTATTGGGTGATCGGTAGCTAGATCCGGGACTCGCCGCAACGCGCCCTCTGTCGGTCGAACCGAGCATTAATCACTCCGGGAGATGCCGTACCGGTTCTGGTTTAGTTGTAGTAAGTTGGTTCAAGGTTAACGCGGTCGTACACAATTCGAGGACCACTCGGTTCGAATATAACACCGGCTGCACGTCGTGCACACGACAATCGAAGTAGGTGTCTATATTCGATAATTAAAAATAGTATACTTCCGAGTATACTTCTCATTCTTCGGTATAGCAATATGCTAATGATTTAGGTCTAACTAGTATATTTAAATTATTGTAGAATAGCCAATAAACAAACTATACAAATGGTTTCCGATTATCACTTTCTTGTACTGATGCCGAACTTACGACGACGAGTACACAGCGCGTCTTCGTCATGTGCCAGTACACGCAAAACCTGGATTGCCATATATGCGCGCCTCGAGCCTAGCCAGCGGCACAGCACGGCCAATAAATCATTCCGGATCCGGGAGGGATGGTCGCGTCGCTTTCCCGGAGAGTCTCCGTCATGTGATAGGTGCCATTAGCTCCCGTGTAAATCAGACGGGAGGACACGCCGGGAGGCGCCTTCGTGTCCCGGATCGGGGCTAACCCTGGATCGTGGAGGCGCTTTTAACGAGCGCACTACAATCGATTAAGGCCGTTCAGGGCCGGCCGGCCATTGAATAGATCCCGATCAATAATTCAAGCGTTTTCTTAAATATTCCGGGGGATCGGTCATTTGCCGATTATAGTCGAATGGTGCGAATTTCACGACAGCCAGATCCTGAAATATGGCCACCGGATTAGCTTTGTTGATGTCCTGGCTGTCGCCATAATGCGAGCATCCGTCCATCTATGTTACGCGGTGGCGACGTTTCATGTGCCGGGATATCGCGCATTTATGTGTTCAAATGATCGGGCGAAAAAAGACGACACAAAGGTGGCCATGAATAATTAAAATAAAAACCGGGAATGCCCGAACTGCCAACGGATATCCCCAACGCACGCGTCTCCGAATGTATCTGGGACAGCGCGCATGCGCAACGTCAGCTAATAAGTACGGCGGGTGTTGAAATCCAGATAAATAACTCCATTGGCTAATGCTATTGTCGCTATTGATATCAGCCTCGGGCCATCGGATCGAATCTGAGTGCAGTCCGGGTCTTATGGAATGTTTCATCCGTCAATAACAGGCTTCGGTTAGATACTAGTAAACAAAGATTTATATCTGTGTCCTGACAATATAGTTTTTTGCACTTAAAAGAATGTGATGACAATATATATATATATATATATATATATATATATATATATATATATATATATATATATAGGGAGGGAGGAGAAGAGAGAGAGAGAGAGAGAGAGAGAGAGAGAGAGAGAGAGAGAGAGGAGAGAGAGAGAGCACACAAATCATTTATATCGCACAAGTTCGAAACAAACACACAGTGAAGGAAAAACATACCTTCGGCATGTACCTGGATTCCCACGGTGAACTCTGCTCGCCCGTGCGTGATTGGTTGGGGGGGCGGTAAATCTAGTCATTCAACGTGTATTGGGTGGTGGGTGGTGGTGGACATTTCGACATCAGAACAACAACAGCAAGAACAACAACAACGACAACCAAAATAGTATTTTATGTCAAAGCACGCACGGCAAATCGTTATTGGTGAATGAACGTGACCTGCGATTGTACGACGGACTTGCAATTGTCGACCTAATCTATAAACTCGAGTGTCTCCTCACAGATGTTGCAATAGGTAGATCCTTAAAGACGCCGTTAATGGGCCTTTTCTGCCGATGTTGCTTTAGACCTTACTCACCGGCGCACTGACTCACGGTAGTCCATAAAGTAACGTCAAATGCGTTCCCGAAACAATGGGGGGTGGGGGGTGATTCAGTGTGTTATTTACCCACGGGACAGAGGTCTTACCCGACACCTACAACCGGGGACCTACACCCCGGGGAAGCGAGTCGAAAGCCATTATCCCACACAGGTGAGTACGAATGGGATTCGAACCCAAGACCCGATCGCCTGCAGCGAACCGCACTATCCAATTCGCCAGGGGAGAGGGTCTCCAAGCCATTAAGAAGACACCAAAGATAAGATAGACGGCACCGCCTCGCCAGGTGACTGTCATACGTAGGCGTCTGTAGAAGCTATCGATTACTTATTGACTGATATATAACATGTATGGGGCCAGCATAGTAAACATATCATAGCCAATATTGTGGTCAATATACAGAGAGAGGTGTTATAACTAGCAGTACTGTGTGTGTGTGTGTGTGTGTGTGTGTGTGCGCGTGCGTGCGTGCGTACGTGTGTGTGTGTGCCATTTTAGATGAGTATGGGAGGGGGGATTCGATCGGTGGTACAGGCTGCGTCAGTATAGATACGTACGGGATTTTCCGGTGTGTGTGTGTGTTTGTGTGTGTATGTGTGTGTGTCGTGTGGGTGAGTGAGTGAGTGAGTGAGTGAGTATTAACTAGTAATACGGGGTGTATCGACTAATAAAACCGGGCGCATCAAAACGTAATACAGGGTATATAAACTGGTAATACAGGGTGTTACAGCCAGTAAAGCAGGACGTATTAACTAATAACGCATGGCGTATCACCCAGCAGTGCAGGGTGTATCAACTAGCAATGCAGGGCGTATTAAGCAGTAATGCAGGATGCCCCACCCAAGAATATGAGCTACATCAGCCAGTAAGTATTACAGGAAGTTTCGACAAACAACAAAGTGAGGTGTAATAACTAGAACGAAGAGGTAGCAACCACGTTAAGCTGGTAACAACACGTATCAATTACATAATACAGGGAGTATCATAAAGAAACACAGTGTATCAAAACGTTAGTATAAAATATATTAAACTGAGGCACTGTAGATCTGATAAAGTCACTTGAATTTTCTGCTGCACACTATAAGTTGTCATGTATGCGAAATTACAGAAGCACGTGAACTGTTTTTGATGACTGACTCATATGGTGCATGATAAATAGTTCATTTGGTGCTGATTGTATCTGTCTGGATCATTCAGGATGCAAATAAACGGGACACGCAGAGCGATAGCTGTCATTGTTGTCGATTGAGAGGTTTACGGTATATTTTTACAGTGCACAAACAAAGCGCGTGTACTTCCGGTTGTCACAATAAGGCGGCGGCCATATTGACTGTCTAAGGATCTCCCAGACGGACATGTCGTCGATAATATTCAAACGGTGATCTAGAAGCCAGAATAATGCCAGTGAGAAGTGATGCTAACAGATTAGTAGGGAGATAAATAAATATTTAAGATGCCTATATTTAAGATCTTATATTTTGTTGTTTAAACAACTGTTTACACATTTATAGGCCATTGCAGTTATTGACTTTCCATCTCGTCATGGATACGTTGCTGACGAACTTAGTCAGGATTATAAAGCCTTTTGCAACCATTATTTACTTGTTACGTTGTGTTTGTTGTGTTTTGTTGTTTTCGGGTTTAAAACAAAACTTTGTACCAGATTTATTTGATTTCGGGTATAATAGGAAAAGGTCAATACGGATTATTCGGGGCGCCTCCGTGGTCTAGTTAGTAGGGCGTTAGACCACATATCGCTACCACCTGAGTTCGAATCTCGGCGTGGGCATATCTGAAGGTTTTTTCATCTTTGACTTCGCTTCTTTACCTTTGGAGGTCGCTCGACCCATTTAGCCCAACATTGGCCCAACATTGTGCACAACATTGGCCGTAAAACATCAATCATCGTCAATCATCCAGAGGGATTAGAATTTTTATATTAATACCTTTTCCTATCTGACTCAAACGTGCCCAGCACCAAAAACCTCCAGACATGGGTTCGAATCCCAGTCGTACCTGGGTTTGAGGGGTGCACCCATAAGCAATCGCGTCTCGGCGAAACATCACATTGTCATGGCTAAACAGAGCATTTACTCACTTTCTTATTCAGACACGCCCGAGCACACGAGCGAAAGCGCGCAAACACTCACACGCCGACGCAAATATAAATGCGCATAGAAAAAATAATCAATTGACACAGTTTCAGATAACAATGAAATAGCGAAATAAATCATTATTAATAACTAATTATATTGATATTTCGGAATGACAATTTGCCACAAAGACCTATTATCTAACTGTTGTGGCCGAGAAGTATTTTTATAACTAACTCCATCAGCCATTTTCTCTACGTCAGCAATAAATATCAACGCGTAATTTATTTACAGAATTAACAGAAATAAGTAATACGATATAAAAATAAAGCCTCGAAGCTAACGTTTATTTTCATTGCCACGAGAACTGCAGACATTTGACGGGCCGATGGACCCTATACGGTGGCGACATCTTCACGGATGCGTGTACTATGGTATATGAGTACTGCATAATATATTCATGAATAAAACGCATCCCGCCCTATTTTATTTGATAGCAATATTCACTTTTTTAAAATAATTTTCTGAACGAACGAAGAATTGTTATCCACAAACGCTTCAAAACATGTAACATCCCCAGTAAATATTTTAACACTTGATTTTATATATATATATATATATATATATATATATATATATATATATATATATATATATATATATATATATATATCACACAATTCTTCAAAAAACTACATTGGCTACCTGTTAGAAAGACGTATCCATTTCAAGATTTTATTAACAACTTATAAATTTATTAATGATGCGGCACCTGAATACCTGTGTGAACTAGTGTCCATTAGAAAGTCAACCCGAAAACTCGGGTCATCCAGTCAGATACTATTGCAGGTACCAGTGTCTCGGCTCAAGTCATATGGTGATTGTGCGTTTAGTGTTGCAGCCCCCAATTTGTGTAATAATTTGCTGGCAGATATTAGTAAAGCGTCGTCTCTCGAAATGTTTTAATCTGTTCAAAAACATACCTGTTCAAGTTTGTTTTCACAGATAAATGATAATTATTATTTTGGTATTATTATATTACATATTATTTGTATTGCGCCTTTGAATGGCTCGCGCTAGTTAGGACGCTTTATTATATATATATATATATATATATATATATATATATATATATATATATATATATAGGGAGCCTCGGTGATCTAGCGGTAGCGTGTTGGACCACAAATCACTACCACCCGTGTTCGATTCTCAGCATGGGCATATCTGAAGGTTGTTTCGTCTTTGACTTCGCCTCATTACCTTTGGGGGTCGCTCTGCCCATTTGGCCTACCTTGTGCACAAAAGTGGCCGTAAAACACCAATCATCATCATCATACATACATACAAGCACAATGTCTGTGTTTTGATGGTGTGAACGTCGGACTAAATATATCAGAAAATTTGATCTATTTTAGGTGATTAAGCATCATATCTGATCGATGCCAGCGATCTAGAATATGGCTGCGTTAAGTTTTTAACTCGGAGCCAATAAACAGCGAGCACCGTCGTCACGTGGTATCGATCAAGGACGCCGGAGCCGCGTAGGTGACCCGGATGCAAAAGAAAGCGACTTCCGGCTCGACACCGACTAACATGGTCGATGCGGCTCCGGTTAATGCGGATATACGAGCCAACGACAGCGGCTACAACCGGCCGACGTGGTTCGGCTACAGTCGAATATCGACCCCTGGCCATTTCGCACAATCGCGAGACGACGTGGCGGCAGGGCGGTCGCTAGGTGGCGTGCTTGGATCGAATTGTCTTGACGCCAAAACCGGAATGAGAGTAGTTAGCTGTTTGGCGGACGTGGCTTTATACCTGCAGAAGATGGGGAACTGTTTCGGCTTTCTAATCTAGAATTCGATTTCAAGCCCCCTGCCATACCTGCTTGACGTTGTACGCCAATGATCTTGTTGCAAAACCTAAATACGCCTGCGTTATAAGAAATGTGCTTGATAATCTGGAATTTTGTGTTATCCATTCATCTCTCATCCTAAAAAATTAGAAACAACATCTTTATCGATTTTGACTTTTCCAATTTGTGCCATACACGGACGCTGTTCCGCGAGAAATTATAAGTGATGCCGTTTAGACATATGTTCATCGTCTACGTCTATAGTGACTTCAATGTCAATACACTTCGCAGCCTTGTTCCGAAGCCGATCGATTCAGATGCTTCTTCAAGCATATGCAAATTTATTCCCGATTTTCTCACCCAGAGGAAGCACTGTTTGCATACAAAAAGCAAAATGTCTCACCCGCCACTGAGATGAGCCTACGTTAGACATGACGCTTGTGTACTAACTACTGTCTTATTGATTCTGTCAATCAAACATCCTCATAATTTTGGTGTCTATCAACTGAGATGAGGAAGATTGCAGGATATGGAACGCGTTACCGATAGGTTCGATGTACTTAAGTTATTCATAAATACCTAAAAACGTGTCTAAAACTATTCAAAAGCCAATTCGGCGACGAAGAGAAGATACGACTGGTTATGATAAATCAAGGCGAAATGTTCGCTGAATAATAGCTAAACTACGATTAGATGTTCTAGATGACTCAGCATTATCGCTTGCAGCAGTGTAGTAAATAAATTCGATATAAAGAAGTATACCACACGACAGTGCCATATCATACACACATACACACACACACACACACAGATATATATGAGGGCGCCTCCGTGGTCTAGCGGTAGCGTGCTGGACCACAGATCACTACCACCCGTGTTCGAATCTCGGCGTGGGCATATCTGAAGGTTGTTTCGTCTTTCACTTCGTCTCATTACCTTTGGAAGTCGCTCGGCCCATTTAGCCTAGCTTGTGCACAAAAGTGGCCGTAAAACATCAATCATCATCATCATCAATCATCACACACACACACACCATATATATATGTGTGTGCACACTAAGAGAGGGAGAGAGAGATAGTTTGCTTGTTTTTATCCTTTTGTTACATTTTAGCGTAGTATTTAGACCAACCTGTTCCTTCAGCTACCAGTGAGAGGTCCTTTTGTTAACCGTACTGACCTTTCTGTTACCATTGTTGGTCATTTAGTTACCTTTTTGGTCCTATTGCTCTACCACTGATCCTGAAGCTACCTTTTCAACCCAATGTCTATCTGTTAGCTCCTAATATTACTCCAACACCTAGCCATGATCCCGATACTCAGTATCTCTGGTAGATAGATAGACAAATAGCTTCGTTTGTTAACAAATGCCGGGTATGTAAATTTATAGTGATATGTTAATAGCTGAGGTGCCACCAGATTGGGAAATATTTCGGAGTACATATTCAAAGTACCAGTGATTCAAAGCCAGAAAAGGAGGATTAAATATATTTTTAATTATTTGGCAATCAATATTTTCTTTTAGATACATTATAATGCATCATATTTTCAGACAAAAAAATTAAAACATTCTGCTTGAAATAAATCTTGGGGACACAATATAATGTTCGGAGTCACGTCCCCACTGTGCCCATCCATAGTGATACCAGTGGCTATTAGGGTGTATAAACGATTGTCACTGTGGACACTGTCATTTGACGACAGATTGAAACCTATATTTGTATCTGAGAGGTACCTAAATAATTATTTTATCTATGAAATATGCTTATAAATATGATGCCTCATAAAGATGAAACACCCTTCAGAGATTCTAACTCGGGTGGTA
>JAODUP010000797.1:15000-25000 GCA_025642065.1 Paralvinella palmiformis | reverse complement strand
CTATTAATAACAGTGATGGTATCAATTATGAAAGCAGTTATAGTTCCAATTATGCTAATATTATGCCACAAAATGTTATACCGATTATATTATACACGTTTTGATATCTGTTAAGGCACATGGCATGTGCCAGTTCAGTGGTGGTAATTATCACGTCGGTTACATTACCATTAAAGCACTAAATATTACGCCAATTATGGTGCCAGAATTACGACATTCGTGGCACCAATTATCATGCCAATCGAGATACGAATTACCACACCTGGCATTGCACCAATTATTGTAGCTATTATATGACAGTACTTCGATCAATCACGACACAATTCAATCCATCGATTAACTGCAGTTAGAGAACCAATTAAGGTGTCTGTCGTAAATATCGTTTATGGAACCAATTATCATAGCATTCCTGATCCTATTTACATCACTAATTACATTATGGCTTACGTTTCCATTTCAGCAACCAATTACAGGAGATCTGGAGGTAACGCTAAACCGAATTCCTTCCCGAAGTACACCCCCCCCCTTCCCCTGGTCATAGAGTGGAAAGAGCTGCCCACTCCTACCCGCTTGATATCCCGGGTCACGCTAAGAGACGGAGAGATTATCACATGATCTAAGGCCAGCGTAGCGGCAGTCTAAGGCTAAACGATGCCGAAATAATAAAATCATTTCGCCACCAGATGGCGCCTGGAAAACGGCATCTGTTGTCCCATTTGTTGTTGATAATAATGGCTTACTAATAACGGGTTTACTCTCTCCGATAACGGGCGCATTGAAGCATTTCAGACAATTATCCGGTTACCCGTCCGGGAGACGATGAATGCCTGGGATAACAGGAAAATTGACACAACTAAATAAATAAATACCACCGACCGATTGACGCGATGAACATCATAAGTCCATATCCCGCCATTCATCGGCAAAGTGCTGAACTTTATGTCGGCCATTGTATGAAATGTTTTGTTCGGCTTCTTCTGGCATTGTTCACGGTGGCGATGGTGATGTTAGTTAAGGTTTTGTCGGTGGTACTAGCTGTGTGGCGTTATTCCTTTCCAGTCGTATTGCCATCATATAGGAATGAGTGTCTCTCGCCGATATGCATAAACACACACACACACACACACACAGGTACCACTAACTGTGTGATGCATTGCCAAAGTTGGCAATAGTACAGCCATGTTAGTATTCGTAGTTAACAGTAGAGCATTCCATATGAAGCATAATTATAATTGTCAACAGTACACCTATATGTGTGAACTATAATTATAACTGTCAACAGTACAGCTATATGTGTGAAGTATATTTATAATTGTCAACAGTACACCTATATGTGTAAAGCATACTTCAAATTGTCAACAGTACGGATATATGTGTGAAGTATTCCTATACTTGGATCCAGAACAGCCAATTCCGACACCAGGCCAGACGAGCTCATGGCCAGGCTGATAGAGTCGTTGGCCACAGATCTCTAGCATCGAGGATTAAATATTTGCATTATTATATATGAAGGGTGTTTCATCCTTCACATCTACCATTAATATACCAGGTACATAAAGGTGTCCGTAGCACACGGTTCTATATAAACGTACATGTGCTTGGTACAATTGCAGGCTACTCTGTTGAGGCGCTCCTATAACTGACCCAATATAGCCAAATCCATAAAATGGCCTCGTCTAGTACACGTGACTCCATAAAACATCGCTATCAAATAAAGATAATATCATAAAACGGTTCCCTATTTGGCGACAGTATAGCTGACCCAATAAATCATTCCCTTTATTTGGCTTTAATGCACTTCAGCGCTCACCGATTGAATAAAAGTCGCTAATTTACCATGAAGGGCGTGATCGCCAGAAATTAGTGTCCGCGTGTTTCAG
Organism: Paralvinella palmiformis; assembly: GCA_025642065.1. Taxonomy (NCBI): domain Eukaryota; kingdom Metazoa; phylum Annelida; class Polychaeta; order Terebellida; family Alvinellidae; genus Paralvinella; species Paralvinella palmiformis. Next base: position 23,120 of record JAODUP010000797.1, on the reverse strand, counting down.
TCTTCAGCCTATAAAAGTGAATAAAAAGCCCTTCGAGCCTCGATTTACGATCAGATGGATGTGTTAGCAAATGCTTTTATGTCTTGCCATTATGTCCCGAAGCGCAAACGCTTCCAAACGCATGCCTCAAGCGTACACACGGTCGTTTTAGTCGAGAGGGGGGGGGGAATGTCTCAACATTATGACAGGCCGATCGAGGGAATGAATGTTTGATGATGTTAGCCCCGCTAGAGAAATGATCCCAATTAGGATGTCGATTTTAATAGAATTCAGTCCCCGGATGATCTGAAGAGAAAAAGTACCCCCTCCCCACCCTCCTCCTCCGCTAAAAATTGCCTCGAATGGCCTTAGCTGCACCGGAAGCGAGGCCAAGGCGCACGTTGGTGCTCCGAATCCGGGCACTCCGGCAGAGCTCGCCCGGCGAAACCCGCTTCCAACGAACGTTGGCATTACTCATGCCTAATGTGCCGGGTTCCGCCGGAAGTTGGAAGAACCAGAAATGAGGGTCGATTTTGATGAGGCCGTGTTTTCACAGTCAGTTAATTGTGGCCTATTTATCAAATCGAGATCAGCGACGAGATGGCCTCGGGCCAGCAGCAGCAATCTATTTAATGGGTTGCTCCATTCGTGTAATTTCCGTTGCGGGTTAAAGTGGAAACATCGTCCCATTTTCTTGCTAGTTTGCCTGCCTCCGTGCATATATGTCTGTTAATCTGTCTGGCAACAACAACAACAACGACAACATCTACTCCGAACTGGATTCCAGAAAACGTTCGCCCGTCATTTAGACGAGTCACAAACGTCATCCGGAGATAGTCAGGCAACCGGAACCGTGGGGCGCCAGTGGAATAATTCACGTGATATGATAACGACAGGAACCCGAGTAGTTCTCACATCGATCACGTGGCCATCATATCCGTGGAGGGTAATATACCGCCTTGTCCTCACTGACGTGCATGCTAGGGGTGTGTGTGTGTGTGTCTGTGTGTGTGCATGCGTACGTGCGTGCGTGTGTGTGTGCGTTCGTGTGTATGTCTATGTGTGCGTGTGTGTGAACGTCAACAACTTGGTGGGACACGAAAGACCCACGAACAGCTGGTTGGTAGCGTCGATCTAAGAATCTCCCAATTTATTATGTATCACATTACCACTGGGTTATGACGACATAAAACATCCAGATCAGCACGTAGTATCACATATCAGCCCGTCAATTATGAAACTTAAATGCCAGCATAGGTATGACATTTAACTTAGTATTTACTCACATATCCCCGTTCTTCTCCCACCTCCCCGTCTCGTGCAGACTACGTAATTATTAATATTTAATAAGCATTGCTCGTGTATAAATAAGTGTTTCTGACAGGTGTGTTCGCTGGTGCATAGGAATGTACTTAATATAATTAGCGTCGCTTGAGGAATTATGTGAGAGTCGTTCTAGCACCATTAGAAACCAGAATAAGGTTTGATCTTCGGTTAGATTTGCCCCAACTCTGACTGATGTACATAAAATGAGGTCTTCTCTTTGTTGTTGGTTGTAAAATCTCTGCCAAACGTCACCCCCCCCCCTCCCAAGGTTTAGTCCACTTTATAAGTAAATCTATTGGGATTTGTTAATAGCATTCTCTCTTACACTTCCCCTTTCTCTCTCTCTCTCTCTCTCTCTCTCTATCTCTCTATCTATATATTATATATATATATATATATATATATATATATATATATATATATATATATATATATATATATATATATATATATATATCTCTCTCTCATCATCATTATCTCTTCCTCTCTGTTCTCTCTCTCCTTCTCTCTCTCTCTCTCTCTCTCTCTCTCTCTCTCTCTCTCTATATATATATATATATATATATATATATATATATATATATATTTATATAGATTCCACCCAAGGAAATATTACTTTCTATGACATTTCCAGGACAAAGTATACAAAATTTAAAGGTAATAAATCTTATATTCAATGTTAGAATATTGATATTTTTATGGTATAGCCTCATCTTCACTCCCTCTAGCTTTTAACTAACATGGGATATCAACACTATGTACCAGTACTCTTTTTGCATTTACAATCGAAGTTTTCTTCTACAGGCATAATATTTATTTACGGGGTTTATTTTTTGGTTCTAGGTGGATTTTTTTCACAGGCAATATTGTTTCCAAAACATTTCCTAATTTTGTAAAATTAAAAAAAACTTTTCCAGATGGATGTTATTTTCCAGGCTGTCCAGGATGCGTGGAAACCCTGATACACGCACATGCACGCACGCACGCACACGCATGCATATATATATATATATATATATATATATATATATAAATATTATGACATTAGTTACTGGGCCCTAAGATGCTGAAACGTGAGCTATTAAAGTCTAAAATTCCAAGAGCGTAAATCATGAGCATAAGGCATAAGGTATAAAGGACTATGTCGTAAAGTCCTACGGCATAATATACTCCGGTATAAAGGACTATGTCATAAAGTCCTACGGCATAATATACTCCGACATAAAGGACTATGTCATAAAGTCCTACGGCATAATATACTCCGACATAAAGGACTATGTCATAAAGTCCTATGGCATAATATACCGCGACAGAAAGTACTATGTCATAAAGTCCTACGGCATAATATACTCCGACATAAAGGACTATGTCATAAATCTACATAATATATGTATACAGATATTCATAAAGTCCTAGCATATTACTCCGACTAAAGGACTATGTCTAAAGTCCTAGGCATAATATACCGCAAGGACTATGTCATAAAGTCCTACGGCATAATATACTCCGGTATAAAGGACTATGTCATAAAGTCCTACGGCATAATATACTCCGGTATAAAGGACTATGTCATAAAGTCCTACGGCATAATATACTCCGACATAAAGGACTATGTCATAAAGTCTATAATATCTCGACATAAAGGAAGCTAAAGTCCTATGAGCATAAGGCATAAGGTATAAAGTACTATGTCATAAAGTCCTACGGCATAATATACTCCGACATAAAGTACTATGTCATAAAGTCCTACGGCATAATATACTCCGGTATAAAGGACTATATCATAAAGTCCTACGGCATAATATACTCCGACTTAAAGTACTAATTCATTAATTACTCAGAGTATAATGTTCTAAGACATAAAAAAACTAAGCCATACTACACTAAGACACGGTGTACTAAGGTATGATGTTATCAGGCATAATGTACTTAAGCATAAAGTATTATAACATAAAGTACCAAGATACAAAGTACTGAGGCTTAAAGTACTTAGGCATAAAGTACTAAAGGATTGTGTACTAAGCCATAAAGTTCTCAGAGACAATGTACTATGGCATAAATTACTACGGCATAATGTACTAAGGCATACAATACCAAGGCATAATGTGCTTAGGCATAAAACACTAAGGCATAAAGTACCAAGTACAAAGTACTAAGTATTTAGGTAAAAACATAAAGTACTAAGGCATAATGGATTAAAACATAAAGTACTAAGGCATAATGGATTAAAGCATAAAGTACTAAGGCATAATGGATTAAAGCATAAAGTACTAAGGCATAATGGATTAAAGCATAAAGTACTAAGGCATAATGATTAAAGCATAAAGTACTAAGGCATAATTGATTAAAGCATAAAGTACTAAGGCCATATGTAAATTTCGAATGCAGCGTTGTACAGTCTAGAACAAGCGGCGCAAAATCAAGGTTTATATCTATTATATATATATATATATATATATATATATATATATATATATATATATATATTATAGGCATATATTGTACACAAATCCGTGTAAGCTACATATGTACCGGGTCATGTTGATAACAACTATTTCTAGTAAAGTAAGGCCACTTTATACCGCGATCCGTTATAACACGAAATCAGATATAACACGGTCAGACCTTGGACCCCGATTTGTGGAATCCATGACAGAGCATTTTACGCCGACGGTGCCCTGTCTCGCTTTTCGATCCACCTATAACACGGTCGATAGGTTCTGGACCCCCAACGACCGCGTTATAATGGGAGCCTACTGTAGTCGCTCTGACAATTTTTGTTCTATAGCTTTTAATACATCTATTGCGCTAGAGGAATTACATCTCTTCTTTGCATACTCCTATTTATATTTAAAAAATATGTTACCTATCACCTGATGCTGTCTCTAGAGAGCTGTGGTAATTGCTATTACCTGAGGCTGTTTCTAGAGAGCCGTGATCAGTGCCCTCACCTGAGGCTGTCTCTAGACAGCTGTGATCAGTGCCATCACCTGAGGCTGTCTTTAGACAGCTGTGATCAGTGCCATCACCTGAGATTGTCTATAGGGAGAGCTGTGCTGAGTGATATCACCCAAGGCTGCATCGAAAGGGCTTTTATTAGTGTTATCACCTGAGGCTGTCTATAGAGATAGCTGTGATCAGTGTTATCACCTGAGGCTGTCTATAGAGATAGCTGTGATCAATGCTATCACCTGAGGCTGTCTATAGAGATAGCTGTGATCAGTGCTATCACCTGAGGCTGTCTATAGAGATAGCTGTGATCAGTGCTATCACCTGTGGTTGTCTATAGAAATTTCTACTTCTGTATTTAGAAGAAGAAGAAAAGAGGTTTTGTCCCGTTTTGGACGAAATTGGATCACCAAATCTCGAACATAAATATCGGCTAATTTTGCCGATCGTAAATCTTCACACGTCCCTCATGCTCGGATACGAAATGGCCAATTAACTTGATCCTCGTTCGGTGATGATGATGATTGATTGTTTTACGGCCACTTTTGTGCACAAGGTAGGCTAAATGGGCCGAGCAGCCTCCAAAGGTAATGAGGCGAAGTCTTAGATTAAACAACCTTCAGATATGCCCACGCCGAGATTCGAACACGGGAGGTAGTGATCTGTGATCCAACACGCTACTGCCAGACCTAGGCGCCCTAATTCTGTCCGGCGAGCATTTGTTTTCGAACGCCTTTATATATATATATATATATATATATATTTACGTTGTAAGTCACAAGCTTCAGGTGACGACCCAATTAAGGCCGGAATGCGTCAGCCAATGAAATTAAATTACGGCACGCGATTGAATCTATATTTGATATTTTCCATTTGCTCGCGGTTCGGGGTGGGGTGTTTTTTTCCCCCGGAAGGTTCCAGGATGGTCGGTTGATAGTACGAGCCAGCCGTCTGATAATTGATCAGTATGAGAGGCATCAATGAGGCTTCGTAAACAATTTATTAATTCATTTACGCCGGCCACGCGAGTGCCATGATTAATTGTTTGCGTTTATTGCGCCGGCGCTTCCGAGTTGTGCGGCTTCCTTCGAGCCGTCGGCCAAAAAAAGAGGCAATTTTTCTCATCAGCTCGTCGTTGTCAAGGGGTTCTGGCGCCACGCTGAACGATATATCACACACGAACACACACACACACACACATACGAGTAAATGAACGTACACCCATTGGCATATCAAATATAAAAACCGTTCAGTACGGACCAAGCTACTGCGCACACACACGCGCGCGCGCACACCATATATATATATATATATATATATATATATGTGGTGTGTGTGTGTGTAACACGCAAATATTGTTCCAACGAAAGAAAGAACATTAATTGGTAATCAGCAGATAATCTTCGTATTCTTCCAAAGATATATAATTTATATTCTTCTACTTACGCTGCCTTCTTCTTTTTCTTCTTGGCACTTTTCGGCTTTGCCATTATGCTCTTCTTGCCCGCAGTCAGTAAGACCGACATCTTGGATTTGTCTCTGCGCAGTCGGCCACCAAAAACAGCAAATCGGAAATATTCCCTGGATCAGCAAGGAAGCGGTATGTCGTGTTCTATCTCGCACTACGATCTCTCTCTCTCTCTCTCTCACTCACTCTCTCAGTCCGTGTGTGTGTGTGTGGGCGTGTATCGCTCTCCCCCTCTGACTCTTACCCTCTCACCGTTCTGTCCTTATCTCGGATCCGGATATTTGGTGTCCCGGAGCTCGACCGGTCACGATCCAGGAAGTAACGCTAGCGAGCAGCACCACCGGAGCTCGTAGAGCGCTTCGCTGGCAACCAAGATGGCGACGACGCGAGCGAGCGAGCGAACGAACGACGTGTGATACGAACCGGGCCGGGAACGAGCCGTAGCCGGTGACGAGCTGCCGGTGAGACGAGGGATGGCTATAGGCTGCGGGTACGGCGCTAGGACGAGCAACCGTTCGACATTCCGAACAGGTGTGGACCGTCTCCGGTGGCGAAAATGGCTGGCTCTTTGGACGTCGTCCTCAAACCCGTAATAGAGGAATGAGGGAATGATCGGCGAGTCGGTGGCGTCGTACGTACCGAGGCCGGATTATCCGGATCGATCGACTCGGCCCGCTCTGGAGCGGGCGGCTCGCCGGCTTGCCAGGACGTTGGCTCCCCGGGTCCACGTCCTGCGAGGCGAGGAGATAAATAATTTATGTTGAGGAGCCCAGTCTTGCGGGTCACCTGTAGAGGGTTCTCTCTCTCTCTCTCGACGATGACGAGTGACGGACTACGATCGTTTACTACCTACATGGTTATTGATCAACCCGATGGTGTGGTCTAACCGATAATGCATAAGTATACGTACAGGCGTACGCTACCATACACGCGCGCACACGCGCGTACGCGCAATACTATGCGTAAATACGGACAGAGGGAGGGAGGAAGGGAGCGAGGGAGGCAGGTACGGGTTGAGAGAATGTCGCATCGACTTTGTCACGCTACTGGCATAAAGATTATAGACATCTGCGCACGCGCGCGTGTGTCTGTCCGTCTGTGTGTCCCCCCCCCCCCAAAAAAAAAGAAGATGCAGGTTCATGTATGATGCGAGATGGAAAGCACCGTCTGAGAACAGTAACACAGACAGACACAGAAAATGGTTACAAACCCCTCCCCCATATATATATATATATATATATATATATATAGAAAGAGAGAGAGAGAGAGAGAGAGGGTGGGGGGAGGGAGGGAGATCCATAAATGCAGAACTCTCAATCGTCTTAATATCGCGCAAACATTCGAACATAAACACTCGAACATGGTAACAAGTCAGCAGCCATATTGTCTTTCTATCGGCTGTTTAGTGTTGACGTAGATTGGGGAAAAAATGAGTTAGCAACCAGTGTCGAGTTACATGTAGGCCAGCAATTAGCATTAGCATCGAGTTCAAGGTTGGAGTTATTTTAAGGCGAAAGATATACCGTACGTGAAACATGGCAGGGTCCATGTACGATGTTAAGATGTTTTTAAACGTGGCGAGGCGGTGCAAGGGTGTAAGAACACCCACTTACTTCATTAGTGAGTAACTAAACAGGCAGACCCACCGATTGGAGAGAGAGAAGATTTGCCACCTCTTTGACTAAATGATCAAATGTACTTACTACATATTATACCATCACGGCTTGGGAGTGAATGAATCCCATCCTCCTGTACGTCATGACCTTGAGCAAGGAATGCCGTACCATAACCCAAATAAGAATATATGCACACTAAACACCACATCATTGTTCTCATCTGGGGATTTCCAGTTTATAAGGACAATAAGATTGTAGATTTAATTGAGTTACCTTGCTAGCAATCATCATACGCCTTACACCGGTCCTCGACCATACATAATTAAAGATATAAACAATGCACTTCATCAATGGCCAGGGCATTCAACGTAGGATAATGATCATCAATGACATGGCGTCTGAGTACCTATGTGAATTGGTGTCCGTTAGAAGGTCATCTTGAAAAATCAGATCATCCAGTCAGATACTATTGCAGGTGCCAGTGTCTCAGTTCAAGTCATATGGTGATTGTGCGTTCAGCGTTGAAGCACCCCCCCCCCTCCCCCACTTTGAGGTATAAGTTGCCGGAAGATATTAAAAAGGCGTCGTCTCTTTATTTTTGTAATCCGTTCTAAAAACTCACCTGTTCAAGGTTGCTTTCACAGATAAATATTTTCGTTTAATTCTGTTATTGGGTTTTTACAGATATATTATTTGGGGTATCATTGTACGTCGCCTTTGATTGGCTCCTGCTTTATTAAATTAGTATTTTTTTCTGAAAGCTCCATCTCTTATTTGCCCCT
>JAODUP010000797.1:0-10000 GCA_025642065.1 Paralvinella palmiformis | reverse complement strand
TGAGTCGGTTGACACCTTTAATATTGGCCAGGTAACGCGGGTATTTTGATTTATGTATCCGATCATGCCGATATTTAGAACGCCTCCAAGCTGGCCAACTACACTTATGTCATACAGGGCCATCTACGTAACCGATCATTTACGCCATTAGGTGGCAGCACTTTAGGTGGCTGAGTTTTACCTCCCGTATTTCATGACGAAATTTTATATTTTTTCTCTCACCAGTTTTTCATCGATAATCATCACCTTTCCGCGACGCGCCGACTTCTGGTAGACGCCGCGTGATTCCTGACGACACCGAGGCGACCTCTGGTGGCTATTTTTGTCGCCGTCGATACGGTCCGGTCACGTGATATTTGGCTATTGGTGACGTGCACTGTGACAGTGAAAGGCTCGAATTTTGTTTGCGCTTTCGAAATGGAAGAAGGTGTTCGATGCGAATGGCGACACACACACACACACACACACACACACACAAACAAACAAACAAAAACACACACGTGCGCGTGCTCTGCGTTACAGCCTTGTAGGGCCGGATTCGAAACCCAGTGTCCTGTGTCAGTGGGATGTTTTGTCTAAATAATTCATTTCCCTATTGAAGATGTCGCAGCCATATATAATAGTGTCTACTATATATATATATATATATATATATATATATATATATATATATATATATATCCGTCGTTCAGTCAAACGTTATCAAAAGAGGATATATCCACGTGACTACTCTGTCGATGTATTGCTAAACGGTATTCAATCACTCACTAACTCACTCGCTCACTCAGAGTAGAATAAATTTCAAATTAATTATATCTTTCTCCTGTAATGATCCACAAAATTTTATAAAACATATAGTTTTATTATGTTACGCACCTGTTAACTCACTCACTCACTCACCCATTCGCTCATTAAATTTTTGAGGGCGGACGCCATAAAGCGAGATCCCTTAAAATGTTCGAGTTGCTGCATCATCACAAGCTCAGATTTAGTGGGCAAACACCAATCTGACGTCACATTATGGTTGTTACGTGACGTCGCCCGTGGAGGGGGCGGATTAATTATTTTAGTAGGTGTGGGACCGTCTACTTCAGCCAGTTCTATCAGTGTCCAGAGTAAAATTTTATGACAAGTCACGAATTGTATCCCCAGGCAATCTACTGGTCAACACAGAGCCTCCGATTATCGTTCGTCTAAGGGCGCTGCCATGTTCCACATCTTCATTTCCGGTACATAAATAATGCGCACTCGTCGCCGATTAAGTGACCCTCGACAGTGGAATACCCGTTCAATTATTGGGTTGTTATGCGGAGTAATAAAGGCATAAAACGCATAATGAAAACTGTTCAACCAACGTTTTCTTTTGTCATTTCTATTGTGTGAGAACTACATTTTGTGCGGAGTAGGATTGAACAGGTTCGGTCGTGGAGCGATGTTTCTGATTAGCTCCTCGTGTGTGGTGTCACGTTACCAACATGGCCATCAATGTATTTATACACAATCAATCGATGCATGTTGTATTAATTTGTTGGGGTGGTAATGGCAATAATTGTTAGATATCGAACGCCAGATAACTACCGACCATAAACATTCCAGCTTCTCCATAGTTTGGAATACCACTTGGGACACGACTTCCGCCATATTCTGGGCGTCCCAACGGGTTTGAGAATAGCACATATCCGTGAGGCCTCATTTAAAGAATTATTTCGATTTATTTTATTTTTCTCCCTTTCCAAATGGAAATGTAAAATTTGTTGTTTTCACATCGATTTTTCTCGGCACGGTGGACCAAGCGAGTCAATCAATATGAAAAGATAACGAGCTGAAATGAAAGTTGAAACATCCTTCAGACTCAGATGTGGTCTACCAGGCAAACAGTCCTGCCAATTGTACACTGTGTGAGTGACTGATATTTCTAACCAAAGCTAGATGATGATGATGATGATTGATGTTTTACGACCACTTTTGTGCACAAAGTAGGCTAAACGGGCCGAGCGACTTCCAAAGGTAATTAGACAATCTTCAGATATGCCCACGCCGGGATTCGAATACGGGTGGTAGTGATCTGTAGTCCAGCACGCTACCGCTAGACCACGGAGGCGCCCTTAACCAAAGCTAGACGCATGCCTTATAAACGACTAGATCTAGAACAATTTTCGTTAAAACTTTTGACCCGTATAACAAATAGCCAATGTTATAAATAACATATAACCTGATTTAACTAATAAACCCGTTATCGATTATAAAATAACATTTATAGTAACAACAGTGAGTGAGTGAGTGAGTGGTGAGTGAGTGTGAGTGAGTGAGTGAGTGAGTGAGTGAGTGAGTGAGTCAGTCAGTCAGTCAGTCAGTCAGTCAGTCAGTCAGTCAGTCAGTCAGTCAGTCAGTCAGTCAGTCAGTCAGTCAGTCAGTAGTCTCGACGGTGCGCTCGTCACCCGAGATATATATGGCCGGGTGTTTAATCCCCAGGTAAACAACCTCAAACCTCAGATAAACTGGGGTTCGAACCTCAGCTTGGTGGCCTGAAACGTATTGTGTCATAAACGTAACTTGTGATGGCGACATAAGTTAAAATGTGTTCTGCTTTGTTCTGCTTTGTTCAATTTTCTTGCTGAATATTTCAAGATGATGATTGGTGTTTTACGGCCACTTTTGTGGACATGGTAGGCTAAATGGGCCTAGCGACCTCCAAAGGTAATGAAGCGAAGTCAAAGATGAAACAACCTTCAGATGTGCCTATGCCGAGATTCGAACACGGCTGGTAGTGATCTGTTGTCCAACACGCTACCTGCTCAATATTTTAATAAATCTACATTACGTGTGTGTAGAAAATAAAGCCGAAATCGATAAGACGAATTTTGGTCGTGTACCATTTTAAGGCGAACAAGTGGCGTTACTCAGTGTAACTCATTGTATTTCACTGTAACTCACTGTAATCTTATCGAGTACTTCATAAGTGTATAAGCCTTTATAGCCCTCCTTAACTATAGTTCTTAAGCTAACTTGTGAGAATTAGGGTATTTTGGTACTTGTGCCAGTTTTTAGTTCTTTAGTTCATGTGCTCTTTAGTGGTCAAACCAGATAGTGACAGGCTGTCCAGTGTCAGTCCAATCTTCCCTTAAACGTATTTAGAGATAGAGCTGTCACAACTTCTTCAGATGGGCTATTCCATTTCTCTATGACTCTCAGACTGAACAAATGCTGCCGGAGAGCTGTTCTACATCTTCGTTTCTTCAGTTTCATACTGCGGCCTCGAGTGCTATCTTCCACTGCCAGGTGGAATAAACTGTCCGGTGCCATATCCTCCAGTCCGTGAAGTATTCTGTGTGTTTGGATCATATCTCCACGTTCACGTCTGTATCTCAGACTTGGGAGTTTCAGTTCCAGCAACCTATCAGAGTAGGGCAGATCTCTGATCTATGATATAAGTTGTTGTTGCTCTGCGCTGTACCTTTTCAAGGTGATCCTGGTATCCCTTATTTATTAGATCCCAAACCGTATTTCCATACTCTAAGTGGCCTCATCCTAGGGCTTTATACAGTTGTGTAAGAATATCTTTGTCCATATATTTTGAACGAACCTCGTATTACCCCCAATAACTCAGTTCCGTTTGTTGGCTGCTTTAGCTACTTGGGTAGAGAACTTTAAATCTCCACTAAATGTCACACCAAGGTCTTTTTCTTCTGTTGTTACCTCCATTTTGGCTGCCGGATCATCTGGATTCATAGTGTATACCAAGTCATTGGGGGGGGGGTTTCTTCCGTATTTAATGCATTGAACCTCAGTTGCCATTTGTCCACCCACTTCAAAGGATTATCTATGTCACTCTGTAGTCTAATATGGTCTTCTTGGTTGGTTACTGTTCTGTACACTTTTGTATCATCTGCAAACATCATGACAATGCTCTCGACTGCTTCTGGTAGATCATTCAGGTATATTATGAATAAGATTGGTCCATGTACGCTTCCCGGTGGGATTCTACTCGTGATCTCTAACCAATGGGATAAGGACCCATTTACTGTCGTCTGTAGCTCAGGAAACCCTCAACTCAATTTAGGAGTTTTCCTTTTATACCGTAGGCAGCTAATTTCCTAGTCAGGCGTTGGTGTGGCATAGTGTCAAACGCTTTACTGAAGTCCATGTACATGACATCAAAGCAATCCCCGTTATCAATCATTTCTGTCCAGTGGTCGAGTGCTCTTAACAGTTGTAGTGTCATGGATCGCTTTGACCTGAAGCCGTATTGATTATCTGATACTATCCTATTTGTATCAAGATGTTTATAATATCATTTCTGATTTTTAATGTACCTGAGTTTTTCCATAAGTTTGCATACAACTGATGTGAGGCTCACGGGTCGATAAATGCTTGATTATTTCTTGCTTCCTTTCTTAAATATGGAGATGACGTTAGCATGTTTCCAGGCTATTGGCACTTTTCCATTTATTTCTTAAATATTTTGATCAGCGGCGTAGTCAGCTCTTGTGCTGCACTCATCTCCAGGACTTTAGGGTGTACTAGGTCAGGACCAGGAGATTTGTCACTTTCCAGTTTGGTCAATTCTTTCATCACTTCTGATATTTTGAATTCTGCTTTTACCAGTGGTTCCTGGACATCAACAGGATCTGTCTCTGGCATGGTCAATAAGTCCTTATGGGTGAACACTGATGCAAAAAACCTATTTAGGACTTCTGCCTTTTCTGTATCTCTGTTTGTCATCTCTCCTCTATCTGTCAATAGTGGGCTAAGTCCTTCTATGGATTTTGTTTGATTTTTAACATATGTCCAGAAGGACTTTTGTCTGATTTTCGCCTCTTTTTCTACTAATTTTTCAAAATTTCTTCTTAGCTTATTGCTTAGATTCTGTGTAGCATTTCTCTTCCTGACATACTTCTCATAATCTCCATAACTGCCAGTGCTTTTGTATCTTTCCCATGCCCAGTAATTCTTTTTGTTACGTTTTACTGCAGCACTCGTCATCCACAGGGGTCTTTCCATCTGGCTGGTCTGACTTGGCCCTTTGGAATACATTCATTTGTGACGTGTGTGTATATGTCATAAAAATAGCTCCATGTTTGTTCTACTGACTTACCATCCAGCTCTGTCTCCCAGTTGATAGTCCCAAATAGATTCCTCATTTTCTCATAATCACCTTTATCTATCTTATATTTCATCTGTGAAGTTTTTCTGATCTCTGGCACTACATCGATGATAAATGTTAGACAATGTGGTCGCTTTTACCTGGTGGGTTTAATATGTGAGGTCCTGGATCTTCGGTATTACTAAACACTAGGTCATCTAGAGTCGGGTTCTCTCCTATTCAGTATCTGCATGGTTGACTGATCAAGGTGTTGGCATAGGAAGTTGTCTTGAATTGTTTCTATAAATTTTGCGTCCTTTTCAGATCTTCCATTCCATGTGTCCCAGTCTATGTTGGGCATGTTGAAGTCCCCCGTTATCACTACGTTTTTATATCCAAGCCATCCGCTCTCGTCAATACATCTCAAGTATTCATAGTTTTCACTTCAACTGTTTGGGCTGTGATAATTGTTTCTCATGGGGATGGTCTTACTGCCTTCTGTTGAAAAGAGGGCGAATGTCTCTTGCATCGTAATAATTCTGTAAATAGTTAGTTGTAACCGGTGTCACGGTCTCAGTCTGTACCCGTGATGAGTTTGTATTGTCGTAACTCCGCATGCGCGAAACAAACTCAGCACGGCCCGCTCCGTGCTGAGATTGTATCGTGGTGAGTTTGTATCCGTACGCTGTGATTAGAAAATCATATAGATTTAATTGTATTTAATACATCTTGCGTTTTAATTTTATTCAACATTTCAGTGTGTAGGTATGACAAAATAGACTACGGTATCATCTTGCCACCTTTGTGCCAGATTAAGAAATGATTTCGTGACAAAAACAGACTGTATACAAAACGAGACTGAGGATTATCTGATTATCTGATTGTTTATTAGTAGAGTACCAAGTGATTCCTTGTGACCAAATCAGACTGGGGTGACCAGTCTCATTTTGCGTTATCGGGTTTTTTTTTTGGGGGGGGGGTCTGATTATTTATTACTGGGATACGAAATGATGTTTTGTGACAAAGCCAGACTGGAGCAACAAGTAATAGTTTTCTTTATATCCGATTATGTATTACTTGGATAAGAAGTTAATTTGTATGACAAAGCCAGACTGGAGAGTACAGTATCATTTTACATAATGATAATAATATGTTATTGCTTAAATGATTAATCATTTCAAAATTACATTTACATGGATTTGTTGTTGTTTCATAAAGATATCATTATGTCTATTGATTATTCCACATATTATAACGGTTTCAGTAGAAAATCTCTATATAAGCCAGATTACAAAATAAATAGATCAAGACCAGGTGGCTGTGCCCAATAGGCGACAGCCAGGTGTCTCTACCCCAAACTTCAACAATACAAGACAAGAGATAGATCATCAGTATCTGGCAGTTGACTGTACAAATATTACGTTGACAAATATTACGCCTGAACACTGAAATAATGTCAAACATTAATATTGAATTTGATATGTCATCTAGACCTAAAAGGTGGCGCCTTGATTTAGAGCACCGTTTTCATTGTATTCACTGTCAAGGTGATGTAACACCACGACATATTTAATACATATCGTATATTACATGTGTATATATATATATATATATATATATATATATATATATATATATATGATGGTATATAAGGGGTTGGTTTGCAACTGATGGGTTGATTGGCATTAAATAATTACGTTATTTCATTTATTTCACTTCTTCCGCAAGTGCAGGTGCATGGTGAGCTCAAACTCTTTACATGGAGATGCAGGGATTGTACCTTGCCCTTAGTTCCTGAAGGTGATGACTGCACTATAAGGACGACATACAAAACCTTGTCTTTTACATGCGACGCACATGGATAGACAACACGGTGTGGCCACCATCGACATAGTCGATCTTCGTGAAGGCTGTTCGAACCAACAAGGACGTAAAAGACTGGCACGGACAAATCAACTGCCAGGCGCAGCGCAAGCCAGCCTCCAATTCTACGTGTTGGTACCCCTTCTACAACACGAGCCTTGTGTTGTTCATCTCCAGGTGAGACTATATAAAGTCTGATTCCAAGCTCAAAAGAAGTCAGCGTAAGACGTACAAACAATTACAAGCTGAGATATTCTCCACAAGATAGTCTTTCACAAATGGTGAAAAATAACTCTCAGGACTATTAAGCTAGGCATGTAGCAGGATCAATGGACTCATTGTAGATATAAAAGTGTGACCTAGACATTAATAAATATTGATATTAAATGTTTTTTGTGTGCTTCACATAATAATTTTACCCCCAGGTGGTGACAGAACATTATATAGTATGCACTTGGTTACGAACTAGTATGTTTGTGGTTACGAACTGGTATCCATCTGGTTACGAAATGGTATGGTACGAAACGGTTTGGTTACGAAACGTCTAGAAACCACTAAACGTATGAAGACTACTTTCAATAGACCAATTGTTAGTGGGTATAATAATGCTTAGAAAACCTTCCAGGCCAAGGTTCACATCCAAGTGATATATAACCGTGTTTACTCATTCACATATGACGAAATACCCTGACTACCCTGGCCCAATTATCCGGTATCTGCCGGAGAAATAATCAGCACAGTAATGATAATACTATTAACAGTAGTAATTATGAGGCTTAATTAGCTTTAGTTCTCCGGGTGTTTGTGAAAATGATCGCTTCCATTAATTTAATAGCCAGTCAGTCATAAATTACTCACCCAAAATAGAAACCTGTGTGAACCAATAACCTCTCTGTGGCTGATGGACCATATAGACTAGATAACCGATGGTTTTATGCCTTTTATAAATGACAGGTGAGTAAAAAAAACATACGCTTCTGAGTCAGAGCCGAGATAAATTGTTCAGGGGAGCAACAAAAGCAAAGTGGCTAAATAATAACAGTGTAAGGGCTAGATGGTAACATTATTTTATAAAATAAAAAATAAAAACGGTGCATGACACATTTTCACTGCAATATAAATAAATTAGTGGACAGTTGGTTCAGAAAACTTATATCATTATCCGAGAAGATAATTTAGGAGAAAATGGATAAAACTTCGTTGACCGTTGTCCCGGTCTGAGTTTGTGCCGTTGTCCCGGTCTGAGTATGCGTTTGGCCTAAATACAGAACGGACAGAACAGACACCGCACGGACGCCCTCGGGGACAACAATAAGGTATTTTGTGATTGCATTTGGATTCGGGATCTTTATATAATATATTAATATATAATAAAACTTATTATTTATCAAATAGTATCTGGGTTTTTTTCAGGTTTTGGTAACGCACGGGCAGTCATGAATCAGGTAATTAATGTTCCGTTCGCTAGATGGCATTACTGTGCTTAACTGGGTTTTTTTTTCATAGGGGACAGCTCAGACTTTAACACTATCAAATAACGAAGTGGTTGCGTAGCCGAGCATCGGAATCCTATTCGCTGTCGCTAAATGTCCGAGCACAATGTCCCGATTGCGCCGAGGGGAATCGACACCCCAGGCCGTCGCTGTAGGGCACGGCCTCTTATAATGGGTTTGTTAATTTCATGGATGATTTACTGCAGGACATATGGTTCCCGCCGAGTGCTCGGATCTTTATATCCTCATCCGAGCATCCGAAACAAGCCAAAATAGTGCTCAGTCATCGGCTCTTTATCCCCAGCATCCACGGTTCCGACCAGTGACCTAAAAGAAAACTTTTCAGGTCAATGTTTTCGATGCTCGGCTTCCTGCTCAGAGGCCCTATAGTGGTCGCGAACAGGTTTCCGATGCTCGGCTACGCAACAACGTCCATCAAATAAAAGGTTTTATGATCGCATTGCAAAGCTTTTATTTAATAGTATTAATGTTTGTGCTGTCCCCTGAAGATAAACAGTTAGGCACAGTAATGCCATCTAGCGAACGGAACATTGACTTCCTGATTCATGACTGTCCGTGCGTTACCAACATAGAGCTTAAAGGGACAGTCCACCTTTAGAAAATATTTTTAAATATGTAATGCTTAGAACAGTAACCAAACATTCCACAAAATAATCACGAAATTTACCTGATATATCACAGATATAGGGAAATAATCCAAATTACAGGAAGGCCGCCATTACGGCTGCACCGGGAGCCAGATTCGAAGGCAGGAAGGAGTTAACTGAAATGCTCTGACGTCACATCGGCGCTTTCTAGACTGACGCGGATTATTGTTTCTCTTGAGGATATGAGCCATTTTTAAATATCTTCCTCTTGTCGGGTTCCTACTGGCTCAAATTGATATGGTTAATATAGATAATGCCGTTTAGTTCTGGAATAATTCTTTACTCACGCTTATTTACATGCTTTTGTAAGGGCTTTACAGACTTCAGGTCAACCGGATATGCTGAAGTGACGTCAGCATTCAGGAGCTTCCGGTCTATGTCTATCTTAAAAGGCAATTAAAAGTCAATTAATCAGCACTTTGAACTGGATTATTTAATATGTGGGTGATCGTTTACACATTTTGACATTATTTGTGATATTTGTGAGTATAGCTGTTTTAGTCCTCAAAATTTGAAATGAAGACTGACTATCCCTTTAAATATAAAAAGTCTTTGCATACTATTATATGAAACGAAAGGACTGGTATCTGTCCTCACATAAAAGCGATATGTGGTTGTTGGTTAATCACTGTTTCCATACTCAATAAGCTATTTTCGATGAGGACATCATGAAAATTGAGACCGTTTCCAATGACGCTGTGCTGATCGAAATTGTCAAAACATAAACAAGTTTTTTTCCATGTAAAATTAGCCATCAATTGAACACTGACTTATGTGATTACATTATCCGAGTCTAGAATAGTTGTGTGTACAGAGTGAAAAATTACACCTAGTTTATTGATAAAAACAGAATATTATTACATATATGTCATTATAATATTTGAGCATCACAT
>JAODUP010000796.1:107500-184287 GCA_025642065.1 Paralvinella palmiformis | reverse complement strand
TGTGGTGTCAAAGGAGTTATCTTGTGTATGTACTAACTCACCATTGAACCACACACGTAGTGTCAAATGCTATCGTTTGTACGGACTTCCGCTTTTGTATGTAACCTGTGGGCATGACATATTTGTCGCGTACGAAAAGCGAATTAGCTCTACGTATGCATATATATGTGAAGGTGTAGAACAATATATATATATATATATATATATAGATTGATGTATGTATAATTGTATGTATGTATAGATTTAAGGAGGTATAAGTCTCAACGGTTCTTTAGGTTCTGAGCCAATCCTACTATTTATGTATCTTAATACACACACGCACGACTACGTCCATTTCTTTACTGATAGATAACTTTGGAATATAAATCAAAGTTAAATAAAGAAGACCTATTTTACAAGCGATGGAAAAATCCCCCCCCCCCCAAACAAAATGGGCTATTATATCTCCTCTGGGATCGGCTAATAGCACATCCTTGTCCCACGACTCCTATGACAATATTTCCGGGAGGTTTCAGCGGCAAAGAGGAAAGAATATTTAGAGATATTGAGAAGAAGGCCAATTACAGGTATCTGTGAAGGTGAAGATGGCTTGTGTCAGGCAGAAAAACGCTGATGAGAGTTCCGTATTAAAACAATATAAAGGGAAGATACAAATAGATATACAGAAATATTATATATAGTGGAGACCTCTATGTAAACATACGGATGATGTGCAATCCTGACACCACCTACGACAACAATAATAATAATAAGAAGAAGAAGAAAGATTAATAAATATCCTATAACCGTTTTTCCACCCAGGTGTGTATTTATTTTTTATGTGCAATAAGATATATATGTTGTTATACATCTGACAGGTTAAACACTAACAATAATACTCATGCTGCATTTTATGCCATGTACAAAGATAGGTTTATGTGTTTATATGCGACAAGTGCAGTATTATCTTGCTGAAAATCCTCATACGCGCCTAATGCGCGAAGTCATGGCAACTAAGCTCACAGCCAGATGATGTTCACTCCTTTATGAGCTTGATGCGCCGTGATGTATTGTCATGGCGACGGGAATTGGTAATTGTAGAAACAGTTACAATAAATTTCTAGATCCGGGTTTAGCGGCTACTATCCTACCTGGAAGGTTCAACGTGACAAATCATTTGAATATTTACTGAACTTCAGCTATATAAAAGCAGACATGCCGCACATTTACATATAAATAACCATTTTATCTCCCCATTACTATTTCAGATTAGGGGCGCCTACGTGGTCTAACGGTAGCGTGTTGGATCATAGATCACTACCACCCATGTTCGAATCTCGGCGTAGGCATATCTGAAGGTTGTTTTATCTTTGACTTCGCTTCATTACATTTGGAGGTCACTCGGCCCATTTAGCCTACCATGTGCACAAAAGTGGCCGTAAAATACCAATCATCATCATCACTATTTCAGATTATAAGTTATAAAAACACACATATAAACACATACAAACAAACGTACACACGCGCGCACAAATGAATCTATATCGTTATTAACGGAAATAACCGACATACTCTTCTAATACCTTCTTAGTTTTCTATCTATTACTATCATCATCATCATCATCATCATTATCATCATCACATATGTGATGTGTATCTCCTAAATATTTCTGACTAAATTATTTTACCGAGGTAGACACTGTACACATATAAACGGTTCTGTGATTTTAGTTTTAAGTTCATATTTGATATATATGTATTTAGACATTAACAACTAAAGACCTAGAACCAACAATTGTAACACAAGGATTTCTCACCGAATATATGATGAACGACCTCGATATATATTCCACATGACAATATATGGTAATCCATTATTGTAAAATGCATAGTAGAATCAATGAGGTAACTGTTTTTTTAATAAATTATATAATTTATATATATATATATATATATTATTTGTCATTTAAGCATTGATTAAAACGTTCTCTTATCTAAATATGATCGTAATCAATCTTAACAGTAAGTATTCTAAAATGTTGAAGAGAAAACTTGCCCAATATATAAGATGAATCAAGAAAACTGTAACTAACTTTCCTCTGAAGTCATTGTGGGATGTTCGTGATATGTCAGTAGCATCAGACAGTCTATTGTTTCTTTAGAATATCTCATTATCTGGGAAGTAAGAAAAACTGCTTCTTTCTCCAACACCGCCTGAAATAGTCGAACAGGTTTGAAATTCACGTTATGTGTCCATGTTATGTGTTCGTGTTATGTGTTTATGTTATGTGTTCATGGATGCAAAGATTTCAAGTTGCAAGATTTGGAGTTGTCTGAACCAGTACCAGGGTCAGTTCCATTTGTACTAAGTTTGACGCATTCACTCACGCACTGACGCACGCATGTGCTCACGCACACGCAGACACACACACACATACACACACATGTGCACACCCATAATAAGTCTTAATATGTTGGCGTTTGTTTTCATAACCTGATGAATCTTTCATAGGATGTTATAATCAATTTTCTTACCATTACATAAGCACACACATTCTGAAACACCCATACAAGACACACACACACACACACATCGTAATATGTCGAAATTATTTAATACCAAACTTTAATTTGTTTTGGTGTAAAAATACTATTATACTTGATTAGTTGGGGTTTTTTCACTTGAGTTTGCATATTCCATTTCACGTTTAGTTTGTAACTCCTGTTGGTCATAAGAATTAGCTTTTAAGTAATACAAATTAAACAAATACACATATACGCTTTTAGTGACCGTGAAGAAATCAGTAACATAGTGTGTGTGTGTGTGTGTGTGTGTGTGTGTGTTTTGTGCGTGTGTCTGTGTGTATCTGTGTCTGTGTTTTAGATATGTGGAATAAGGAACTGGCACAGGAAATCTTGAAGCTTGAATTCAAACTCTGGACGATTTTTATGAATTTGTTTAATTAATTAGCTTTCTAAACGATTGCCCTAAATCAAGGAGATCATTCATACGTTAATGTCATTCATGAGTTTCAATGACCACTTTTCCCTGTCGGCCTTTACTAACTTTAAGCTATCATCATATGAAGCTAGTGTAGAGAAGTGTAAGATGACGTTTTATCAACAAAGAAACATCTCATTATATACATCACGAAACATCATCCGTGTCGCAAAACATCCAAATAAATACATTCCTTATGATGGCATGTATCCATGTACTCTAACTCCATTTGCTAAAATAATATTTCCTCAACTAGTAACAAATAACTTGTAACTTATAAAGGTTTATTCACTTGCAGCCAAAGAGGCTGAATAGTCATTAGGGTATGTTACCATATATTTTAGCTATGACATAAATGTCTCGATAATTATACAAGCACTTAAAGATCACATTGATTCAATGCACAAAGTAAGCTCTTTTCGCTTTCTTTGCCTAATGACTATCTACTACAGAAGGATAGATTTATAACGTAATATATAAGGTAGAACGTTCAGCTTTTCTTCTCTTTAGGTAGATTATTAGCCGTATGATGTATGTCTGTGTTTATAGTACAAAGAACTAACAAACACAGGTTATGAGGACATATTTATTTTACCTGTATGAGCAGTTTCACAACATGTCCCAAACAAGCGAGACATTAACATTGCTTGTACAGTAAACACCGCTATATTGATGACGTCATGGTGAAGACATTGGTTGATATATCGGACAATTCCTTAGCTGATTGATTAAAGTATATATGCCTTCTATCTGTCTTTGGTTGCCTAAAACTGGGTACTATTTAATACGTCAATTGTGTACGTGGGCTTATGTGTTTGAAATACGTGCGTGTACTTACTGATGTCTCTCATTGAATCTGTGAATATGTATGGGGAGAGGCTTTCCAGCGTATGTGCCTCTTTGTGTCTTGGGCTTCTTTTGTCATAAACACCACTAGCTGACACATTTAGTAAATTACCCTCATTGGCTTAACACATTACGGAAATAATTCACCACAGACCACATATACCGCTGACAACATATACTACTAGCCATATGTTCCCTCTATAGGCATATATTAGCAAACATGTCGATGTTACTTCAGTTTTCAGACGAAATAATTAATCCGTCCAATGTCTGATGACCTAATTATATACACATGAAAATATCCATCTAATGTACTTTGTTTCTTATAATATATTTGGTAGCGCGTTGTATCATAGATCAATATCACCTGAGTTTGAACCTGGGCGTGGGCATATCTGAAGGGTGTTTCATCTTTGACTTTACTTCATTACCTTTGGAGGTCGCTCGGCCCATTTAGCTTATCATGTGCACAAATGTGGCATCATCATCTTAGAATATATTCATCCCAACGACGAAAGACTATCTTAAAATTTAATTGATTCTAGAAGATATTAAATATAGATTTAGGTATAGAATAATCGCTAGAGATTAGATAAATAGGTCATACAAAGAATACACCATTTGTCTGAACTTTATGGACTGTCCATGAAAAATGTTTAATAGTTTATCTAAAAGCGAGAAACATTATGGTCCACTTTATAATTATTGCTGGTGAGTTGATAATCCGATGTTTCCCCATTTAAACGATAACCAGGTACTCTAGTAATAAACAATTGATCGTCATCTTGGGGGCAAAAGGTGCAACAATACTCCTATAGGTATATATTCACCACCAAGATAAATGGTAGAAGGATCTTTAAAGGGACCATTATATCTGAACCCGGTGTACCAGGAGGCAAAGAGTGCATGGACATCAATAAAAAGGAAGAGGTTCGGTCAACAAGGAGATACAACATGAATAGACTGGGATATAATACAATTATCATCATTATCAAAGGTGATAAAGGTATGTGGTCATCGAGGACAGCGAGGATGTCCGTCCAGCATGTAAACGATGCGTCGCCAGCAATCATTAAAAGGATAGATGTTCAATAAAAATAGCCAAGTGCCGAGGAGTCTTTAACACGAAAGGTAGCAAAGGTGTGTATTCGAAAACAAGTCGATGTCAAAAGTAAGAAAGTGACCGTATCGTGTTAATTTGTATAGAATGTACACCGAGTATACAATTTCACTTTGCTAATACGATTAACTGTCTTCACACCAGGTATAGGGGACGTACTATAAAATATATCTATACACATAAACACTTGCACAATAAACATATTAACTCCTCTTGTAGGTAAATATGTCAGAACGTACACACACACACACACACACACATATATATATATACATACATACACTCATGATATCTACTCAATTAATTCAATTAACCGGTTTTGATCCATTAATGAAGATATAAGCCGTAAGGCTCTAACAAATTACAGGCCATCTCTGAATTTTAAAGGTATAATCCGTAAAGACAAAAACCTACCTGGTAGTTCTATTACTATAATATATAGAGGAATATATTTGATAAAAATATAAGCTGTTCTAAATTACAAACTATTACACATCCTATATGGAGATTTATATCACTAAAAAACAGTGATTATGTGGCACGTGCAGTTAGCGTTAGGGTCTTCTCTCCTATTTTACAATCTGTCCTTTTTTTCCTTTTTCCATATGACTGTGTCCTGTTTTTCATATGACTTATTATATCTAAACGATGAGAAATATTTGGTAGACTTACTTCGTATTTTACCCCTTTCAATCTCGAAATATACAACTTGGAAGGATGAAGAACTGCACAATACACCGGGATCAATAAACACAGTTGTTCCTTCTATCCATGATGGATTAATTGTGCAGACAAACATTTCATTGCGAGGACACAAAGGAATGATGCGTTCCTTTTTTATGTCGTGTTAAATGTTCAGCCATTTATATTGCTTATGACAATAAGTTTGAACAGTCGTTGGACATGTGGTTTTGATGAGGATATTGAAATAAATAAGAAGACCGATAGTTTTGCACTAATTACAGGTGAAAGAAAAACGGTTGTTAATCATATTATAGTTATTAGAATACAACCAAGAATTCATTAATTAGACTAATTGGCTGAAAAGCCGTCTCGAGTACTCTAACTACCTGATGGTGGTTATGATTCGGAACATAAAACAAATCCGTCTTTTAACATCAAAATCAAATAATTCAATACAACAAACAAAACTTGCGATTTCTAACTGAATAGAGAATACGTTGATGTCGTCAGAAGCGACAGTAACAAGATCCATATTCGGTTACAACGAAATTAAATTGATACTGAGTCAGCGCCGATGATGCAACATTAATGACAGCCACAGCAACAATGGCATGTGTGCGCGTTTTGAGAAATTTGAATTGTTTTACAATAAGAAGACCCGTCACTGTCTAGACGTAAAGGACAATCATCGCATTAGCGAAATAATTATCCTTATTACAATTGTAAAACATATTAGAATGTTCGACTTTTATCTCTACAGAGATACTATCCCCAGACGGACATAAAAATGATATGTCGGGAAAACATGGAATAATTGTAAGTTGGAGCTATATAATTAGTCATCCGAGATATGACACTAATTTTATTATCACTTTGTGTTTAATTATGGGCATGTAATTTGTCACGTGATTCGCATTAATTAATTTAATTCCCTGATAATAAATTATGCAATATTAATGGATCATGGGAAATGATAGCAACTGTTAATACGAATAATACGGTAATAATGTTAATACGGTAATAAGAAATAGTTTAATTTATTTCGTTTAGTTCTGCCTAACGGGTTTTATAACTAAGGAAATAATTGTACGTAAAGTTGTATTTAACTTGATTTCTTTATATAATTTTAAATGTTGTGATTGATGTGACATGATGAACGGGGGTGTAGTATTGCTACCATATCATCATGTAGCAGCATATTCAGGGTGATGCCTAAAATAGGTTAATGAAGAGAGTGCGAAAGGGCAGCTATTTTGGTGGGGGGGGGTCGCACATTTCATAATGTAGAACTCAGGGGAAGAGTTTTACTGAAAATATATTCACTCACTCTATTATATTTAGACGAGATATTGACGAATTGTGGACACACAATCAATTGAAATCAATGAGAATAATAATTAAAATATGATGAAATAAAGTTTGAAACAATGTTTAATTTACCATGCGTAGACTATAATTAGATCAATACAGTATATGTCTCTCTACAAATACCTTAAGTGACTCGTTATTACATCAATACACACACACACACACACACACATATATATATATATATATGTGTGTGTGTGTGTGTGTGTGTGTGTGTGGTGTGTGTGTGTGTGTGTGTGTGTGTGTGTGTGTGTGTGTGATCATCTATTACTGAACCACTCTAACTACTTTAAGAGCTAGAAGGTGTTTGATCAGACAGAGCAACTGTTACTCTGATTCCAGCATCAATTAACATCAATAGTACCATGAATAACAAACAGTTCATTTAGGTATGTTAATAGATGGCGCCACCTCCGTAATTTCCATCAAAGGATTAATAATAGTCAAGTCACAGGAGATAGTCACATGACAAACAATCATGGACGATGGACTTTTAATGACGTCATCATATCCTACATAGACTAAAAGAAATATTCCCGTTGAAACGGTCGAGAACGTTCTATGTTGTTTATTATGGCAATAAAGTTTTCTTTGTATGGATATCAAAATTTTATTCTTTGAAAGAATAGTGATTTATAAACATCTTCTCTTTTAGAAATAATATTTAATAACACATACACACACACACACACATATATATATATATATATATATATATATACACAATAATCGTATAATAATAATAATAATAATAATATTAATACTACTACTAATAATGTTTTATCAAGCTCCTTATTCAACAGTTGCTCTAAAACATTTAGCACAAACATTTTAAATATATAAATTCACTTTTAAATAATTGGGTTTTAAGAACCTGACAAAATATTTCTTTGTACCGTCAAAAGTGAAGAGGACTTAGACACTGGTGTATACTATTAGATCGTTTAGATATAGGATTTCTGTTCCACTCAGTACTTTGAACGTGTGAAACGTAATCATGTACACTAATCTGAAACGTACAGGAACCCAGTACAGTTGAAATAAAACGTATCTGTTTTAGTGTAAATGCATATCTGAATATGTATCCACAAATGCACATCGATCGATAGGACACAGTGAATCTATACACCAAGTTATATACCACACATCAGTTACTGTGTATCTGAGCATGAAAACTATCACTGGTTGATTATCAATATTAATACTACTTTATTACGAACTAAATGACTACCTCTCGGCAAAGAGATAAGAGAGGAAGGGATAAAGTAAACTTGCAAAGTGAAATAGTTATTAAAGCTTTCTCCAAAGTAGTCTAAATCTCAGTTTAAAACAGATTATCTATTTTCATTAAACTAGGTTAGTCTATTTGACCATCAGCCCAATTTATAGCGTACCACTAATATCCTTTCTCAGCTCAATTTTCCTTCGACAATGGCTAATAGAGCATTGTTGCAAAGGAAAGATAATTACATGCAGCTTATAATAATATAACTTCGCTTTAGTATTGATCTCACCTGTAATGACACTTAGTGACATCTTCACTAAAGGTGAAAAAGAAGAAACTATGCAAGTTCTCTATCTTTCTTCAATATATCGGCACAGGTAGATTGGCCTTTCACAGCTATTCATTGTAAATATTCAAATATTTAACTTATATCTTTCTCTATTGTTTTCCCTTTCTGTGTTGTGTTTACCTTTACTAAATGATCGTGTTTTCTGATATTTGTTTATAGTTATGTGTTGGCAAGAGTATTTTTATGTCCGTGTGCACTTGAACTGGTCAGAAGATTTGGTGTTTTATAACGAATGTCTTTCCGTGTATTTCCCAGCTGCCAGAAGTAGTAGCATCGAGACATATGAAGCACGAAGCCAATCACAGGTAGATTGTCATTCACATCTGACGAGTAGCCATCTACCGGCTGAGGACAGGACGACCAACTGCTGTTGGAACTGTGTGAAGATAGAATGTGTCGGATAAATAGATGGCCACTGAATTCTTAAAACAGATGTAGGGAGTGAGTGAGTGAGTGAGTCGGTCAGTCAGTCAGTCAGTCAGTCAGTCAGTCAGTCAGTCGGTCAGTCTGTCTGTCTGTCTGTATGTCAGTCAGTCTGTCTGTCTGTCAATTTGCAGTCATTAAATTAGTCAGACAGTTATTCAATTGGTCAGTTGGTTAGACAGCAAGTTAGTGAGTCTGTGAGTGAGTGAGTGGATGAGTGGATGAGTCAGTCAGTCGGTTAGTCAGTCAATACGTCCGTCAGCCAGTCAATCCGTCAGTCAGTCGGTCAATCTGTTAGCCGGTTCATGAGTAAGTCAATGAGTCAGTGAGAGAGAATGGGTGAGTGAGTGAGTGAGTGAGTGAATGAGTGAGTGAGTAAGTAAGTCAGTCAGTCAGTCAGTCAAGTGAGTGAATCAGTCAGCCAGCAAATAAATAAATCGGAGCCTCATACATATCTGACCGTGAAAGAGCTATGATATTTATTTCATCCAGATATATTTCGTGATGAATTATTGTTCCACTCAAAGTACAATAAATGTAGCTAATATTAATGTTGGGATACGATAATTAATGTACATAGTAAATACATTCAGTAACTTAATGTCTCCATTCCAATACAATTATATATCTAACACCGCATTTCCAGCCTCAGTGTATATAACAGTATCAACGTTATGTTAAAGGTATTACAATAATTGATAACAATCTCACCTGTCTATATTATAATATTATAACCAGGATGACAACAATACTAAACATATGACCAGTTCTATAGTCATGTGACATCCTACAGACGCTTTATCCTTCCTCATTTACGGGAGCCTAACTGGTAGTGTGGTTGGCCACAGATTCGAACCACCTGATTTCAAATCTCTGTGTGGGCATATCTGAAGGTTGTTTCATTTTCACTTCGCCTCATTAGCCATTTAGATAATAATAGACACAAAAGTGGCCGTAAAACATCAACATCAGTATTGCTCTGCATGCATCCAAGTTGTGGGTTCGAATCCGGCTGACAGCTGTAATTCTGGTATGTTTCCCTTGGGATTCACCACTCGTTCATATGTTCCAGGTTAAGCAAACCGACTTTACATATGTTTTTATTTCTTATGGCTTATCATCTCGAAAACAAATTACTATTTGAGAAGCGTATCTTGTTCTTCACATCTATTATTCACTCGTTAGCCACCGAGAAGATCGAGGGGGTCACTGATATAGCTCCAATCTATTCCTTTTTTGAAATAGACAAAATGTACGGAACAAAAACAGTAACCATGGTTACTTCATCTTGTATGGACCAATTGAACAGATAATCATCTCGATGAAATAGCATGTGATAGCCTCACAAACAAAGGACAGACGTTTAAGTTATTTATGTCATGTTCATACAACAATAACACTCTTCCCCAATAGTTCTACGGGTGGCTTGAACGATAATGAGATAACTAACGGAACTGTTTGATGTTATAGATAAATGATAGGAAAACGGGACGTTGTCTTGTTATCAGATGAAAAGGACTTCGTTAGTTCCATCGATCATTGACACAAATTGTAGGTAAGTATTTGGATTATGTGATAATGGTGAGGATTGAGAAAGGGACAGCAGATATTAGGACGCGTTTATCACAAAAACAAATTGAATTAAACAAAAGACATAGAAACATTATATAATGTTAGCTGCTGACCTCAAAACCATCAGTTACAAAATCTAACTTTCTGCTAAAGCGAATCATATTTTGTACAAAGTTTAACAAGAAATTGAATAGTAAGTGTGTGTTAAGGTGGACTATGTGCGTGTATGTCCGTGTGTGTGTTTTGTGCGGGGAGGATATGTGTGTGTGTGCATGTGTGTGTGTGTTTGTGTGTGTGTGTGTGTATATATATATATATATATATATATATGTGTATCTGTGTGTGCATGTGTGTGTGTATATGCGTACGCGCGCGCTTGCGCGTGTCTGTATCATTATTAGTCAAGGAGGAGTGTATGCGCAAACACTCTCACCGAACAAAGAGATTGTTACGGCGCCTGCTTCTTCAGAGTCTATCAACTGAATATCTCATTTACTACGTGCATTGTTTGATTAATTAACTTTCAAAAAGATAACTACATATCAGGGAGACGGAATGAGATGGTACAGAACTTAAATGTCATTCATCAACGAAAGATAGGTACCATGACAACTTTGGCCTGTCTACCGTCGCACTTTAACCCTTACTGTAGTACAATACACTTCTGAATGAGAGTATTACCTGATGGCTGATCGAAAAGGGTATATATAAACGTGTAAATGCTAGTACAATATACCCACTGGAATAATTAAACCCTTGCGGTGGTTATAACATAATGTGTTCATGTGGTCCAGTAACCAACTGACAGCTAAAGTGCCAAATATGAATAGCCAATGACCAGAATATGTTGATACAGATTATCTAATGTATTAAATAATATATTATAACATGTGTCAGTGTTAATCTTTGCGCAACACTAATAGAAAACACTTCATTAATGTACAAAAACAATTGCTGTCATTTGTCTGAAGCTGAATATTTCTCTGAACTATAAGAAATATTCGCCGACTAATAAATTAATCTTGAATTTTATCAATTTCTATGGCGATATATTATATCCAGAACATATCCTAGAGAGTTTGTTTTCCTCATGGTATGAGGATATATTTGGGAGGGCGGGGGTATTTTATAATGGATAATGAATATTATATGATGAGAACCGAGGCAATAGTTACAATCTTGCCATTGATGCTATTAGTAGGAGACACCGACGATATGCTCTTCAGCGTACAGTTGTCTCATTGTGAACAATTTCGATAAAATTATGATATTTGTTTAATCGTCGCCATGATCATCTCATAATGACGTCTTGCTACGTAACTATGACGTCACCTAATATGCATATCCATTCTCTATAAGGATGCCATATTAGAGCCGTTTATATGTCAACCATAGCATGCCAACACTAATATAACAATGAACTAACTAACTGATATTGATTTGCTGTTATTTGTGTTATGGAGGTAGGTCGTAAAGAGGTACACATCATCCCCGATAATGATATAAAATAGGCATCGTCATCGTAAGGTCAAATAGTGCAAGTTCAAATAAAACACCACAAATATCTAGTAAATACTATCGCTAAGGGTGACACCACAACGAGAGCATCAAAGGTGTACACACTCGTCACCAAGGTAAAAGGTGCGAACTTAAAAACGACACCAAAACGTGTGTAGTCGGCATGAACACCGAGAAAAGCTAGAAATTTGGCTAATAAAGAAATAAAACGTGAATAAATAGCAAAATGTTCATATTTGCTTGATCATCAAGGACAGAAAGGTGATTGATTTGTAGCTAGTAAGAACGGAATGTTATATATATATATATATATATATATATATAGAGAGAGAGAGAGAGAGAGAGATTATCGAAGAATTAATATCTGAACAATGAGACTAGAACAAGACACAGTTAAATAATAACTATAATCACTCCATCTTCTGAGCATTATTGGAGTATATTACAAAACCCGGTCAAATGACATCTGATATTCTGATAAACAGGTTTATGATATTGAGTTATTTGTTATCTGGCAATATTTTGTAAAAAACAACGTTGTTGAACATTGGCTCTACACGCTCATTGGACGATATGGAGAGCAAAACTGACAAATGTTTACCAATCTTCCCCCAAGAGAAGGAAAAATGGTTCATTCCATTTGTTTTGCTATTATCATATCACCAAACATTTATCATTAACGTCCACTAGTTTAGTGCTGTATATGGTAATGGTTAATACTGCGGAGAATGGGCGAGTAGGGAGGGGGGGTTCTATTTACACGAACTTAATTGACAGGCAGCATTTATCATCAAAAACTAATTAATGAATAAAATAGGCAAACTGAATGGATAACAGGTTTCTGGCCTCAGAATGACCAGTCATAAGATCGAGGTTCGGTTATAGCGAATATCACTTTAGAGTAACATTACTGACGACTACAAGAACTGTAATTAATGTGTCCATCTTTAAAGTTTAATTACAATAATAATACCTAGTCGTCATATAACATTGTAAACAATCAGAAAAGACATAAATAAAGTACTTAATTACGTTGGTGACGTAATTCGATCTATAACATTAATTTCTATATCGTTATTAATATCATACAGATAAAAGTCTCGTTGTCGACAACATATTGATCATAACTAACCTCAACCCAAATTATCAGTCACCCCAGATAAAGAGAAAATATCTGATGAGATGAGTGACTCACGCATTGTACACTCATTAGTTATCTGTAGTATTTTGTCACATCAACCACGTGACTTACTTCTTCAGGTAAGAATGATTGATTGAGAATTAGAACATTAGCTATGTTATAAAGGTAATGGGTTAATTGGGAAAAGTTAGTTACACTTCAATTGGGTTTCTGAAAGGGTTCAAGGGATGAGAAATTTCTTTAATCCCCGCTGAGTTTCGTTTAAAACATATTTCCTGTTTATGAAACTAAATAATCTCTTTATTGACTGTTATGATATGTAAAGCGTTTTTAAAATCTTCTTATTGTATTCGAATAAGTCATAACAATATCAATAAGTAATCATTCAAATAAATCAATGAATCCGGCAGCTAATGACATATTATAAACAAAAAATATCAATGTATCACTCTTTGATGACACATTTCTCTAGTGAATACAAACAGGAATTGTACCAGCGCATCACAATGAATTTAACTGTTTTATACAATTCACACATAACACACACACACAAACACAACACACACACACACACACACACACTATATATATATATATATATATATATATATATAATCACACCTAGACATGTCCACACACACGCACATGCACACGCGTGCACACACACACACACATACATACATGCACACATACATACACACACATAAAACATACACAAACGCACACATCCAAATGCGGGGCAGCTAGTGAACAACGATGCATCATATTAGAACAAACACTGAACGGTTTGTTCTGTGCGTCCATATTACGTTTGTCGAGACAGAGTCTACATCAATATTTTAGTTGCTGAAATGTGAATAGAATACGATGTGTCAATAGAAATCCCATCCTTTGGTATAATACATAATAGGATGACGACTCTTCGAATTATTTCCTGCCAAAGAATGCCTTTTAAAGGTGATCAAGCGTAGGACTTTAGAGCATAAGACAAGATAACAAGTCATAGAGCCAGATACCAAGGATGACTACACAAGTTACGAAGTATTGCTATGAAACACATAGCTAGCAAAATTATCATATACATAATGGCTTTGGGGGTTACGCATGAACACAATCGAAATATTTCATTTTTGTACTAAAAATATATTTCTCACATCTCAGTACTGTCCAAGTCATTCTGTTTCCTCACATTAATTATATCAATATGATTATCAATAAAGCAACAACAATAACAGCAAAAACATAACACTAAAAAATAACACTGAATTTGTAATCATTAAGACGATCATATTTTTATGATCATTAATCCTGTACAAAATGTCTTCAAAGTCCGTGATGAGTTTAATGATGGCATTATTGAAGTGATCTATCATATTCCTTGTTTAACATTATGCTACAGAAGGAGGTAATTGAACAAATGATCAGGGAGGTATCATGTTTTGGAGGAAAATGTGGCTGTAAACAGGACGTGGCTTTAGCCAGGCCGTGGATTGACGAGTTTTGTATTTTATTCATATTTAGCATAGCGTAAAACAAAAGCTTCTGGCACATCTTCGTATCTTCAAATGTAGTGTAATAACAAAATGATTGAAAACAAGTCACCTCAGATATAAATGATCAGTTTATTAGAAAAGAAGACCAATATGCTGTAACATACATAGTAAGTAAAACTTGAATCACCCCCCCCCCCCCACCTCCCAAGAAAAAGTACATAATATAAATCAATCATATTTTATTCCGTTTGGAAGAACGACTCATTAAATAACTGACTCATAAATAATTAACGATATGATGGAAAAGTTATTTTACAATGTTTTTAGAATGATCCTACGAGACGTTCCAACGATCTTACAATATCTTTGTATATCCCAATATATTCCTGTCAGTTCTCCTGGTTATTGATTTATCTATTTCTTAGTGTCCATCAGTATGTTATAAACAAATAAGACCTTGTCCAAAACCGTAATTCTGAAATGCTCATTGGCAGGATTTGCCTGATTGGTATAACTCAGTAATGACAGCTTTTGTGGGTAGGTGTCGCATCGTGGGTCAGGAAAGATTTGTATCCGTTCCGCGTTCACTAAAATAGAGCACCTTTTAGCAAGTATATGGAATATATTTCACCAAAATGACACATAAATATGTCCTGAGGCTACAGAACACAGATATAGCGTATTTATGGTGAACTTTGTACGTGTGGTAGGTATGTTTATCACATATCGCTTACTTTTAATATACGTACTTACTCCATATCTAGATGGCATTCGTATGTTGGAATATGGATGTTTGTTATAAAAATTATATATATCCTTCGCGAAATATACGGAATGCTTCATGGAGACAGCTGTGCGTCTTTGTCGGTGCTCTTCGTGTGTTAATATTTTATCTAAACCTACTCAGGTTTACAAAGTACACACACAGAAAAATAAACAAACATTTGCATACATCTATTGTTTATATAATCTTTATAACATTAAAGACATATAACATATTTTCTAGTTGAAAAAATAAATATCCAAATACACATCTCACAAGTGAGAAATAATGAAACTTCATATCTAGTCCTGACCTACATACACAATTTAGTGTTAACAATTTATTCAGTTGGCGAATATTAAGTCTACAGTATGACCCATCTTTACGTGAAACTATAACGAAGAAGGTACAGAACATCTCTACAATTAATTACTATACACATATTAGACTATTTTAGCTCCTTTAGTCATTTGACAATAAACAAAACAAAGATATTATTCTGATTTGCAAGATATAACTTATATTTACATATACATTAGTTGATATAACACCTTGGCTTGAATATTAAATGATTATGAACATCTAAAACATTCTACATGTTTTACATCTTATAGGCGAGTATTCAAAATATACTCCATTATCGCCCAACAGGTGTATTGCACTTAAGGTTTAGACCATTTAACACAACTTGTATTATAAAAACCTGGCTAAATTACATATCATTGCATAGAGAAAATTTAATTTAAATTGTTCAAACCTCTTTAGGCCATCTATATTCGATTAAATGACAAATATAAACCTACTCGTGGGATTACTTCTGCAAAAGAGCGCTAAATTTCTTTGGTTCTAACTTCGTTCACTAGAGATCAATTTCAGCAAATAAACTATTCACCAGATGTCGCCAACTCCTGGCCTAACTAATTATTATCGCGACAACACTCTGCATGTGCATATCTTAAGGGTGTGTAATCATTGACTTCGCTTCATTACCATTGGAGGTCGCCCATTTAGCCTACCGTATGCGCAAAAGTGGCCGTAAATCATCAATCATCATCATCATAATCATCCTCAAGAAGAAAATAGTTATCATTGCTAACAGTGTATATAACAAATATCCTTCTTCCTCTAACTCTTTAGCCATTTGTACTGGCTGCATAATTTATTTTGTACACTACATTGACGCCATCTACCGATGTTCGATCATCAGTGTAAAGATGATAGACAGAATAGATGAAGATATATATTTATAACTAAATAAAGAAAGAAATTAGAAAATATTTAGTCTACTTTCTCCACAAATATTCCTTTAACTGATTTCTGTGTCATGGTATTATTTCGTTATATCCGGTATATTCTACATCATGTATTTTATCTTTGAGTAAAGGAAAACCTTCTACAGAAAAATAATGATAAAACCAACAATCAGTATTGGTGTCATCTCTAATGAATATTAGTATCTTCTTCACCTGCCGATACTAAAGATACCATTGTTTATGTATTGTCTTTTCTACATTATACTAAGATACAGAACTTATTTTCACAACTTTGATCGTAATAAACATAGTTAATATTAAATAATCTCCAATATATTGAATTTATTCATTTCCGTGTCTGTGTCCGTGTCCGTGTCTGTATTTTAGTGATGTTATCTTCTCAATTCCAATTTATATGTTTGTGGATACTAAGTATGTGGATCTACTTGTTTTAGTCCAAATAATTCTTTTTTATACACACAGACAGACATAGAGAAAGAGATAAAACCTGTTACATGTGTATATATTTTAAGTTAGAAAGAGACTTGCACAAAGTAACATCCATATCGACATACACACATATCCTAAATACGAAATAATTATTGCACCATAAGTTATTTCGCGTAGCGGTAAACTATTATATATGTATTCATTATTTATATTCACGCCAGCCTAAATGTTTGATTTCAACAACTATATTGAGGATGTTCCTATTTTGTTTCCGTAGTCTACCCCTGTTCGAATCTCGCGGGGGATATCTGAAGGATGTTTCATCTTTTACTTCGCTTCGTTACATTTGAAGGTCGTTCGGCCCATTTAGCCTACCATGTGCACAACTGTGGCCGTAAAACATCAATCATCATCATCATCATCCTATGTTTTAAACGTATTATTAGACAAACCAGTAGGCATAATTTATGCAAGAAATACATTTGTAAAAGGTGAACAATCAATGATTAAAATATACCAGATGACAAATATATATTTATTACGTTTTATATTGGTATTTTAAATACTATATATTACAACGCACGCAAATATTGTAAAAACAACACAAATCTTAAAATTGATCAACATCAAGGTATAGATATAGTCAAGATATCGCATCTTTCCTACGACATGCGATTAATATACTATATATATATATATATATATATATATATATATATATATATATATATATATATATATATATATATATATATATATATATATATATAGATCGTCAAAATCAATATATATAATGCAGAATCATAAATTTG
This sequence comes from Paralvinella palmiformis, assembly GCA_025642065.1. Classification (NCBI taxonomy): domain Eukaryota; kingdom Metazoa; phylum Annelida; class Polychaeta; order Terebellida; family Alvinellidae; genus Paralvinella; species Paralvinella palmiformis. Next base: position 166,290 of record JAODUP010000796.1, on the reverse strand, counting down.
TTCCAGTAGAGGAAATAAACGGCTTAATATGTATAAACCTGGCTCAAGCTTAGGATATATATTGTATGCATATACGTGCACTCATGTGGATGTTTATGATTAACCAAAAGTGGGTATAATGCTTTCCAAACACGTAAACGTCTATTTGTGCCCAGAACCCAATGTGATAAATTCCACCTGCTAACATATTTAGTAAATTAGTCGCATCTGATTCACACAATGCCCAGAACCAATTGATAATAAACTACGCATAATGTTAACATTGCCTCGTCTTTATGTTCAATGTCACTTCAGTTCTCCATCGAAATAATAAACGTTTGTTTGAATCCTGATAATGCTAAAACTCTTCTACTCCACGATGACTCTGATTTACTTATTGAAATGTCCATTGGCCAATCTGTATTTCTTTAATTTTATTCATTCCAATACAAAACAAGTATTTTAGAAGAATTATTTCCTGGTAATGTGAGCTTATATTTGTTCGTAGGCAGTGTTACAATCAGCGGCCATTATATGCTGAGCTGTATAGCAATAGCTACAAGCATCTCGCTGATATAATAAGCAGTAAACGCGCCCGGTGTATCCTCAGCAGCAGCCATAAAGCCGTCTTTGTACGAGCTATTTCCATTAATTTATGGTATTTCGATAATGGTCGTCATAATCTGGCTATTACGTCACTTCCGCTCCATCTGTTGCTGAACCAGCCCTAGAAGTGGTCCATTAACACGTCATATCAACGTTACCCACCCACAGATCCTATCCAGCAGAGTTACAACATGCCAACACTAATATGATAATTAACTAACTAACTGGGTTTGATTTACTGTTATGTGTGTTATAGAGTAGTCGATAAAGGGATGTATTGTCAGCGTGTTATGTGAACAGATGCCCATTCAACAATGACACCAAATAGACGTCATCGTTTGTTGTCGTTTTTGGGGGAGGGGGAATGTACAAGTAAAGTTATCTAATCAGAATGTAACTAAAGGATAGTGGATAGTTAAGACTTTCTTTAAAAAAGGCAAAAACGTGTCTATTAGACTGACCTTAAGATAAAGAGTGCCTTTGGCGACAGTGGAAAGGAGGAGGTTTGGTCAACAATGAGATAAAACGTGTATTTATAGCGGGATCATCAAAGATATCAAAGGGATATGATCATCCAGATGGGAAGGATGTGGTCTAGTCAGTATGTAGACGATATTTAGGATCGAAAGAACTGATGTTCACCAAGAATACCAACAGACTACATCCAGATAAGGTCAGAAATACTAAAGAGTCAAGGATACTTATAATATGTGTTTAGCAATAATAAGAAAAACTTATTTGTTGATGCCAAAGTTGGAGCAGTCTATATACTACCAATGAACGCAAATGTAAATGTTGCTGTTTTACAGTAACTTTTATGCACAAAGTAGGCTAAATGGGCCGAGCAACCTCCAAATGTAATGAGGCGAAGTGAAAGACGAAACACCTTCTGACATAGCCCGGCCGGGGCCTGAACCCAGGTGCTATAGATCTGCAGCCAACCGCTCTACTAGTTAGGCCATGGAGGCGCCCTATATCCTATCAATATGACTCCTTCTGGAGACAATGAACTTTCAAAAGGTGATAAACCTGCAAAAAGTGTTTTTTACATTGCAAACATTTCTATCCTGAACGAGTAGTGGCTCTGACGAATATATTATGTGTTGAAGCTTGTAATGAGACCCAATCTACCAATGCCATTGTTATGATGGCCTGTTACTGGAAATCTGATATGACGTAACTAATTACCATTTTAAAATGAACGTTTCAAAACCCAAATCAGAATATTAAAAATATACAATTCCTCCGTGATCTGCGGATCAATCGATCAGACAACTAACCGCCTCAGACAAATGACTTTTGATCAACCCATAAACCAAGGTACCGAATCTGCGTTATTTATAATGTCAGAAATTCCTAAGTTCTTAGAAATAATACTGTTTAATAATGTCTAGCCCGATGGACGATAATGAAAGAAAAAATCAAACACCTGACAAACACTTAGCATTATTCTCAACTGAAAGTAAATCGATTCATAACGTACTATTTAATACTATCAGGTGGCACAAACTGCATTAGTGACATTGTGTAGTTGACAATATATGTGCCGTAGTTGCTAGGCGGCTGTAGTAATATGGTGACAATGTTTCCCTAATTAAACGTTATCTCATTATCAGTCTAAAGTAATATACTCTCTTGTAGTAATAGTTTTCACATGGAGATTCTTCCAATTTAATTCATTCTCCACATAAAAAAAATTATGCATGATTGATTGACCATTAGAAGTGTCAAAAATGTAAATAGTTAGTTAGGAATAGTCTATTGTACTTCGATGGATTTTCTTATATGGCTCAAAGATCGTGAAAGTTATATTAACATCAATTGAGGGTTTTTTTGATAATTATTTCTACAGATAATCTTCCATAACGTGTTAGTTGATTGATATGACATGAGAAGGGTCTATGCGATGTTCTCATCATATCAGTAGAAGTCGTAATAATATGATGGCATAGTCATTAAAATAAATAAATATCAGGACACTTAGTGATGGTTTTGGATATAATATCTCTCTTTGGTAATATAACATTTCTTGATGAATGTTTACATGCAACACATATCAATCTGAGAACTGGTCCCAGCTTAGTTACTCCCTCAATAAATGGGATAATTATACACTGGCCAGATGTAACACGAGGATTTTACCTACGACCTGTGATGGTGTTACAGCGTGATGAGTTACCAACATAATATTATGATGTATCGCAATAACTGGATATAACTTTCCTACCTCAGCTTAATTAAACTAGCATTTACATAATTTCTATATCATCATCATACTTGCTAGATAAGCTACACTTTAGCGTAAAAAGGGAAATCGTTTGTCGATCGAGCTTAAGTTTAATAAAACTACAAAAAAAAAAACAGTTTAGTAAATAGAAGAAACGGAGAGCTGGCCAATTTGTATTGAATACACATTTCTATACGAATAGATTAACAGTAAAAAATATCGTTGTTCGTATATTTACCTGTATGTTATCGTTCGTGACATTTAAGGTGTTTACTTATATTCGCCGGAATTTCCTGCAGGCAGTATTCCGGTAATTCGAGATTTTTTATTAGATATTCTGTTTGGTCGTTCTGTATTTCAAAGGTAATCGATATAAATATTTTAATTGCATGACCTTTCAAAGCTACATTTAATCCCAACAGGTTCCTTCCATTATCGGCATAGAATGTTATTGGGTCTAAACCTTAACCGTACATTCTTTTATTACTTTATTCAATGCAGCACAGCTCTTAATGACTCTTCATGCATCTGTGTGCGTGTTTATTTATATGTACATATGTGTTTCCTTCTTTCTCTGTGTTTTTTGGTAGGTGTGGGCATGCGTGTGTGTGAGGGTGTGTGAGCGTGCGTGCGTGCATTTGTGTGTGTGTGTGTGTGTGTGTGTGTGTGTGTCCTCGGGCTATATAACACAGATCCATACTTAAGAATCTTTGTTTATATATTATCTTCATCACATACCATTCATTATTGATAAATTGACCTAATTTCCATCTTGGTCGCATTCGTTTCTCCGAATAAAATCCTTGGGCCATTTTTGATAAAAATGTCACAGTATTGCCCAAACGACACGAGGCCTTACGACCAGACACCTGTGTGTCTGTGTACGTGTCTGTGTTATTGTCCGTATTCCTCTATGAGGCCGTGATAGCCTCTATATGAGTCTACTTCGGTTGATAACATATTGATTACTATAGAGCCTTACCTGCCCAAAACACCAGTTCAAACAAAGCCACTAGCCTTGTTATTCTAGCTTTAATGGATATTAATAGGCTCATGACAATAACACTACACTGAACCCTGACAGATGGCGCCATACATCAAGTCCATTTATGGAGTAATCTAAGTCAAGTAGTAGGAGCTGGTCACATGACCCATAATCATGGATCACATGACTTTCATATATTTAACGTTGGCTGTCTCTGACATGTCTCGTTTTTTAAAACTTTTTTAAACTGTATCGATCTTGTTAAAAGAGTAGAAGTATAAAAGTAATGTTTTAAGAGAATTCTCTGATATTCAAGTAATACCTATCCACTCAAATTTATTGCCCAATTTTATAATGTATTTAAGGATTTCTTACTTTAATTTAATCATCTTACTAATCACCTATTGACAGAACCGGTGTATATTAGGCCAATAAAGCGCAGACCCCAGAGAGTGGTAATACCAAATATGGCATAGGGCAAGATGGGACAGCGGGTAATAAATATGCGGTGCTGCCGTCTTGTGGTAGACATGGGTCGAAAGATTACCAGCAGGTTTGACAGTTTCTATCAAACAGTGCCAAAATGAATAGAAGATTGAAGACCGGCAATTATTGCGCATCCCCCATATTCCCACAATAGTCGAGGAAAATGTCCAGGCCTATCATTGTTTTCAAATTTACAAGGGAGAAAAAGAGGTAGGTAACATGCCAAATATAATTGAGAAAGATTAGGCGATCGAAATAATCGAAATACGTATATTATCGCCTGCTGGTTGTCAATCAATAATCCTTTCATATTAATATTGAAATACAATTAATGAATTGTATGACAAGTCATTTGATGCTGAAGAAATGGTTATGATTGTGATTATCACGAGTTTGGTCAACTGAATAAATAATCCATGTTATTTGACTTAGTCTTAGAGGTTAATCATATTTAAATCACATGGATTTTATTTACTGTTGGTCCAATATGGTAGCCATCTACTGATCTAACCCCCAGGAAAAAGAAACTCAAAGCATGTACATCCAAACTATGAAGACAAATTACCAGGCTGAAATGAAATGTCATCAAGGCTACTCAACTCAAAGTAACAGCTCCGGATGACATGTCTATAGCTCAGTTGATGAAGGAATTGCTGAATATATGTTTGGTCGAGCTCTTCATTTTGTGTCGTCTCAACTTTGCTTCTCAAAGGGAAGTAACCATGGGATGTAGAAGGTGGACTGTGTAGGATAAATCCGTTGGGTTATCTATCTTGCATTCCAGTCTACAAATATAAAAGCTATTTGCCAAAGTCTTCCTGTTGCAATCCTTGAAAACACTCCATAGAAGTGTCACAAAGCTCAAGATGTAGCCAGGTTTTAATACAGCTTTGTTGGACACTTTCAAAATTAAAGTTAATATATTGACAGACCCGTCGATATTATGGTGTATTGTTTATGATGAACTGGCAACAAAAGGAAATGTGTCATATAACCCTGAGCATGATGAGGTGGAAGATTTTGGAGATGTTGGAAAATTTAAATATTTAGCCAGTCATTGTGTTTACGTTGAGAGGTTTAGCATGTAAGTGGAAGAAACCAAATGGCTATAATTTTGTAACGAGCTGTACTCCAAGTCCTCGTTTGGTAAAACATCTTTTAAAGTGTATTAAAATTGCAACTGAATATTGCCTTATTGTTAAAGCTATGATATGTGATCAAGGGTCAAATAACCAGGCAATGGTCACAAAACAACTAAGAGCGTCTGTTAGCAAGTCATATTTTATGCACAACAATAATCGTGTAATTTCAAAGTTGGGGAGAACAATGCGCTGTCACAACATATTGTTTCATTTTACTGTAGCGATTCGCTGTTTCCTATCAGAATGGCTCACAAGTTAACACACAAAGATGTGGATTTGCCAGTGTTTTGAGGGATGGTGAAAGGTGGACACAGAGACAACCCTGGTGCCACATATTGCCTTCTGACAAATCATGGTCGATCGTATTTTGTACTCAAGTGATATATCTAACTGTCAGCAGAATGTCGATACATTTCTATTTAATTTGAAATGTATTGTTCCAGTTCAACACAAGACCCTCTACACCCACCAGTTCCTTCTTTCACGATACCTGATGCCATCAGGTCTCTCATAGCTATTTTGCCCACAAACTCTGCTTACAGTAGAGGAAGATAATGCCATCATTTAAATAGCGGGATACATTTCTTGCAAAATTACAAAAATAGTGTGTAGTAAATGTGTTGCAGGTCTAGATGGTGTTTTAAATCAAGCAAACTCTTCCCATGTGTTTATTGCTGTTGTGCTGTATCAAGACCTTCCCACTGGTGGTCTTATTGTACCCAGTTCATATTTAACGGGTGTGTGTACATTGATAGAAGCAAAATTCCGTAATAATATTGAAAAGATCCCCCACATAAGTAAAGCTAGTTCTATACTAGTAACACTTATGCTGTCAAAGATACAAGAAACGTTAGAATGTGATTCTTGTAAAACCTTACGTTTTGTTGTACACTTGTATAATACTATCCGTCATCACCATGTTTTACTTGTGAATAGTAGAGAGTTCAAATGTTGCAAGGTAAAGAGAACCGTAAACGTTTGAAATTAAGGCACTGTTGATTGATCAGTGTCACTAATTATGTCTTATGTCTTTATGTACACTTATAAAAGTTTTTAATTATTACTTTTAAATTCAAAATATATATTCTGGATTTATAATATCAGTAAATAATATAAAACAGAACATATCATTTGTTGAATATTTAAGGATTACATTCAGAGCTTTCCTGTTGTGGATCTTGTATACGATGTGTGTTATTTTCATTTCATATTACATTCACGTCATATGATAACATTTACACACAATAAAGTTCACTGATTTAACTCATTTCCTTGTTTTATTTCCAGAATATATTTGCTCACTGGTCAATATATTTTATGATGGAGATTATGTCAAAGAAACAAAACATGGTGTCTGAAATACATGATCAGTAATAATAATGCTCATATAGACACATATCTTTCACAACACATCATAACACACCTTGCATCGTAAAATAAATCATGCAAAAACTAATTCCAGTTAGACTGTCCAATCCCTGCTTAATGCCGACTTCTCTTGTAAATGTCCATTCGACGATAATTTATAATGTACCATGTTTTCCACAAGGCCGTGTTGCTAACTGTTTATTTCACACAATGCCATAAGCTATCGCCCGCTCTCCCGTCTTATTCTATACGGTCTTTGGTAATACTGACCCTTAAAGAGTCACAGCTTTATACAGAATATTGTTCATAACAGATAATGGTTCATTGCTAGATCATAACCAGGTTATTGTTTTCAACAATAACAATACTATTATTTGTTAAACTGAAATCAATATAAATTAAAATAATATCCTATATTTTTTAATCTTTATATCCGGTGAGTTATGCCTGAAAAATAAACATCTTCAGGAACCCAATACGGCAAAGGAATGGTATACCAAGCAAAGTAAGAGGGATTATTGATGAAATAACTTCATATAGATAAAGCAATGTAAGAACTCTTACTCGCAGAAGATTTTCTCCAAATCATCATCCCAACAAGAAACATGTTCAAAGGACTGATAGAATATCGAAGCAATAGTTTCTTCTAGTGAGAAGAATACTGACATTTATAAAGCTATTAAGCCTGACTTGAACTTGAATTCCGCTTATCTAAATAAACAAAACAATGGACGAGTTGCTAGTTATGTAGTTGTCCAACTGTTCACTAGGTGGGGCAAAGTTCACGCAATATACGGAAAAAACATAAGTCTGAATACAGGAGTTTTACCTAGAATATTCCCGCTGCCCTGTTTATAATGGAAGATATATACGAGAGATCCCGGAGAGGGCTGACAACAGTGTTTGTTTACAAGTATTAATCACCTGCTAACATCAATGACATGCACTTAAAGCTAAAATGAAATACCGAGTTTAATGGTACATTGAAATACGTGTCATGTTGATATTGGTTTCAGAAAAGTGGAGCGCCAGTGATTGACCTCCCCGGTAGTCAAGACAGCGCCCTCAGCGAATGATTGTCCAGATATGGCAACTGATATTAATTCTATTAACCAGCACAAAATTAGGCAAGGATAACAGTATCGGGAACAAATCATGCAATGCTAGTGCAGTTAGTAAGTTCCAATTTGTGGTGTCCCTTGTGATATGGTTTAACATCTCTTTTGCCAATATTCCAAGTAACCTAATACAAAATAAGCTGACTTAAATACAGCTACAAGACAATTTCAACTGATAAAAACATATATCGTAGATTTTAGATGTGATGAGGTTTTCAAATGGTATTATAAGATGCTACCAAGGTGGCAAAAAACTAGAGATGCTATCAAACCTTAAGACGGAAGACACATTTTAATGGATAAAGAGTACGAGGCCCAAAACAGAAATTCAAAATAAGATTTTTACTATGTTGCGTTAGATATCGGCTTGCAATTTGTGGAAGAGTTATTCCAGCAGCTACATGAATGTACATTTGGCTTTTGTATGATGTATGCAGTATAATGAAGAATATCTACTGGATGCGTACTTAAGAGCTGTAAGAATCGTTGATGCATAATGGGAACTTAGATGTTGATGCTGAATATCTGAATTGTAAACCTTTAGCAATAGCTTGAAGACTTCCAACACATAATACAACACAGTCTCCTGGATGTTGTGCCTAATGTTTCCATTTGTCTAAGGATCCTTCTCATACTTCCAATATCAGTGGCAGGTGATGATCTTAGTTTCTCAAAGTTCAAACCTATAAAGCGTTCTACAATGTTGGAAGAGAGACTAGTTGGATTGGCTGCTATATTAATTGAACTTACCTAGACATCAGCACTTAATGTGTTTGAATTGTTGATAAACGTTGCTTGTATGGGGTATTTTTAACTTTGTTTTTTATTTGTTTTTATCATTCTGCTATAATAATTTTCCAACTGGTGTTGCGATTAAAAATTGTATTGGTTTATTTTGCATATCTAAATCCAAGAACTGTTTTGTTTATCTGTAATTGCCAGTTGTGTTGAAAGCCATTTGCCCCAAAGCGTAAGGTAGTAGAGATATGGCAGGACCACTACTATCTAAATGGATATCGCACCTTTAATATAAAAATAAATTGAGCCGTTTCAAGTTTTGTGTTTTCTTTTTTTTCTGCAAATATCAATGTTTAATTGAAATTGGTATTTTGGGGGGGGTGATTGGAAGTAGCTGGTGCAAAACAGTCTGGCGCCGGCCTTGCTATTAATATATATCTTACCATTCTTCGCACTTAATATGCAGATTACATGGCTTGATGGGTTGATATATAAATTGCAAAATGCAATTATTAATATAGCACATAAAATAATACACACAAACAAACAAGCAAACATACGCAAAATATATATATATATATATATATATATATATATATATATATATATATATTGTTTAATCATAACTCAATATTAACCTCCATTCAAAGGTTGCATTGGCCTAAACCATAATCTATCACATATTGATACTCATTATTAATACCACCATATAGCCACCTATTACATCAACCCACCGTTCTAGGATAAAGAATAACCGTCAGATTATGTATAGATATTAGCATTGCCATCAAATATTTGTCTAAAACAGACCGGTGTATATCCCAATTTTAATAAGAAATAACATTTTAGTTTTAACCCACTTTAGCTTAATTTACTAGTAGCATTATCTGTTATATACAACTAAATATTACCTTCTACCGATGACCTGATATATGATGTGTTTGATCATTTTCTAATTTGTTTTTATTTTCTTCTTCAGGCTCATGTCGCAATGTTTTTTTTTTTATAGTTTTGATGCCTCACTAATATTCGGTTAACTGTTTCTTATATGATATACTTTTTTGCAATATGGCTGTTTCATACCACTTCATCTGCTTCATATTTATTGCACCTTCAGGTAAACAAAAATAACATTCTCTGTGCAGTACATAATGATAAAATCTCCATAAAGATTTGTTGTCGTCTCTAAATACAATTATTAGGTTATTCAGCTGTCGATGCATTAGAAGAAACTATTAGACGAAATCATCTCCTTTCTCTAACATCCCGATACACGTATAATGAGTTTTTACAACTGATGACCGTAATAAAGAAGATTTATATTGACTTATCTTTTGAATATTTAATTTACATCCTGATGTGCCCGTTTTTCTTGCTGTTTCACGATTGTGTGTTCTTGATCTACAGTTGTTTATATCCGTTTTAGTATAAAAAAAAATTCTAAAATTTAGAAAAACATTTGAAGAAATTTGTAAAACATAAATACTAACTTTTTTTCTTTATGCCGCTTTAGACTTAACGATCTCTATTTTGTACGGCTTCAGATGAGAACGGCTTTAATGAAAACGGAATATATAACAAATTATTTAAATTCCATAAATATATCTATCTCTCGTATATTTCTTTAACTGTTTAATATCTTCTACAAGACCTTTGTATTTTCCACTATTTACGGGATACTTCTCTATTCGTCTGAGGCAAGCGAATTTGCTGTTTTGCGTCTTGATTAGAAATATGTATTTAGTTTAGAGGTAGAAATATTGTTTCCGCATAATAGCTAACCTTCATTTTTACACATTTCCGTGACAATACATTTCGACCCTGTCTCCAGTGCCTGATTAGTTACTACTGTTACAGCACCTCTCTGATTGCATTACACTTCTTTTTTCCTCTCTGGCTCTCGAACGTTTAATGATGTATTTCTTGTGAAAATGTTTGTAGCTCAAAGTAACGTTTTCCCGCACATCATTGTGCATTCCATCATGTTGAACAAAAAACGTACTTATCTTGAGCCATACGTGTACTTCATTTCATCATCGAATATGGCGTTCAGAAACCACAATGTAATTTTATTCCAAAGTGCTGGATAATGGGTCTCTGAAGCTTTCTATTCTGAGTGTTCACTTTATTATTAGCCATCCAACACACACAGAGATGGCGACCAGAAATTTCTACTATCCAAACGTGCAGCTGGAAAGATTTCTGAATCTATAATTCGAGTCCGAAAACAAACTAGTTTTAGAAACACCTTATCGTGTCACTCAAAAGATAGCGAAAAAAGAGAAACCTCATATGGATACGGATACATTCGTTTATGGAAAATAAGTGATAATCAGAATTCAGAAGATATTCTAAGTCAAATCGTTGATCCAATTCGTACTAGTCGGGCAATAATCAATCTTCAGTTGGATGAGTCAATTGACTTGTTGAAAGGTGCCTAATTGGTCTTTTGAGGTTATATTTACCCTGGTCAGTTGAAGGAAGAGTTCTTGATGTGCGAAGATTTAGAGAAGACAACAAAAGTGGTGGACATGCTGGGCATAATCTCTCCTCGAAAGGAATGATTTTTAATATAATAATGTGAGCTCACAATGTACATACAGGGCTCCTGCCCCGCCCAATGTCATATATGAGTTTACACATTGTTTCGTCTCGCTTGCGAATTACGTGAAAATTATTTCACTGAATCTGAAACGAGCTTTCAATACTTTTTTAAATGTGTTCTATGAGTATGTGGGCTGAGAACACACAATCCAACTATATTACACTGAAGTCTGATGGCGGTCGAGAGGTCACGCTTTGTTTCGGGTTTTCTAATTTCGGAATGAAATTGAGATTTTTCTTCGATAACATAAATGCCCTTTGAATGAACAATAAATTAGTTAGTCCATTAGCTTCGTTTTTTTTCTTTCTTATTATTTAAATCATCTCAATGTTCAAATACAAGGGATCAGTTTTAATGTTCACGAGAATAAAGTACGGGGCTTTCAACCGAAATTGGATCTGAGCGGCAGGATAGCTCACAGCAACAATCACACAAATTGTCCGAAAATTAAATATAAGAATATGGAAAAAAGTCTAACAATTATATATATTTATCAACTTTCGTATAAAAAGTTTATAAAAACTGCATTTAATAACACACGCAAAATGGAAAAGACAATGCAAATCTTACCATGGATGATATTCGCGACGCCATTTTAAATCGAGATATCTGCCCTTTTCTGCTATATATGATTGAAGCGAGATATTGCAAATAAACTCAGTATAAAAAAATTTTTTTTTTATATATATATATATATATATATATATATAATACTTTTGTGTTACCATGTATAAGTCCGCTCTACCTGAGCAAATACAATGCCAATCAAAGACATAGATCGGTATATATGCGTCGTGAGCCTCTTGTCATGAAAACCATTAGCTCACCCATTTAGTAAATTAGCCACGTTAGCTTAACGCATTGCGAAACTAATTAATCTTAGACCACGTATATAATGTTGGCTCTAGCTTCCCTCAACAGTTGTACATTAGCAAACGTGTCAGCGTTAATCTCCATACAATGTTAACAGATGATACTTAAGCAGTTTAACGTAACAACTGACATCTCTTCGTGTGAAACCGGACTTTTTATGTGCTCACTTAAATATCTATTGGCTTATCTTTTCTTTCTGGATTTCAGTAATTCCAATCACAATACATTACATCTAGAAGAATCAGTGCTTTGGAATTATTTGACTATAATATAATCAGTTATGACGCAAATGTGACAAGCGTCTTACTGATCCTATAAGTAGTAAGCCATCTATCGTATCGTCAGCAGGGATAGGACCTTCTGCTTGCTTCCAAGTTTAATTAAATTGTGGGTTTTTTTTGTTGGTGCCCCAAATCCTCTCCCAGAATCTTGTGCGTTTTTTTCTCCGTAACTATGATGTCACTTCCACATTCGTCCCGTCCGCAGCCGAACAATCCCGAGAAAAGATCCATAAACACGCCATAACATGATAACATTAACATGCTAATAAACTAACTAATTCAACTTGACTTACTGCTATATTTATTATGGAGTAAATAGTGTAAGAGAACTTTATCAGGGTACAGGCGAAGGATGCACTTTCAAGGTGGACAAAGTTTGGCTGTCGTCATCTTTCGAAGAAAAGGTATAATACATCTCGAATACCAAAAATGTTCAATCGGGGAAGGCATAAAAGATGAAACTGCAGCAGTGCTATCAAGGGTATATAATCAATAAAAAGATACAAGATGTACACCCACGAAAGATAATACACGTCTGTTGTCGACGATTGCGTAAACTCTCCATAATTTGGTAGATAATTGGAGATAGAGTGGATGAATGAATAGCAAGATCATCAATTGGTTAATTCAAGAAAGATGTGAAAATTATATGGTCAACAATGACAGTCATGATGTCCAGCAAGCATGTAAACAGTTTGTAGACAGTGAGTATTGAATTGGTTAATTATTAACAATTATACCACGAGAACATGTACACCTAGCTTAACAAATAATAAGGTATTTGGAAAGCTGCATCAATTCTTTATTGATTAAGATAGATAATAAATATAGTTTAAAACAGGCCAACGTCGAGAGTTACGAGGTCACCATTTTCATCAATATCAAACAGGCAATTAATCTACTCTTATAGATAACGTGTTATCTATATATCAGCTACATAGAGCACATTGTTTACTTCCTGATATGAGTTCTGTATGTTCGTCTTTTTTTATTTATCACAACTGGATTTCAAAGATAACTTATATAAATAGTTTAATTGCGTGATATATCAAAGAGGCAGTTAGTCCTAACAATTTTCTTAACTTGTCTGTTATGGAATGTTACTGATAAGTAATCTGTATCATATATTCTCTATATTCGTTCTATTCATAATGTATTTGTGTGCATTTATGGGTATGTGTAATTATGCGTGTATATATGATTGTATGTATGTATGTATGTATGTATGTATGTATGTACCTACGTACGTATGTATTTATGATTGTATGTATGTATATATGTATGTATGTATGTAATTAGGTAGGTAGGTAGGTAGGTAGGTAGATGGGTAGGTAGGTAGGTAGGTATGTAGGTAGGTACGTATGTAGGTAGGTAGTTAGATAGGCAGGCAGGTAGGGAGTGAGGTAGGTAAGTAGGTAGATTGGTAGGTTGGTATGTATGTATGTATGTATATATATATATGTATGCATGTATGTATGTATGTCCGTTAGATGACTGTAAGTAAATATAAGTATATGTGGATGCATGTCTTCACTTACGTTTTTTTTCCATACATAATACACCCACGTGATATATTATAACGTTGATCCATCACTGAACTAATCGAGAATTGTTATATTGCGTGCAATTTCGTGTATCTTACAAACAATCTCTAATAACTCTGTATCATAATTCTGATCAACAAGTCACCTACCAGCTTCTGATATCCTTATCTAGTACACTGTAACAAAGAAAACGGTTTTGTGTAGAATGTCTACACAAATTATATTAATAACATTTCTGCGTCAAAAAGAAACATTTACCAAACATTTATTGAGATCATGCAATAATTTCTCGTTTACAACTACAAAGTGTATATATGTACTACGTCTAGATATTCAATTTCTTATATACGTACAACCACAAATAATTAAAAAGCATACTAGGAACCCTCTTTCTCTGCTTCAATTAACTTTACTTTCTTGCACAATTATAATTTGCTTTATGGTCGAAATATATTGATAAACAATTTGTAATAACAATGGAAACGGAGAAGAAATGCCATTAATATTTGTTGTCGTTTTGATAATGACGTATATAAACACTATTGTTCTATAATGATTTTTGAATTTTGCTCTTAGTTTACTAGTAGTATTGCTAAATAGATCAATCCTGCTTCTGTTTAACATCATATATATATATATATATATATATATATATTGACGAAACAAGAAGGTTAATTTGCCAATTTCTTCATTAAGAGGAAATTTAAAATGAACCAAATGTTATCCACATGTTGCGTTAATTTGTTAATTACTGGTGTCATCCAAATGTGTCTGATGCACGTTTGTAATTTAAAATGCGTTAAAGTTATGTATTTTCATTAAGAAAACTTCCTCCGGGTGCTAATTATTGCTATACTATAATACAAAATAAAGATATGTATTAAGCAACTGTTTCACTTATAAATGAACTTACAATCTACAAAAGGCTGCTGTGTAAAATACGCATTAAAAACAATGCCGACTATAAGCCGTATGTTAGAAATGTAAATTTCAGCTTAATAACAATTTTCTGGGGCTCTACCTCTAACAGTCTTTGTCTGTTCTAGTCCATTGACTCCGTCATATTAACTGATAATAAATCTCTCTGTTTAAGGTTATCATTGAATCAGTCGTCAAATGACCTGATGCCATAAAGTTTTAAATGCCATGATTTGGATAATGTTGATGTTGATTATAAGACACGGAAGAGATCTTCGTATTGTCCTGTATCTCCTCGGTGTCATAAGGGATTTGTACCTGTCTGCCTATTTTTGTAATTACGCTATGGTTCGACAAGAACACAGAAAACAGTTTACCGGAACAAATCCATTTGGGAGCCCCATAACATAGATACAGACTTACGAGTAATGATTTTTTAAGGATGTTTTTTGTTTATATGGAGATTGTTTTCCTTAATGTATGCAATTTAAAAGCCTACTTCATAGATTTGTGCCATTCATTTCTCGGAATACGAACATTACATGATATGTTTGAATAGACTCATTAATTAACACCAAACACAGACATATACGAATATGATGTGTCTATGCCGGTATGTGTAGAGGGGAGGGTCCTGGTCTATCAACTTAACTACACCATTGACTGATTGCCCACTGAAATTTATTGTTAGCCTTCATTCACCAAGGCATCGATCAACTCTCCTATTTGTAATATCGATGGATTAATCTTTCCGGCAAAACAATTGACCTTGTTTAGGTTCTAGGTGATTTGCTTTTTTTAAATTATTACATTAGGTGGCAAAATAAGACTTTTGAAATTAGGTATTAACACATGAAATAACGTATACATTAAAAAGTATTTACTAAAGGATATTCAAGCCTCAAATCAGAATATATATATATATATATATATATATATATATATATATTCGGATAAAGGAGCTCCAATGTAAATATAGAAACCTCCCGGAAGGTCCTCAGACGTTCTGTTCACTTCATTACATATTGTTTGTTTATGCTGTAGATAATCATTAGCCAAGAACTAGACCTTAATAAACTAACTGTTCCATGGAATATTATATTTAATATATCAGAGGTAGACATACACTGAGTATCGGATCTGTATTTGCAAGTCAATAAAGCCTTATTCAAACTTATACATAATTATCACACGAAACATGTTAGGGATCGGTTTAATTACACAAATGGCACGTACGATGTGAGGAATATTGTATTGTAATTATTTAATTTAAATCACTTAAGCTATTTCGAATTTCTGCATTTTGTATACATATATAAATCCTTCCTAATAAACCATAAAAGTTTCCAACAGGTAAGTATTATTCCTTATATGGGCAAGAATTGACATATACCGTATAGCTTAAATGATTACTTTTGTCTTCGTATGTATAATTATATAAAATGAATTTAAATGTTGTCTAGTCGAAATATATTAACACAATCTTCATTTATTTACCTTTAGAACTTTTCAATCTATGAAAGCAATTAAAAATTTTGTTTTAAAAAGGAATAAACGACAATTTAGAATAACAGTCTAAAAAAACTGCAATTATTTTAAATCCTTAAATAAACCATAGTTTGTTGTTATTTATGCTGAGTACGTTCTTTAGCTTGGGTACTCTCATACCTGTGGCATGTGGCCGAGGGACTGCTACAGAGGAACACAGTACACAAAGACAGGTATAAGTCAAAGACACAAGCTTGTAGTTTTAACCTCAATGCTCTATCCTTTACCCTATCGTGGTGCCTCATCAAAGACTTTGATATGATCAATATTTGCACATTAGTTAATGATATTTTTATAACCGGAATACATCATTATAATTGTTCTCTATCTGACTCTCTTCTGAGATGCTAAATGGACTACAGTGTGCTAATATGTCATTAAACAACATCCATCTATATATCCATATGTCTCTTTGCCTGTCTATCCGTCTTTTCTACCCCCTTCCCCCCCTCTCGCTTCTCTCTCTCTCTCTCTCCCTCTCTCCCTATATATATATATATATATATATATATATATATATAATGTGAGGTTTCAATTGGAATGAATAAATTATTATCGTAAAACTTTCTTTGTTGATGAGGTTCACTGGATATAATTCAAATAGTCTTTGACTTGTGACATATATTATCTCTACTATTTTCTAATATCACCATTTAAGTTCAAAATGTTCAAACAATGATAAGCACACAGTAAACACACATATACCGAGAAGATTTGCTATATCATGGAATATTTGTAACTTCTCCAATATATAAAAATGATATACTAAATAATAAACAGAGAGTTGGAGAGAGGGGGAGAGAGGGGAGAGGTGTGGAGAGGGAGAACAATTCATGATTAAAATAAATGACGATCTCACTGCTGATCATAACGTCATATATCAACTATGTACAGATATCAACGTATTCGTAGTATACTATTTACATATGATGTTCTCTGTTATTCAGGTAGATAATTGCCGTTTAAATCTCCAAATCTGCAAAATGTGACCAGCGCCGATGCTAATAAATGGACTGAACTCATAATTTCAGATAAATAATACAATTACAAAAAGATAAACATGAGACCGTTCTTACTCAGTCAATAAAGTGCGGCTAGAACAAAGAAAAACGAAGCTAATTTTAAATGGAAAGATAGATAAATAGATAGATAGATAGATAGATAGATAGATAGATAGATAGATAATTAGATAGATAATTAGATATATAAATATATAGATATTTCAAACTTTGATATGTAACAGTACTAGTATCTAAATGTGAATAATTCATAACTCAAATAATTTTATGATACAGTTTGAGGCTACATAGAATATATATTATGTGCGTTGGTTGGTGCAACCGAAGTAAAATTAACAGGTCGATGGCGTGTCTATATTACATGAGGTAACATGCCTGGATCCCCCATCCCGAATTATTATTGCATTGATTACCTGAACCGATGAATTACTGTTCGATTTATGACATTCTCGAGCATCATATATTCGTGTATGATAATAATAAAACAATATATCTATCCTTGCCGTCAATGTTTGGCGCAAATGTCGCAGACATGTCGATAACACAGACTTGTTACTGATGTGTAATGTCGTCCGATACTGGCAACTGAAAATTAAATGATCATATCTACCGAAATGTTTATGAAATGATGCGCCAATGAATGGTTTTGTTTATGTTTTATTTTAGTTATCAGCCAACAAGACTTCTATCACACACGGAACGATAAGAACGAATAATAAATAAAAGTAAGCTGTCTATTTCATGATAAAAACTGGGTTTTTTTCGCTTTTTACATTTGAGAGGTTTTTTTTACTGCAAAGCGTGATACAAAGATAGATCCCCTTTATATTAGAAACAGCTTAAATGGAAAAGAAAATTAGTCAGCTCCTTAAAAGGTTCAATCCTGGTTTCGAAGTTTAGATAAGAACTGAAATGCGTTTTACGAAAAATGGCATATATATATATATATATATATATATATATATATATATATGTCATATGTCAAAAACAGCTCGTAAAATATATCATTTAATAATGATAATAATATATATTATCTAGGAAACCGCTAGAACAAAATCACATTACTTATCTAGTTCATTAAATTTGAGAAAGTAATCTTGCCTATTAAACTAAAGAATTCCTATTTCGTATCATTTGTATGGGAATATGTAAACAACATATTAACCCATACTGTGTAATAATTATTAACGTACTTATAATTCGCATAATCTTGGTTGCGTGTACTGATAATGCCAGTTACGCTGCGATGAAACCTAACCCTTCAATGAATTCAAGAATTTCAAACACTTTTTATTTATTATATTAACTATGATGTTAGCCAGGTGGCTGTATTGTGAGCTCCGGTGGCCTAGCGGTTAAGCACCAGGCACTTGGTGCCAACGGTCGCAGGTTCGAACCCCGTAAGAGGTCGAAACTTTTCCAGGGATTAATTTCTCGGCTCATCACATCGTGGGTGGCTGACCACGTTAAATGGCGCTGCCGTCTCCACTGAATTATTTAAAATAAAGGGGGACGTTAAAAAACCATGAGGACGTAAAACACTCTGGCAGTGACCACCCTCAGGGTATTTCGGCTCCATCTTTCCGTACTGCTCCCCTGTGAGTGGTGGGGGAGGATGTTCCTCAACCACTCCAACATAGAGGCTGTGCTGATTAAGCGACAGCCTGGGGATTCTCCCCGAACAACAAACCTAAGGTGGCTGTATTCTTCTTCCTGTGTTTTATACTTTCTTAGACTTGAGGTGAATTATAACTGAAATATTGAAACATCGAATGGCAATGGATATTTTATATTTTGATGCTTATGGGATTACGCATTGGAATTGATTCAGAAACAAAATAAAACGATATTAAAAATATCAAAATGATTCGAGAGAAATTGCTTTTGACGATGAATTATTGCTACATGAGATTGAATAAATTTGATGATGAAAAATGATATTAATTACAGGTGTTTCCCATCAACGTAAAATAAATTGATCCAAATCGCTATCAGGTATTCAAGAGTGCATAATTATATGTATTGATTATATGTTGAATTGCAGTTACTGTTTGCGTTTCTTTTCAGCAAATTCAGGTGTAACTGCATTTGCATTACGAAAATGTGCATTGCCTAGCTATCAGATTGTAGTATAAATTGTCATGACAATTATTAATAATATATACTTACTAAATGTCCGACGGGATTTAATAGAAATCCTGAAACTCTTCGTGTTACCTTTAGTATAATATATTATCATACCATAGTAATAATATACAATGGATAATTACTAATATCTGAAAATATAAAGTAAAAGATGATATATGGCTAACTCATACACAATGATGACATAAGGTTATCTTTTTCTAACACAATCTGTGCGAGAAAACATCTGCCTCGACGTTTTCTATCTGATCTTCTGGCAGTAAACAGAAACGGCAGTTTTCTGGCATGTGCCGATCTGGAAAGAAGGAAATGTCAAAACTAGCAGTCCATTGACAAGATTGATGATTATTTAAGGGTAAGGCCAAATAGGTCTGTCTTAACTAGTCTGTATTGTACTGTAACAGGTCGACGGTGCAGTTGCAATGATACCGTGTTAGGTATCTCCTCGATTTGTGCCGGGTAACAGATCCAATGAAAAATCAGATGTTGTAATGAAACTGAATTATCGTTTAGCTTAAATCGCAATCATTTTCGTTTTTTTTAATAAATACTGCTGGGGCAGTTCTGTATTTTATGGCAATTAAATGATAAACAGTTACAGGAAACCTACAAGTAGGCCCAATCTAATACATACTTCTGTTTTATTGTTCAGTTCTCCTACATGCAAATCAATATAAAACAATTGCAGAAAGGTGTAGTTTGGTAACTGTTGATGGTAACTGTGATGGGTATATTGGATTTGATCTCTAAAGTAGTTCGAAGTAGTAGGCAGCCAAAATGAGGCACGAACTGCTAAACAATATTTTCCGAGCACGGAACCAACAAAAAATAAAACACTCGACCAACGTGCCCCTGAACCAGCACTAAATAAGATGGACAAAGCAATTAAATTAATTAATCTATGTTCTTAAGTTCCAGCTTTGAACTTGCACCAATTACTGCTCAATTAGTGTCCATGGACAAATTCCAAAATCCGAGGCTGGAGGTAACTGGACTCCATTCGTAAGAGCCTTGCTTTTCTCAATGATGGTTTTATATTGGATGTTCACGAGTTGGAAGATCGAACAGACTTTCTGCGGATGCTCTAGGTGGAAAGAAAACAACAACATTGCTGAACATGTTGCCTTCAGCTGAGAATAACTGGTTTATGTTTTCCCAGAAGTCAAATTTTTTGAACCGTGTATCTCTGTTACAAAGAATAAAAATAATTTAATAAATCGATGCATAATTATCATGAAGTTTTCGATAAATTAGTCTCCCGACCATCCTGTTAGTCTAATATATAAAACAATGTGTTATATACACAGCCAATGTTATAAGCGTATGGGTGTGTTATCAGCTACTGAGAACATTCATATGCCTTAATAAATCATTATGTTGACTACTACATGAATTATTAGGATGCATTATAGCCAATTTACACCAAGAAATAACAACATCCCCAAAACGTCGGTTGTGAAATACGCAACTCCAAATAACAAATCTCATCTTACATGTACTACTAAAACAAAAATTAATATCCCGTACCTGGCCATTATTTGAAATAACAGTAAAAGTTGTTAATGACATGAACTAACGTAATGATTAAGTTTCACTTCACGTTTTTTGTTTTCACCAGATAATGTACATTAGATAAACTAATTATTCTGTTAAAAGGTTTTGGTGATAGAAGAGACAGACAGTGACGAAGTGATGACGCTTCACAGTAATTTTATACCAGGTTTCTTACTACCAGTGTGTTGGATGCGCTGATTGTCCGCCTTTATGTGTGTCTCTTCATCTGTATATCTGGCTATGTGTTTAATGTTTGGTTTTTCCTTTTGTAACTCAGTTCTCAGAAATTGTGTATATTATTCATACACAATGATGGTCACTTCAGTGGTCTAGTTGGTAGCGCATTGGACCACCCGCCTTCGAATCTGGGCGTGGGCATATCTGAAGGGTGTTTCATCTTTAACTTCGCTTCATTAATTTTGGAGGTCGTTCGACCCATTTAGCCTGCCATGTGCACAAAAGTGGCCGTAAAACATCAATTAACATCATCATCATCCCCATACTTAACCAGAAAGAAAGCTTTTCATATGTATCCCATATACAGTTCAGTGCTTGGAATACAAATGCAAAACATTCTGGTTTCCTGTTTGTAAATGTAATCACTCTCAACTATTATCCTTGACCTATACCGTGTATACACATTTATAACTGATTGAAGAAGTAGGCAAAATCTAAAACTCCGGATATTACACAATCTATCATTCCATTGAGAACCAATCTGGTCGCTGGACTAAAATAGATTGGCCCGGAGTAAGGACATATTCTTTTCGAATATTAATTGATGGAAAAGTTCCATGTCAGCTAATATTTGTTTTGTAGAGAAATCAGGCTATCGTATTCTTACTAAAGCTGTAAATTTCGTCAAATAGGCAATTATTTGTTTGAACAATATTACTTATCTACTGTTTCGACGAATAACAGTTAAAAACGGCCAATGCGAGTTAATATTATATAACTGTAATCGGTTGAGAAGGACTTTCTTTAAACATGACAAAAAGTGCACTGCCTCATATTAACTTGACCTTGCTTTATAATATTGAAAGACCTGTCATCAAAAACTGCCATAAACCACTGAATGATAAATAAGGTTCTTAAAGATCACATATTATATAACATAGTTTAAAATATACTAAACAAATAACATAAATAACAAAACCGAACATGATATTAAAAACCATGAATATATTCCATATTTTACAGTTTAGATGAAAAGATTTATTAAATATTTTACATCTGGATATTCAGACATGTTACATGTACATGAACCGGTCATTATAAGACATTATTTAACATATGAGACATCAATCTCCTTCATCACAGCCAACAAGGTATGTATTGTAATACGTGACTAGAAATGATCATATATCAATTAAATTCTGTATAGACGCAAAGATGAGTCAAATGTAGAGAATTAAACTAAAGTCATTAATGATTTAGATAGAACTAACGAGAAAAAGTGTCATGAGATAACAAATAAATCACAAGATTATCTCTAGGTGATGATTTAGGAGATATATACAGTTCTTTATATGACAGACTTTATTCAATATTAAGATGATGATGATGATGATGATTGATGTTTTACGGCCATATTTGTGAACATGGTAGGCTAAATGGGCCAAGCGACCTCCAAAGCTAATGAAGCTAATCAAAGATAAAACACCCTTAAGATATGCCCACGTCAATATTCGAACTCGGGTAGTAGCAGTCTGTGATCCAACGCAATACCAGTTTGATGACGGAGGCGCCCTTTATTCAATATTAGGAAAATATTCGACGAACCTGACGTTGTTCTAGGACAATGAGCTGTCATTTGCAGTTTAGGAAATGTTTCATACATTATTGTAGCTCTGTAACAGATATACCTGTGGGATGAGATATGATAACGTTAAATATTAACCAATTCCCTAAATGTTGTATATCATTATATTTTAGGCATTAAAACTTTCGATTGAAGTATCACGACTAATACTACCATCATAAAATACAACCAGTGGTCTAATTGTTTCATTTTAATGCAAAGACCCGTTCCACCGATTATTTTAAAAGTCCGATTAAATCCATTTAACCATCCCAGCTCTTGCCTAAACTATGTCATGTTCATCGGTATTGAATGTCACCATTTTCAGGCATGCACAATTGGCGCATCAATATTTTACATTAAAATTGACAAGTTGAAATTATCATCTTACGAGATAGATAAGAAATGGAATAAAATGCTATACGGACAGGCACATAAATATTGTAATGATACTTTGACAGATGAAAAATTGACACCATACTAGCATATTATAATTAGTATATTACTGCTAATATAATATAAAACGTAAATCATAAATACATTATTCGAATAACCTCACCTGGCTTATAAAGATTGGTTTTCAGAAAACAAATTTCTCGTTCCTAAGAAAGCTATTTATCTGAATATAGCCAATTTGATCAACTGCCTGTTTTCTTCATGTTCCCAAGTTATATACATATCGTTGTCTAGTAGAAACGTGAAACAATTCTAACCATTAAACGGATATCCGCAAATACTGGCGGTATATCTGATAATTGTCTATTGATTTAGCAAAATTATTACTTACACTACTTATTAATTATAATAAGGACAATGAAGAGAATAGTGTTGCGTCATTATTCATATATAACTTTTAGCGGTTCCCTATTAGCTGTTAATGATATATTAATGATATGGCGCCAGAGTACCTTTGTGAACTGGTGTCCATTAGAAAGTCATCCCGAAAATTGAGGTCATCCAGTCAGATACTATTGCAGGTGCCAGTGTCTCGGCTGAAGTCAAATAGTGATTGTGCGTTTAGTGTTGCAGCCCTCACTTTGTGGAATAGGTTGCCGGCAGAAATTAGAAACGCGTCGTCTCTTGAAAGTTTTAAATCTGTTCTAAAACACACCTATTTAAGGTCTCTTTCACAGATAAATAATGGTTATCTTTTAAATCATTACAGGGTTTTTACAGACATATTATTTGGGGTATTCTTATATTACATATTATTTGTACAACGCCTTTGAATGGCACATGCTAGTAAGGGGCTTTATTAAATATACGTAATTATTATTATTAGTAGTAATAGTAGTAGTAGTAGTAGTAGTAGAAGTAGTAGTAATAGTAATAGTAGTAGTAGTAGTAGTAGAAGTAGTAGTAGCAGTAGTAAGAGTAGTAGCACACAACAATAGTTGTAGTAGTAGCAGTAGTAGTAGTAGTAGTAGTAGTAATAGTAGTAGTAGTAGTAGTAGCAAGTAGTAGTAGTAGTAGCAGTAGTAGTAGTAGTAGTAGTAGAAGTAGTAGTAATAGTAGTGGTAGAAGTAGTAGTAATAGTACTAGTAGAAGTAGTAGTAGCAGTAGTAGTAGTAGTAGCACACAACAATAGTTGTAGTAGTAGTAGTAGTCGTAGTAGTAGTAGTAGTAGTAGTAGCAGCAGCAGTAGTAGTAGTAATGGTAGTAGTAGTAATAGTAGTAGTAGTAGAAGTAGTAGTAGCAGTAGAAGTAGTAGTAGCAGTAGTAGTAGTAGTAATAGCACACAACAATAGTTGTAGTAGTAGTAGTAGTAGTAGTAGTAGTAGTGGTAGTAGTAGTAGTAGTAGTAGTCGTAGTAGTAGTAGTAGTTGTAGCAGTAGTAGTAGTAGCAGTAGTAGTAGTATTAAATGATTAAACCAAAATAATAATTTTAATCGGCAGAAAATGTGGAATACAACGATTCCTAACAAATTTAATGAAAGAGAACATTACTGAACAATTTCCATTTATAGTATCATGTGTCGTAATACCTTATGATGGTGTGACCTATGTATTCAAGTAAAACACTGAAAGGTCTGATATTACAAAAAGGGCGTAAATTATCCCATTATGTTTATGCATAGCATATTTAATCAAAATGTTGCTGACATAATAGTCGTGCTGTAAGAACCAAATAAATTAATCATTTATTCTACCATAATAGCCATAACCTATTCGTTCAATGACAACCGTGTTGACATAAATATATTAAACCAATATATAATAATTGATATAACAAAAACCTTGCTGCATAAATACAGCGAATATCCGGTATATTCTTTCCTAAAACAGCCACCCGTATTAGATATACTTCGATCTACCAATTGATCTTCGGGAACTTGATGACTGTCCATAATTGACCAATGTTCTTACAGCTCGTATCGAGCTGGAGACTATAACCTGCCAATCCAATAACAATCGATCTGCCTGCCAAGTAAATGCAGGTAAGGAATGCTCGTGGAAGAACAAAATATTTTATTTTCAAATAACAGTCGATTGAATACTGACCCCTTAGAATGGCTAGGCTTTCAGAAAAGCTTCACGTGTTGCTATTGCTTCAATTCCCCTTCCATCTGACAGGTCCCGTTTAATAAGGATAAGGACAAAGAGGAATACCTTCGTACAAATTAATAACTCGAATGTAGTTTTTTAACCATCTCCATCGGCATTTTATAACGAAATACTTGCCAACAGTCAGATTTCTGTAGAAATTTAATTTCCGCCGAGATGCTTTAGTTAAAACATTTCTAGGAAAAGTACGATCTAAAACATTTAGGTACATGAGGAATCATGAAATGGTGAAAACGTGTCAGGTACGAACCATCGATAATATTATGTAGTATTAATAAAGAACTATAATGTTTATTATGTATTCTGAACTTTAATATATTATATTTCTTGAGAGATTATTCATTTAGGTACACTATTTGAATGATATCGATTTTCTCTGATATATATATATATATATATATATATATTCTTTGTCTGTGCTTTCAACATTTTAATCTCAATAACCTGACCGCCACTAAACAAACCAAGTATTAAATTATTATGCTCAAAGATGTTCGTTCTCTCATTTTGTGAAATTATTCTGAAATAACTCAATTATTAAATATGGACCTTCTACAAAGTGATATCAACATAGCAAAATGTTGTGCTTAGCATAAAAAAATTATATTATTACGTCATCTCCTCCTCTGTAAAAAATACCAGCCCAATAAGGGTAAGGTAAACCCAAAAAAAGGGGATTGACGTCTTCGTATTAAAATCGAAATGAACCATTCTACTGGGGCACATATCAGTGTTTACAAACTCCTTTCCTCTGTATACGCTGTAGTTCCTCTAGTTAACTACCTGTCATTGCAATGATAGATTGTGTTTCTTTTCATGGACCAGTCGTAACAAAACGAAGTCATTTATTCCATTCACGTGTACATGGTTATCAGTCACAGTTGAAGGGTAACAGCTGTGGGTGTTTTAAATATTTGCTCTAAATAAGAAGATGTGTTACACGAGCTTTAACGATAACTGAGGCATGATAGAAAAGGAAATAAATCCGCGTAGAAAAGTAACTATAACTGTAACCGTTTGATACCACAGCTCGCAACAAACAACACGTGCGTGTGGTTCAATGGTGACTTGCTACATACATATCATGAACTATTTTGACACCACAGTTTATATTCAACAGTAATTTTCTGTGGTCCAAAAGAAACCTGTATATAAAGCATTTCGACACCTCAGATGCTGACCTCAGCTTTATTCTGGGTTCGAATAACTGAATAAATCCTACCTATATGAACCATGTATCAATACACGTCCGACTGGTCTGGCGTCGAAGTTCTTCTCTAACCTAAGTGTAAATTCAAGCCCTATATATAGCCTCAGTGTGTTAACAAACATTACAGTTTGTTCATAACAAAGAGAATGTACACTAACACAGTATGGACTCACTAAAGCGATTAAACTAAAATAAAAACAAAGTAGCAATACCGCACAATGGATTATTACTGGACTAGAACGAAATATCGTCTCAAACCTGAGTAAATACTAGATTTACTCGAACCTAACAGCTAACCCTCATACGTTTCCGTTCATCACTAAGGGAACGTTCATTCACGCTTAATTTAACGTCCCTAAGTATATGCAGTTAGGTGTGGTGGGATCTAAATTAAAGCGCCTATCCAATTGATCTATTTGACACATGGTCGAGAACAGCGGATTTCAGGCAGATCTCCGGTAAAGAAGACTAGACTCATCAAGTCATTATTAAAGAGATAAATGACGTAATTAATGTAAAATTCAAAGATAGTTCACATACCTTAAAACGGAGTAATGATATTAAGTCCATAATACACAAACACACACACACACACACACACATTAATATATATATATATATATATATAATTATACTCTTTGGGCCTCAAGACTGCAAACGCCTTATGTCTCCACACATATATACATATTTAGATCTAGATATAAATAAGTAAGCCCTATTCGTTAATAATAAGGTTACTCGGTAGCCAGTGAGGGAAATATAATCCTGATGATTTATGTTTTACGGCCATTGTTGTGCACATGGTAGACTAAATGGGCCGAGCGACCTCCAAAGGTAATGAAGCGAAATCAAAGATGAAGCAACCTTCGGATATGCCTACGCCGGGATTCGAACACAGGTAGTAGTGATATGTGGTCCAACACGCTACCGCTAGACCACGCAGGCGCCCCTGCAATATAATCCTAATTTTGTGCACGACAAATATCTCTCACCCACTTTTTCCTTACTTCACAAGAACATCTACCTTTTATTAGATCTTTTGGATACTAATATATATATATATATATATATATATATATATATATATATATATATATATATATATATATATATATATATATATATATATATATATATATTCAAACTTCCATTAACAGAATATCAGTACAATAAATAAAAAGATATGTTAAGGATATCTCTTAATTTATAACTTATAGTGGTCTCTTTTAGAACAGATTGTTTCTGAAATCAAATGACAGTAACAATCCCTCGTGTTCGTTTATAATCTAATCTTTGTTAACAATTGCCTGTCAATGTTATCCTTTATTTTCCCAAAATCCTTTAATTGGCCGGAACAGATGTACAATGGAACAAGTTATTTAGGAGCAGAAATCCGCCATTCCTTCTTCTTCTTCTTCTTCTTTCCGTTCACTTGTTAATAGGTAGTGACACATGGTTATGTGCTTGGATACCTGAAATAGAAGCCAAAGCTTCTGTTGTCATGGGTATCTGGGTACCCCCCCCCCCTCCACTCACCACATCAAGGAATGTACTACGAAGACGATGTGTCATTCCAAAAACAAACAGTCTGTCAATCAATAAGTGGCATCACTGATAGACAGCCGAAGAGTGTTTTGTTTCCGTTTGAACCAGTTTTCGCTGATCCATATTCGCTGATCATCATCATCATCATCATCATCACATTCTGTATAATGTTTCGAAATACTTTGTGTGTCTATTTCGATTAAATACATCAGGTAAGCGTATAATTAATAGTTTACTTTTCGAGGCTAATCCCAGAATATAACATTCTTTATTGTATTTGTCATCATAAGCAATACTATATGAAGAATAAAATATGTTTGTAAAATATTTCAATTTTAAATGTACAGAATATATATATATATATATATATATATATATATATATATATATATATATATATATATATTTATTTATTTATTTAATTATTTATTTATTGATTTATTTGTGTGGAAGTATGTATGTATGTGTGTACACCATATGAAAATGCAGTAGGCGTAGTTGTGGAATCAAAATATATTTTAGCCCATTAGTAGTACATTATACAAAAATCATATTTGAAAACGATAAGGCAACTATGTAATGTGACTCATATTTAACCAACAATTATATATCTTCATATTAATTTCTTCAATAAAACACTGATAGATTCTGACGAAAACGGAATGATATTAGCTGAATACTAAAGAAGTGTTGTCTTGAGAAAGATGTTAAAAGATTACAATCAGCTTCAACAAGCAGAAGCACATAACCATTCTATATTCTGAAGCGTGATCTAATGACTTCAAAATCTCCTGGGTTCGCTAATACACACACAGCCATACACACACAGACGTACATATACAGACACACATGGTCTTTAAGACTTCATGCTGTATTCATTATTTTTAATTTTATTACATAAATATATCAAATCCAGTGCCATTAGATTAAAGACTAAACATTTCTGCTTTAGATATTTCTTGGAGGGTGGTTATACGCCTTACGACTTGTAAATCTGACTTTCAAATTTTAATTAATCATATTTAAAGGGTAGTTCTACCAATATTTAATTCATATCTTAAATATATGCTTAGTCTATTATTAATAGATTCCAATTCATAAAAATATATTTTAAAGCAAACCCTGTTTTGAAATTAAAAAATACATCTTGTTATTCCGTCATTGATATTGTAGTACCTCTCAGTGCATTTCTAAACTGAATCCCGTCCGAATGTTTTCGCACCACAAAGATGTTTGGTGGCATTATGTAAAGATAGCCATCATGTTTTGATCATATTACTGTCCACCCGCGACACACGCACGCACACCAGAGGGAGTAAAACAGGGGGAATAAAACAAGGGGGGGGGGATAAAATAAAGGATATAAATACGCAGTACAGCAAAGGACATTATACTATTTTCTTTCAATTGTATTTAAAACTCTTAAATTGGGAGTAGTGGGTGAAAAACTCCATACTCATAACATAAATTACATCTTTTTTAAATATACATTGTTTATATTGAAATAATTAGTCAATGTAAATGTAAAATATCTAATCCATAAAAGAATTTAAAATATACGCATTTTATTAGTTATCCTGACTTAATAAGTAAAAACTTAATTAATTATTATAGCTCTCCTATTGATATGTTGATAATTATCAGAGTAAATGTATCTACGGTCACCAGTCGAGATGATCCGATAGCAGAGTGCTTACAACGATGTGCTGCCAACATCCAAGTTCGAGTTCAAATCCTCATGCAACCCGTTTTATTGAATGCTTCCGTGACTAGTTACCACGTAAATTATGTGAAAATACTACTGAAACTAAACGAAGAACTAACTCAGTCGCCGTAGCCACCATTAAAGTATCATCAGAGAGCTTAAATATAGAGAGGCGTTACTCTTGCCGCGCCATGTTGAAATTTGAACAAGTGGCGCCTCCAGCGACCGGAGGTATTTCAGATAAACAAAAGCTCTCTGGTTGTCCACATGTGATGGTATACATGTGTGCGCATGGTTGAAATGAATTGCCAATACTAGTGCTATATGTAACATGATCACATCCTATTTTATTAATTAACACTTTAATTGTGCACACATGATATCGAAGAAAACGAAGCTCTTAAACTGTAAATAAAGAATTAAGTGATTTCACAGTAAAATGGTTTTTACTTTATAATAGTTTTATCGAATGTTATTTTAATTATTGTTCTGTTGTATGGCACTTCTCTAGTAAATGTAACACATATAAAATTGAAAAGCTCCAAGAAAAAGCACTACGATTTATTAAGTTGGACTTCAACAGCTCCTATAAATTATTACTAGAAAATTATAATAAACACCCACTATTTGTTGTACGGATTAGAATGTTTATGGAAGCTGTATATAAAATTTCACATGACAAGTATCCGCTGTATCTAAATGCTCTGATTAAACCAAAAAATGGACAAATTAATTTAAGATCTGATAATAATATATGTATCCCACAACATAAAACCGTCAAGTATGGTAAGAATTATTTTACCTATTCTGCACCATTTTATTGAAATAAGTTGCCAAATATAATACGAAATACACGAAGCTTTAGTAGTTTTAAGACCCTTCTTCGTGATTGAGTACCATCCTGTAAATGTGGATCATGCCTACAATGTAATATTATTAATAGGTATACAATCATATCATATGTAATGCTCATTGCACTTGTTATTGTTTACACTTATTTATGTCGATGTAATAGTGACTGTCACTAATATTATTGTTTACACTTATTTATGTCGATGTAATAGTGACTGTCACTAATGTTATTGTTTACACTTATTTATGTCGATGTAATAGTGATTGTCACTAATGTTATTGTTTACACTTATTTATGTCGATGTAATAGTAATTGTCACTAATGTTATTGTTTACACTTATTTATGTCGATGTAATAGTAATTGTCACTAATGTTATTGTTTACACTTATTTATGTCGATGTAATAGTGATTGTTACTAATGTTATTGTTTACACTTATTTATGTCGATGTAATAGTGATTGTCACTAATGTTATTGTTTACACTTATTTATGTCGATGTAATAGTGATTGTCACTAATGTTATTGTTTACACTTATTTATGTCGATGTAATAGTGATTGTCACTAATGTTATTGTTTACACTTATTTATGTCGATGTAATAGTGATTGTCACTAATGTTATTGTTACGCTTTTATCGACTCTAAATACATTTTTCTTGCTCTTACTCTTTTTACAGCCCAGTCACTTAATTCATAGCCTATAATTTGCGATCACTCGACAGCAGATCAGAAATAATTGAACGTGGTTTAGGTTATTTCACACCTTTGTGTGGAAGGCGTATTTTTAATGAAAACAATTAGGTTAATGAGGTAAATGCATACAAACATGTATACTTTCATCATGTCAGTTTATCATAGTCCATTAATATTTATTTATTTGGATATATACATATAGTGATATATACAGCTATTATAACGCAACCATAACACAATTCAGTACAAACTGAAACAGACTGAAACAGAACAATACCTTGTAAAATAATGACTTGAACCAAGTGCACACACAATGTGTAAACACATGTTTTCCTTTTTTCAAGTTGGTTAAAGAATTTGATTTGATATGCATTTAAGTTATGAAGAGAAGTATACCAATTAAAGCACATGAGCTGAACATTCAGGCACTAATTCAGGTGCTGGTAATCCTTTTTGTATTAAGATATGAAATGGGCTGAAAAGAATTCATGGGTTTGATGCCTTGTTTCTTATTTAATTAATTTTATAATACCAAATTTCACAATTAATATTTATCAATATTAACTACCATCACAGCTGGCGCTGTCTCCTGTATAGGTCTCCTATCTGTTAATACTTTCCTCTTTGATTTCAGTGGATGCATACAGTGAATTTGGTACATCAAAATAGTTGGAATAGCATTTTAGATAAGTTGTCTGGTTCATGAATTCCGTTTCAGTGAAGTGCATATCAATTATCATACATTCTACAATTAGTATTCAAGTAATTTAAATCTTTCTTTCATATATCTGAACGACAACAATTAATAACCCATATTTTACTTCTGTAAATAGAAAAAATAACAAAATGAATGTACCAATTGCTTAGGTTTAAAAATAAATGTGGATGCAGGTGATCATGTAAATACTCAGCTACTTATAATTACTGTAATTAGGGAAAAATTATCTGATAATATTAATGCAATTTTAGAAGTCCAATTATATTATTAACAATAACAAAGTACAATATACCTGCCCTGTAACTGTAACTTATTATTTCTTACATACTCAGTTTGTGATTAATAGGTTGATATTGTTCAATAAAATTTAGTAAGATTTTGTCTCAAACAAATATAGATCTAAATAGATATCGTTTGGGCCTACTGCTTCGGTCATGTCAAGTAGGGGCGTGTCTGTTCAAATTGTTAATGCTTATTTTTTTAAATATCCTTTATTTTAAAAAGCAAGATCATATCAAATTTGTTTACACTAGCTTTCATTTCCTTTCGGGAATGTCTTTATTTGTGCATACCTTTTCCTGTTACTGCAGCCGAAAGCGACGCAGAATGAATCAGCGCCATTAAGCGCCATGTTAACGAAGGGAACTGTCCGTGATAACCTGCCCCCGGTCGCCAGAGGCACTGCGCTCCTTGAATTCAAAATGGCGCCCCATGTTAAAACGGGAAATAACACCTCTTGTTATAAACAGTCTTTGGTATCATCCACAAACAGATAACAATATATCCTATTCAACTTCGGTTTCACAGATTCTGTTTGATGTTTACATTAAGCCTCGTTTATTCTTGTATCAAATTATGTAATAATAAGAATGAATTGATCTTCGGTATATTGCATTTACGAAAATAATATATTAGCCACTGTCAACTGTGTACCACACATTTTAAATGCTTAAATTCTTTATTTGTCGCGATCACATTTTAATATATAAATAAAAGCGAATGTGTTTGCGTGTTTGTTCGTTCATTTGTTTGTTTGTCCGTTTGTTCCCAAACAAATGTGACAAAAGAGTATTAAATTTCCGTAAATATGACATCGTTTGGGGCTATGATGTTGATGATGACCTTTATGTTGACAACATCCATGTCACGTGGTGTCAATCACGTCAGCGGCGTCCATCACCTTGGCAACGGCTAAAATGAAATGGTCTCGCGTTTAAAAAAACGTGATTCTATGTTCTAATTGGAGGACAAGCAATTAATTTCACATTACATTTTTCGACACCATTTTTCTTCGTGATTAATGCAGCAGTAAAGTAGTTTGTATTGGGCAATGGAATCCAATTTCATGAGTTATATGAACCGAAGGTCCAAGTGGCCCTCCGCAGAAGCAATATTTAAAGTGCAGGCTGAGCGAGGCTTTTATGATTGTTAATATATAAAACAAAATAGTAAACCTCAACACTCTCATATCTAATTCCGAGCTATCATTTCATATGCTGGATATATCCATTGCCAATTACTGTTGTAATTGTAGAGAATACGTACTTTGTAGACTATAGTGTATTATTTCTTAATTAACTAATAACTCATTGTGTCCTTATAAGGTCATATGATATGTATGTTATAAAAAGAAAATATAAATTCCATGTTAATGGTTTAAACAAATTACAAATTAACGATGTTAACATCTTCCATTCGCACGATGATTATAAATATTGAATATTTGTGTGTGTGCGCGCGCGCGCGTGTGTATATGTATGTGTGTGCGTGTCTGCGTATGTACGTACGTACGTCCGTGTGTGTGTGCGTGAGTACATGCGTGTGTGCATGCAAGTGTGCTATGTACTTCAACCGAACAAAATTCAATTAAATCAAAGGCTTTAACACGATGTTACACTTGTTTGGTTTCATATTACTAAAAACAAATAACCACTAATAATAGAACAAACATCTGAGAGAATAGCAACAGAAGGAATCATCATTCAAACATTAAGTTATGTAATCCATATAAATCATTGCGATTACATTTGACACGTAATCAGCCTTAATAATAACTGTATGCCATTTTGATCAGACGGAAAAATAAAAGTACTTAGAATATATATCACTAGCAACATACTAAACTGTATTGTTTACATTCATTCTACGTAATACATTTTCTTAAATTCAAACCCAAAACCTTTATTAGTGCTAAACTTCTCGCCATACAAATGTAGGCCATTTTCGTCTGCGCGAGAAAGATAATAATTCTTAACAACAGTCCTTGACCTCTGCCGGCAGCCATTTGCAATTCAATGCTCTATTAACCAAAACTTCAAGCAGCTGATGTTACACTGAACCCGAAACACTATCTGTCATTCCGCTGACAAGCAAACACTCTGTTGTTACAGATTGGACTAACTTAGAAGACTATTTTGCTAAATATTAACAAATAGATCAATCCCATGCAGTAGACCAATCCAGGCGAAATGTGTTGCATCGGTTATCAACTGCGGTCTCGGGTTAGAAACAGCAATAGCGCCCACTGTTAATAAGGGATGGCAACTTTTCACTAAAGATAAACACTGGAAATCTTTCAGCAAATTATTTCATATTACGCGTAGACTAGTATTTCAGCTGAATGATTGTGTCTTTCCAAAGGATTTAACACAATACTTATCAGGATATAGCCCAATGATTGAGCGGACCGATTTTTCCAGATGAACGACACGCTAAGCCTTAGTTATTCATGTTGACTTATAGGGGATTTTAGCATGGGTTTAGCTGAATGTAAATTGATTTTAATGAAGAGTTTTTAAATATTTAATGTAGAGTTTTGGAAATATTAATTTGACTTGTACCTGGGAACTAAACATATATGTATCACCTGTACATTATTAAATATTTTTTATTACATTAGAGTATTAACAGCCTTGTCATTTACATAAACATTGCACGAATGGCTGATTCAGAAAATAAAATAGTTAGTTCACTTTAAATACAAGATATTATATATAAAACAATGTTACAATAATAGGAATCGGTGATCATTGATTTTATTCATTACATCGTCATGTCAGATGGCAAAGGTTCTACAAAAAATAAGTTTGAACTATACAAGCCGGACCATGACAGCCATGCATATCACACGGAACGTTACTTAGTTTAGTAGCATATATCTATTGGGTGAAGTCTATTCCATTCCTATTAAATGCAAAATTGTGATCTGGAGATCACATACCCTTAATCCAAATATAGCTGGTAAATAGCCTAAGTACAGCTTTTCAGTATGACATTTATATGACTATACGCGTAAATCGCCATGCAACACAGTGGTTCTTAGACTTCTAACCCGAGACCGTAGTATGAAATTCAGCCGCATGGTGGCAGCAGGGGTAATTGAAGCGGTATGTTAAAACATATTGTAATGCAGTAGAAACGATTGTATATTTGTAATTTAATTAATATCAGCTTAGATAGAGAAAGATCAGGAAACGGCAACAGATGTTTAAAGACAACAAACTGGAATTTAGTTCATCTGAGAATAGATGTTTGAAATTTATCATCATAGATATAAATAATATATTTGGCTAAAATATTTTACAATTATATTATGCGCTTACATATCACAGCTGCCTTAAAAATATACTAAACGTCAAGGTAGTGCTAAATACCGAGCAAAATGATTAAGATCATGATGTTTATGTATTAAAGGTATTAAAGGTCTTACTGAAATGTTTAACAACAGATTTTATGTTCAGATATTATACACTCTGTGTTTGTGTCTGAATTGTTTATGACATGATCAAACTGAATATGAGTGATATAAACCTGCCATATCATCATCAGGAACATATTATAGCATAACGGCTTGTTATTTTAATGTTCCACTCTAGATCATTACATACGTTGATTTCGTTGTTATGGAGTTAGTTTTATTCAGTAAGCTATTGTGAGGTTAAATAATACTTTATACTTTTGTCATTCCTATCCGGAGAATACGTTTTGTGGAACATCATGGTTTAGACATTGATCACGTTTGTCATTATCTATTGTTCAGAACGTTTGGCAGCTAACACTAAGAACGACCAAACTTACAGTATTAACAGTATGGCTTACAGATTAACAGTATGTAAATAACATACATTGTACAGTATTAACAGTATGGTTTATAAATAATCGTTTTTACATTCCAAACTATATCATATAAATCGTATATTAAACGCGCACAATCCACTTTATCAAAAACACTAAATCAGGATATCGTTGAACATGATAGATCTACCACATTACAACATCATCAAGTTAAAACGGTATCAAAACATCATACAAAAATATAATAGCCACATCCTAGAATCCAGACACTTATACGACAACCAGACTAGCTCCTTCAGGGGGTCCTAGACACAATGTAAAATACTGCTTAAACTGTGTGTCACCGAATTGTAGAATTTGTGAACTCTAGGTACAATCTCTCTAAATATATATTAATGTATGTACTAAGTTGAGTCATAATATTATAACAATTTCAAATATAACATATATTATTACGCTTTTACAATAACTGCATGTTAACACACCTTATAGAAGGTAAGCAATCTACAGTAAGAGCTAAACTGTATTGTATCTTGTTGGGTAGACTAGTACTGAATTTGTTTACAAGCACTTAAAATATTGAACAAAATTTCGGGCATACAATACTTAATACATTATAGATTAGTGTATATCTGCTGACGAATATATAATATGAAACGTTACAATAGACATATTATTTCAATAACATTTCCTTATTTATAAAGCTCAGTTCGGAAGCACTTTCTCACCGTTAAAGAGCTCTATTTACCTGAGTAGATATCTAATTTAGTGCACGAACGCCCTGTGACCAGGAAGCAGCTACGTTATCTCATTACCAAAATAACTGTAACCTTAAGAAAGATAATTTTATCAGTGATGTCATCAAGACAAAGGAATGTTATATTGGACTGTTTTCGTGTTATAGTTCATTCTTGCCGAGTTGCGCCGAAATATTTACCTTACTGCCGGATGATGATGATGATGATGATTGATGTTTTACGGCCACCTTTGTGCACAAGGTAGGCTAAATGGGCCGAGCGACCTCCAAAGGTAATGAGGCGAAGTCAAAGACGAAACAACCTTCAGATATGCCCGCGCCGAGATTTGAACACGGGTGGTAGTGATCTGTGTCCAACACGCTACCGCTAGACCACGGAGGCGCCCCACCTTACTGCCGGAATTTAGCCTAACTAAGTATGTTGTTGGAAGACCTGTTTTATTGTATCACTTTATTTCTTTTGGTCTTAGAATAAGACAAAATAGATAGAAGGAGATATGACACCCTATCTCAGTACACAACCTCGTATTGAACTCTGTAAATGGGGTGTTAACAATAAGTATCAATACGGGTGTTACTAACATACTTTATTCATGGCTATTGTCTAACAAGATATTATAATGACATATTATCAGAACGCGTGACATGGTTAATTTTTGGTTATTCTGTTATCACATCATCATCATGGCATCGTCTTTAGATTAGCTCCGTCCATTTATCAGCTGATTCTTCAACGAATAATGATGTAACCGTCTCATTAGTTAATGAGATTGATCTATTCTCCGATTCTCATAAATCCGTGGATACTCTGCGTGATTGTGCATAAAATGAAAACTTATACCTGGTTAAACAGGTATTAATACCGTCTAATAGTCGGTTATTACCTAATATTACTACCGTCAAACAGCTACCAGGTTGGTTTGTATTAATATTTCAAGGTCGTGTTCAAAATGAGATACACACACAAAAGAGTGGATGTCACACTGACACTGTAGGTATAATATCTGATGATAACAGGGAAATGATGTGGTTATCCTGTGGTTACTTTATTATCTGTCAATGTAACTTGAGCATCTTCCCGTGTATAACGTCAAATATTCAAATTTCGAAGTGTGTATCACTTGCGTTGGGATTTACGATCACTCAACCTAGTCATCCGTGGAATGGCTATGGTGACGGTATTCCACTCGATTAAATAAAACATCCACGACGACATCGGGTTTTTAAATGTTCACATAAAACATATATTCTCAATGGCATATAAAATATTTAGATTAAAGATTATATAAACAGTGTGATATGCCTAAACATGGGCATGTCTTTAATATGTTGTACGTAAACTAACCTTTCACACAGAAAATATATCCATGGATACCAAATCATTTGTAAATACATAAAGAAGGTTACCACTAGAGAAAATTCAACTTAATCAGCTATTAATGGTTTTATAAGCTAAGCAGAAACAGCTCAAATCTGGCACTTTCCTTTAAAGATTAATTACATTCTAGACAGTGTACAGCTAGTAAAGATACTATTTTCTCAAAGACGTGAATGATCTGAGATACGCTCTATTCATATACCGTGGATACTATTAGTGGGCTCAATTTTGGTAAGTCGCCATAACTTATTACTTAAATAATGAAAACTACAATCATACCAATGATAAATTAAATTTCTAATGACCATGGCTCCTAAAGGAGGGTCTGTTTGATTATAAAATTTCACCTGCGAAACGGTTTTTGTCCCGATTATTAGTAATGAATGTGGCGATATTAAAGACATTATTTACTTTTGTAAATTAATTGGGTTTTTAACAGACATTGTACAGATATACGCGTATTAGATTTGATACAAAAACTGACCTTTAAGGGCAAAGAATAGCAAGTAATATTTGGACGCAGTTCATATAGAGTTTGATACAATTAGGACTAAACCTTCAATATTATTTTACACGAAATTTAGATCAACGACTGGTAATAAATAGTATCAAACTAAGGAACTAGTTACAAACACCTAATTAAAGTTCTGTATCAATTAATAAAAAACCTTTCATTTATTTTTATTCCAATATTTTATCCAGTCGAAGGCTTTGCTTAAATCTATAAAATTAGCGCAACTTGCACTTTTTAAAATGTTCTAAAAATATTTTTACAAAACCAAACCACACCACGTGTATATGTAGTTCTTCTGGGAAATAGTCAAACTTGTTTTCAGATGCCCGTATAATCGGTGACACTTTTATGTTGGATGAAATGTTCCATCTCTTAAGGTGCTGAGAAAATGGGGGATTTAAACATTGCTTTAAAGTAACTAATTCATTTCAAACATTAACTACGTCATTGCATAAATAGATTATCATAAAATAATGTGAGATTTCAATGAACTAGGTCAGAAATAAAGAGATTTAAATGTAATGTTTTGTAAATGTCAAGATGTTTTTTTTCCTATTCTTCCTGATAACGAATACATATCTTTCTATTAGAACTGGATGCTAGGAATCAATGTCTGAAAATAAATAATCACAAGGAATAAAAAGACCTATAACAGGGTCATGATTTTATTTATGTCATAAACAATAGGAATATCAATTAACGTGAACTCAGATAATCATTCGTTCGCATAGGTTGACTGATTTTCGGGGGAGGGGGTACAGGCTTACTTCAATTCTTGGTTGAATGTTATTACAAGTAACAAAAAACATTAAAAACTTAAACAATTTTTTAAAAAAGGCAAAGGTTTAATTTTTTAAAATAAGCCACAGAAGTTAGTTTGAACCAGTGATTATTTGTAAACAAGGAAACGAGATTCCTTCAATGATGCAAATTTAGTATGAAATTTGTCATACTGATCCCTCGTTATTATAGGGGTTTATTTCGGCCATTGAAATAAGAGTTTATTATAGACCTAAGAAGAGTCAAGAGAGGAAGTGAGAAACGCATAGGCAGACAAAGAGATAGACAGACATACAGACAGAGAGAGCGAGAGAGAGAGCACGGACAGAGAGTTATATATATATATATATATATATATATATATATATACACACACAGAGAGAGAGAGAGAGAGAGAGAGAGAGAGAGAGAGAATTAATATGATTATTTATCTTTGGTTTTGTGAATATGTACGGTATGATAATTTTACTGCACTAGATCGTGAGAAGATTAAACATTCTAAGAGCTATATCAACAATTGAAGTTCACGTAAATTCTGCTGTCTATTATTAACACACTTCAACTAACTGTGTCAATACAACGTCAGACATCCGACCTAGAACTCGTATAACAGCAAAGTGACCGCCATCATACTATTTGATACGATGTAAGATTAACCTTAGCATAGAAATCACTCGTTTGAACAAAATAAATATTTTCAATAAATTGTAGGCACACTTTTTCAGTTAAACTTTGCATTATTATAATGTAGCCTAACCTGAGAGAGTAAATCATTATTAATATGTCGTATCATGGAAGCTGGATTATTTGTTTCGGTAGTAAACATTCAAGTACAACTCAGACGTTAGTTATTAATCAATGACACGCGAATTCTAAGATCCTACATCTAAACAAAAAGTAACGATCGGTCCCTAGACGGATTCTAGTGAGCCATTCTGATATCTAACAAATCGTCCATGATTGTGTCATAATACAAATATTAGCAAACATGGGCAACGAAGAAAGGAAAACGGATCATGGAAAATGTACAAAGGATTCTTTACCTCAGCCACCTCACACTTGGCCTATTTGGGTGGCCGACGGTAGGTTTGCCATCTTCGGTTGTCTTTCTGGATACAGTTATAGGTCTCAGAATCAAGGTATTTTGTTCTGCGATCCGGATACTCAACAGTGGGAAGTATTTCATGACGAATGCATTGGTAAGTGTTATGGGTTACTTTAATAGCGTAGACATTGGTTCATAAAATCCACTTAACGTTTTAAACGAATGCGTTTCTAATATATTCCTTTATTCCAATAAACTATAAATGCTAATGTTAGTATATTGGTTCTAAATAGCTCAGGACTCAACAAAGGAAGTTGCCAGTCGAGAAAGTAGCACTCCGTTTAATTTGCATCCTGGTTTGAATTCACCAACGACAACAACTTCGGCTCTTCCCTCTATTGGATTAACCTTTTTTATCATCGAAACTTACGCCGAATCCATCAATACCGCATTCTCCCCCCGCAAAGCAGGGCTCAACCACAGAACGTGTTTATCATGGAACGCATTCAGATAAAGATAATCCAGTGTCAACTATAACAGATTTGCGACAGGATCATATTTCTCCCCTGATATTAAATGATGCGACGACATCCGCGACCAGAGGAAGTGCGGGAAAGGAACTCGACGATTTCTTATCGGAAATGCCAAGAGGAAACGAACAATCCCGGGATCTAACAGTGTCATACGATAACAAACCCTCGATACTCGTAACATTACAGACAGAGACGGATACACCTAAAACTGACATTATTACCAACTTTAAAAAATCTGGTTAGAATTCGATTTTATTTTCTAAATTGTTGATTTTATTTTCCGATCTGATGTTCAACAGTTTACTCATCATGGCTAACATTTCTATTAAAAATGTCTATTGTTCTGTATATAAAAGTTATGTTGCTATTTTTCAGATGCTAGCTCCCTTCCGTTCATTTTAGGAGTAATTTTTGTTGTAATGATCGTTGCGGTTATTATTATTATTGTAATACTGAAAAAAAGGTGAGTAGAAATTAACCGAAGAATGACCTATTTGTACATCATTTCGTCACGACAGATAATCTATCTGTATTATCCTTTACAGAAAATCAAGAGAGCGGGAACATCTTAAAACGTCGCTTAGAGTCCGCCAAATATCGAATTTATCAGGCACGAATTCGCCAATAAATGGAATATATAAAGAAGATGTAACAGAACAGGACGAGACAACGGTTTGTCATCTTAATACACCGGAACATGTCCATTCCAGGTGCAAAACTGAAACGCGCACAGAAAACGATAACTTGCACGCATTACACGAAGGTGAACTCGTACCTAATTTAACATATTTAGATGAAAAGTGTCAAATTTCATCGGATGCCGATCTAACTTCATCTCTATCAGATCATAATGACTCTATGGTGGCTGAAGGTTGCTACACTATGGCTAATCCTGTTTATGAGACATTCTCAGCTGAAAGCTTCACCCTTCAAAGAATACGAACCCATATAAATTTAAATCAGAAGAGTAAAGGTGGATCACTGAAATACGTCTTACCAGAGTTTTCAAACGATGTTGACACAGAACTGTAATCTTACTGCCTGATGTATATAGAGATGTGTATCTAGAAGAGTAAACATATACTCTAACTGTATTGCCTATATGTCATAGATAAGATGTAACTTTATTAATAAATACGAAGACGAATTAGTTTTTACTTCCAGTACTGTACAGAAACCTATTAACACAAATAACATAATGTTGGCTTTATTTATCATCTGACTGACAATCACTGCGAGAAAACTTTCTCAGAAACATAGACAATCGTTGAAAACTATATTAACTAAATTAATTATTCTGAGAGATTTGTTAACTATGGGGATATATTTCTATATAAACCGCCTCTTTGGCCTCATAGGTAGAGTGTGAGACTATTTACCTATGGCTATGGTCATTCTGTGCGGAAGTTCACAGGTTAGTAGGAGGCGTTTTTCATCCATCCAGCCAACTGGCAAGAT
This sequence comes from Paralvinella palmiformis, assembly GCA_025642065.1. Lineage (NCBI taxonomy): Eukaryota > Metazoa > Annelida > Polychaeta > Terebellida > Alvinellidae > Paralvinella > Paralvinella palmiformis. The sequence continues at coordinate 123,525 of JAODUP010000796.1, read as the reverse complement.
TTTCTCCACCAAATATGCCATTTATTCTAAATTTTAAATTTATTTAGAATTAGTCTCCGCGAGGAAGCTGTAAATTACAGACCATTTACGTTTCCTTCATCTGAGGTTGTCAGCCACGTTAAAAACTGCCAGAATTATTATTATATGTAGTTATTACACTACTACGTTTCTATTCGGTTATATGATGAAGATGTTTCTTTTGTTTCTAATTGTTAATTAAAAATGGTAATGTCATAGAATCTCAGCTTTGTCAGCAATACGAGTAATAAACTTACCTTCTAATACAATGGGTAATACAAATCCGTTTGTTTGAAAACTAATGTATACATATATTTACCGGTATAGCAAATTTGTTTTCTCCTGGATGAATAAGATTAATATTATTAAGATATTCGTGTTTATTTGTTATATATATATATATATATATATATATATATATATATATATATATATATATATATATATATATATATATATATTCCTCATTAATGCATAGAATGGTCTAGACAATAAATTGTTAATCATATATAATCAAATATTATTATTGGTATCATACATTTTACCTGTCTCCACTCAGCCAAATGTTTAACAATAATTAAATATGTCTACTAATAATGATCGAAAAGGTTGATTCTGTTTTTTAACTTTTCACTCTATTGTTCTACACGTAAAGGTTAATACAACCATATATTGTAACTGAGTTATAGTAATAACGTATTTAGTTTTCCTCAAATTTTATTAAAACACGTGACTTATACGGAATATGCTTATCTGGTATGCATACCTTTGTAGTCCAGTTGAGCTAATAACTTAAGCTGTATTGGACAGACAGGTAATCATTTACTTGATGATATGTTTCCAGTTGACCAAACAGCATGACAAAGGTAGTGAAAATTTGTCTCCCTTTGATTTTCTGGTGCAGCTATGTCTAAGGTGCTATTGGTTGAACATCTTTGATGCCAAGAGCTGAAAAGTTAAGCTTTTCAAATAAAACTGATCTCTGAAGTCTAACACTGTTAAGAAACTGGATTTTAGACATAATTAAGTTTTAGGATGACACCTATTATAAAGTAAAAATGAAATAATATCCATTGATCAGTTTATATATAATCCTATCATTTATTCATTCAAACCAAATGCAAAATACATATAATGGTAACCATTATCTTTAATATTTGTCCTTTTCGTCTTCTAGTTCGATGAATATATGAAGTAACATAATCAAATAACATTTTGTATTGGAAATCATTGCTGTCACTCTGGTGACAAGTTGTCATCCAAACAAATTACTGCATACTTACATTGATCGTTGTTTTTAAACAAGCAATAAATGAAACGCGAACTCACAATCAGGTTTAATGCGCTAATACAATATTAATTTCTTTTCTTTCTGACATGTGATTAAACCAGATAAGGACAACGCCGGTCATATCCCTTTAAAATGATAACTACAGATTCGCATCTGCCACGATAGAGCTTTCATCCCACCTCATTTATTTATATGAGCCAACAATCAGACATCTGCATAAATGTTATTTCAACAGTGTGCTGAAAACATAGCGAAGTCTCAATTCTAATATATTTGTTAGACTGGAATTGTTGCCCATGTATTAACTAAGATTGCATTATGTGTACGAATGAGGTATTTACATTTTCTAGGATACTAAACACTATGATGCAATAAAATGTGTTATCTCTACACTCTAAAGAATTTTAAAAAAAACATCTACTATTGTAAAACCAGATGTTGACATCTAGTAAATTAATATTAGCAATGATGAAGTAGGTCTAACTACCAATTTTTCGGTATAATGATTTTTGGTATTTCCTAAAGATCCTCTAATTGTGTGGTACATGTGTTTACAGATATGTGTGATACTAAACGATAACACATGTAGAAATGGTGTTCTATATTAGTCTAGCTACTGCTGCCATGCGAAAACAAGCAAATTACAGATTTGTGATGGTGAACGCTCCAGCATTGACTGTAAGCAGATTAAAGTACAGTCAAGTGTTATTAATTTCTACTGTATGTTATTTATTTAACTACTGATTGTTGATGAGTGACATTATTTGTATATGTGAACTTCGGTGTACACCGATAGAGTTTCCTGTATTACTGTTGAGCTACATGGGAAATCTATTAGAGCCATATGAAGTATACCGTATTTCATAGTGACATCCCGTGGAGTAGTGGATTTGTCTTTGTCCACAAAGCTACCATTAAATGTATCGTTTAACAGGTGTTCAGAGTATTGCTAGGAACAGAATCAAACTGACAATATAAGGTTCTTAATCTATCATATTACACCGAAACAGTTAATCAAACTAAGGTGTATTTTGTGACAATAGACAATCTTCACAGATCGACCATTGGCGATATGAACGCAGCACTAACAGCAATGCAATTTGATTCATAGGAGCTGCCACAAATGTTGTCCTTTTAATAAAGGCAGTAAGGAATTATCCGCGGCAAATGTTGTCCTTATCCACAGGAAGTAATCTACACTTTCCGGAAAGGCACGAATAAGTCACACATTGATAATTGGTTCATATCTCAGCACGATATCGATCTATTGGAAAGTGACATATGGCATGAATGATAACAAGCACTGTCCTATTTCGAGCGGTGTAATGCTGACAATAAATGCGGATGTTGGGGGAGGTCACATCCTGATATGTCAGGTGTCAATATTATGTCATAAAGTTGACTACTCTATGGTCAAACTCTCTGATAAGTACAGCCAATATTTCTGTCAGTTGGCGCAAGTCTTGGAACCGATCGCTTGTGACCTAGTCAAACTTAAAACGTTGATGAAACAACGTGAATTTGGTTGTCCTTCCGGATTCGGTGTCACAACATCGTAAGGTATTAAATATTCAGATGACACATCTCTACATAGAACCTTGGGTAGTGTGTTTATAATCAGTCAAAAGTTTGACTTATACAGTTATACAGTAGGTCAATTGTTGTCTCGACATCAGTACAGTATGGAAACTGTCTGAACTTATTACACTGGACAAATGTATTGATATACAATATGACTATGTAGATTGTCATCGAACGGTTACGGCTTCATATGTAATACACAATATAGTAGAGTGCAGTATATCTAGTGATTCTCCAATATTTTTATGTTCACTTGATGCAGAAGGAACTTTTGATGGGATTCCCAATACTATATTATTTCGTAAGACAATTACTGTATCTCTACTTTTTATCATTTATGTGATCCTTACACTTTAAGTATGTTAATAGTCTATCATTTGTTATGTGCTCTTCTCAGGATTAAGGTCATCTAGAGAATCTCTCTAGTGTTTTTTCTGACCAACAAACTAAAAGCTAAATATTCTCCAATGAGTAATATTTTACACAAATGTCTTCTTTTTCCAGTCTATGTAACATACCCTTGAATGACATCGTAGTATTCAGTCAAGATTGCTTAGGATTCATTTTCTTATCTAATTCCATTTATGAGGTAACAAAACAATCAGATGCCAGAACAGTTAAACTCCACGTAGTCTATCATACGAAGAGTAACTTATACAGCTTATTAAGATGTTACTATAGTCCTTGTTTCTTGCAAGGTTCCAAACATATGTTAACTAAGAAAAATAATAATGTTACAACGATACTAACATTGTAAGGGAGTTCCCACGAGCCCTTTACAACATAGTGCAACTGTTTTATGTCTCTCTCTCACACACACACACACACACACAGAGAGAGAGAGAGAGAGAGAGAGAGAGAGAGAGACACAAAAATATATATATATATATATATATAATATATATATATAATATACATATATATATATAATTATGATTAAATTATAATATTACAACTATCTAGACATGTTATAAAACTTAATTGTGAAATTATTGTTGTAATGTATTTTAAATAATAACCATTTTTTTAGATAACAATACACTCTCAGTAATGTACCTATTCTCATTAAAATATATATATATGTACCGAGTGAGTACATATGAACAATACAAAAATATTAAATGATAATCAGAACTCTGTTTTTAAGTTTTGATTGAAATTATAATCTTTACAAAACCGTGCAGGTGGGTTATGAACACTTCATTGTGACTCTATTGCTAGGTAACGTCAATTACATAAACATAATTATTAATGACCCATTTTCTTTTTAATGATAAAATATGCACTCCCTGTTAATTAACCATTCCATTAAATGAAGGATCAGTAGAAGCTATGATCATGGTTCCTTTCCATATTTTAAATTTCTATTTAAATCCAAATTGTAATTTAACCAAAAAAAAATTTCTTTCTCAATGTCATTCCTTCTGAAGAGATATGAGCAAATATTTTCTAAAGAATCGTGATTCAGATTGATTCCGTAATAAAACAATTGATTAGAACCTAGAAAATTGGATTAAAATATTTTTTAAATGATAACTATTCGAATTCATTATCTTGAAACATGTAAATGGTCAACCCATAGATGGCTTAATTCGATTTAGTGTGAAAATGAAATTATACCACATTCTTGTTGTAGAAACTAACTTTAGGAACAAAGGTGAGCAACCTTCTAACTAAATATAGCTGTTTTTAGACGGTTTTAGCCTGACCAACTGCATATCATATACAGTAATATTTAAAATTGGGAACGACAATTTCACCAGCATAACAAATACACGTGACCAGTCACCATCCTTCAAGAAGAAGCCCGTATGTTGTCCTTTGTCTAATTAGCATCATTAATTGAATTAAAGAGCAAAATCACGCTACTAACAATGAGCCACATTAAGATGTCGCCCTAAACGTGATAGTAATGAGAACCGTCAAAAAAGAAGATTTACCATTGTAACCTAGACTCGCTAAATTAATTACTCAGTAAAAGTGCCCCAGCGCTCTAGAAGAGGATGTCAAAATCTTATTGAGTGCACTTCCAAGTCATTATCCACCACGTTCCATTATGTTGGCTGATGGAGGAGAGTTTGTTTCTATTCGTTGTCTTGTTACTGATACCTTCAGATGTGGCAGCCTCTAACCTTTATAAAGCATGTGGCTGAAATAGTTACTACTGGTATAAGCATTATCGTAGAAGAAATACGAACTAGCAAGAGGTATTGTTTCGTATTAAATATCAGTTTATACAATATATTGCTTAGTGGGTTATATTCCTATTCAACGGGGGGCTCACATGGACATCCGGGGGTAAACAAATACTAGCTCCTAAATTTCCTAGCTTTGTCATATGTATACATATGTTGATTCCATAAAATCTTCATGTAAATACAGATATGGCTATGGCTATGAGCATAATATAGATGATATTTGCTGTAATGGTAACCACGTATTTATGTACATGTCCCCAAAGTTCTCTGTATTATTATAATACGAATACAAAATATTAGTATACCATTATTATTATTTATTATTATAATGCTGAAAGCAATCCTTTGGAGTATTTATAAGATGACTTAACCCTCTGCAGCTTAAGACAATAGATAGAAGTAGATCAGAAACCTAAAACACGATTTCTCAAATAGACCGTAAGTGGGTTTGAAAATCATTATACTATATAAACAGTGTAATCCTAGTAACTAATATGATAAACACATAAGAAAAACATCACAAGATCCTGTGAAAATAATAATTTAACACAGTTATATATATATATATATATATATATATATATATATATATATATATATATATATATATATATAATATTTCTCTAGCTAACTAGCTAATTAACAAACTACATAATTAAGTATTCGTCTGTCTGTATGTCTCTCTAGCTAAGTAGCCATCTTATTCTATGTATCTTTTATTTATTTATATTCGTAACTCGAGTAATATAGCTATCTGAAAAGACAATAAAACAATCTCTGCCAAAAGTTGTTTTAGGTGAGGAGGAACTAGATGTACAACGATATATAATAGACAATGGTATTTCAGGACAATGATACCTGACAATCATTTTTCAGAACTTGATACCTTTTCACAAAACAATTTACATAAGACGTGCGAGATGGTTCACAAACAGAGATCTAAAAACAATCACCGTTTCAGTGATGTCATAAACAGAATGGCTTTAAACATTACCAATCAGGTCTCGCACATTTCAATCCTGTATCAGGTCAACCAGTTCTCTCAGAGTTTAACATGCATTTAGAAGGCGTTTGCTATAGTAAGCTAATATATGACCTACAACAGCGAATCTGACAGGGAAGCTGTTGTATACTCAAATGTTACACAATATTCTCTTGCTTGCATGTGGCGTTTACACGATTACGTTATGATGCTTTTGGTTTGTATTAGTGACTAAATGACTAACTGGTGTTCTTAATGTTACAGCCTGCTATTTGAAAGCACAAATAGCAAAATACCACATTACATTTCATGACATCTACTCTAAAGGTTAAATTGATTTATTCTATACCTTAATTATTCATTCTTTGCTACTCTACATTTCACTAAAATGTCATATATCTTAAAGGCATTTATAACTGCAGTTTGTCAATTATTTCTTTATTAAAGAATTATATCAAATTAATCAATATGCTTCGTACGAATTATAACAACGCAATAGCTATTTGATATTATGACAGAAGAAATTAAGAAATAAGTTTGAACCAATTATTCGCCGTTCATCGTACTACACTCAAAATATATTTACCTGATAATTTAGTTATCACGCATATGAATTATGTGTATGTAATCATAAATATTTATGACAGCCAATACTCTGGTAATTAATCCTTATAAAGAGTGGTTATCACTCTCCCCGCGTGTTATGAATAAAGTATTCTGGGCTGTTTTATCTCAAGAAGTAAAGATTCAAGTAATAAACAATAATATGTTTCTTTTCGGACCAATTTTGTCCTTAACCTAAGGTAGACTAAATGAGTTTAGGAACCTCCGAAGACATAGCGATGAAATAGAGGATAAAATATCATTCAGACATATATCGGGATCTATATGACTGACCAACCTCGCTATCAATGTAACACCTAAACATATAAGATAGCTCCAGCATAAACGAATTAGCTTAAAACAGTGAGATAGTGATCGAAATTGTTATAATTGAGCATGAATGTATTTTGGTCCAATCTTCATCTAGGTTGTGGGCACTTGTTACTATGGTAAATGTACACCGATGCGCAGCGCTGTCACTAATTAAACTGTAAATGGTGGAAGCTCAAATTAGCAACTAATTGGAAAATAGATAATAGTCTTATGCAATCTCTACTTTTAATAAGGATATAATTAGTCAGTGTAAGCTGAATCTTATTTGGATAATGGTGCAGCCTGGGCTCGTTTCTCTGTTATGTATTCTGGGAGTCTATTTATTTAATACACCTGCAAGGATCTGTTTATGTAATCCAACTGCTGAGGCTCTTTTGTTTAATGGAGATGCAGGAGCCGGTTATTTTAAGCTGCTGCGGGTAAACCCGGCTTCCGTGCAAGCTGAATCTTCTTTAGCAAGTTTTGTTTCGAGGTCATTTGCGAACTCGGGTGACTTCGGAGATCAAATTCAATCACAATTTATACCTTTTGCAGAGAGAGGGGGGGGGGGAGGCATTATTATGCAATGAAATAGAAGAAAATATTCTTCTTGTGGGTAATTCAGATCAACCTTTCGTCCTCATCAACCTTATAGTTTTAAGATTTTCCGATAAGAACTTTCTAAACTTAAGAAAATAAGAAGTTCAAAAATGTTATGGCTTTCTCATTTATCAGTTTCTTCTCTCTTTTTTCGTTTATAGCTATCCATCTAACCCTTTTCAATATTCATTCAAAGAAACTTTCCACACACAAAAACAAATTTGTGAACTTTGTTGGTCCTCAAATATCTGTCTATTGCTTTCCAACATTCTTGACGAAATAGACTAAGGTTTCGTTTCTAATAACGTATCTAGATCAATTTTAAATGAATTATAAAAACAGGTGATTATAGAGATGTATCACACATGCTTCCGGGCAATTCGATGGCACAGTTGTTAGGGCACTGCGCTACAAATATCCAGGCTTTGGGTTCGAATACGGCTCATATCTGGGTTTGTAGGACATATTTTTTCATCGGTAGTCGACAGATGTCCTTGATGTGACCAGAACCAACGCCAAGCAACTTAATTAAGAATTTATACATGGTGATGATGATGATAATTGATGTTTTATAGCTACTTTTGTGCATATAGTGAGCTAAATGGGCCGAGTGACCTGCAAAGGTAATGAAGCGAGGTCAAAGATGAAACACCCTTCAGATATGCCCACGCCGAGATTAGAACACGAGTGGTAGTGATTTGTGATCCAACACGCTACCGTTAGACCACGGAGGCGCCCCCATTTATACATGGTACCATGGTGCAATGAAATAGTGTCAATTTGAGGACCAAAAAGGCCAAATATAACGCAGCATTTGTCTTGCACTTCTTAGCGATATACACTGTTTGTTAACATATTCCAATCCTGTTTATAATAGAGAACGATCTTATATTGCGTAAACGTGTTACGTGTGTACATCAATCATAGGGACGTGTTAGAAAATGTAATGAACTAAGGAATATGCTTAGTGCTTCATCGATAAGAACCTAACACCAGATTCAACTTTTGACGCTTGCATGTTAATAGACAAAACATTACTGTAGAATAATGTAGAATAATGCAGGATATGTAGAATAATGTGGGATAATGTAGAATATCTTAAAGTTTAGGCCTAAGTTTGATATCCATAGTCGCAATTGATCGAAGTTCGTAAAGAGAACAGTAGTTATAAAACTAACCCCCTTCGCTAGACCCGAAAGTCTGAATTATTTAACTGTTAGTACGTCTGTAACTTCATAAAAAGAGATACCGCGTAAATAATTAATCTATACAGGTCGCGAAATGAATACGAACATGTGACGTTTGCCAACATTGCAGACAGAAAAAAGGCAAATTTATCTATGGAGGATATTGTGTTTCCGGTCTAAGAAATGCATTACGGTGAGAAATATATTTTTGAATAAGCCATATATGTACACGTGACCTACGTATTTCAATTGTAATATTGCCGCTGGTAAGAAGCAATGTAACACCTTTAAACGTTGCCTTCAGTGACTAATTTCTCAGCTATGTTTTATTAAATTCATTGTAAATATTAATAAAGTGGGTTATGTGAAATTAGTTAAGCACTTTTACATTTTAGCCACTCTACCAATACAGTCAAGTGTTATGTAAAATACACTGACCAGCTGGAGAACTGTGTTGTGTATTATAGGACTTTGCTTAATGAGACACACAGTTTTCTAAATTCATATCATAACAGTCCTAAATTGGAAACGTATGTAAACTTTATAAATGTTTGTCTAAAACGTAATAGACTTATATTACTACATCAACAAGTATTCCTTGTGCCAAAAATGCTTTCAAACAGTGGATGTTCTTAGGCTGGTAGTAGGTAGGTCATCATACTGATGAGTCAAATAATACATATTACTACTTCTGTAAATAAATAACCCCTAGTTATTTTACTGACACATTCGGCGTAAGAGAAGAGGCACCAATCTTTAATGTCTATGTTTTTAATAATTAAACTAAGGAAAAGAACCAAGCTCATATCCATCAGTAGCTATACAAGGAAAGGCGTTCTGAGGTTGGAGAGTTACTAACCAAATTAAAGAGGATTCATTACTCAGACACAATAACAGATTGTGGAAGCAGCCAGAAACGTCTAATCAACGTCACAAATAATTTAATGAGATGCCAAGCAGAAATCAGTTTGCCACGTTCCTCATCTGATGAGGATCTGGCTAACAATTTTAGTGAGTTCTTTACGAAGAAAACTGTAATGATTAGGGACCCAATTCATTGTAATACATATCACATGTGTGACATTGTTGTGATGAGTGCCGATGTCAAATCAGCCTCTGACATCACTTGCACCTCCTGTTCAGAATGAAGTACGTGATATCATGCTGAAGTCTCCATCAAGGTCTTTTGAACTTTACCCACTGATCACAATTCGTCTAGAAACTTACTTTAGTACTCACAGATTAAATGATAATCTTCAGTCCGCTTACCAAACAGGACTCCCCAAAGTCCAGAGTACTTGATTTATCTGCTACTTCGATAGGTGTCTCGAAAACTCTTTTGTGGTGACCAGATGTACCCTTACCTGGATCCATTCCTACTTGAGTGACTTGTCTTATGGCGTTCTTATAAGAAGAGCACCTCAGAAGCTAAATCCTGGAAGCTTGTGATGGCACAAAATCGGTACTGGGGCTATCGTTTGTACTCAGAACTAATTGATGAAATATGGAACCGATATAATTTGCTGTACCACTATTACGCAGATGGTACCCAAGTTTATTTAGCTATGAAGCAAGGAAACTAAAAATCTATTTTAGTTGATATCAATGTCTGGATGAGTGCAAATATGCAAATGGTGAACCAGGAGAAGAAACAACTCATTATATTCAGGGCAAAACACCAAGTCGGGATAACTGAGTTTATCCAACTTGGAGTAGGCGAAACATCTGTCTACGTGCACAATCAGTAAAGAACTTGGGAGCTATGCTTTTATCCGTGCCTGCCCATGGAGAGGCAAGTAAATGCAATATCTAAAACTTCTTATTACACCTTTCGTAATGTTGGTCATATGATCATATCAGCCGTCTGCAAACATTGCAGAATTCAACAGCCGGAGTACTCATCCGTACTCGTAAACAAGATTATATAAAACCAGTTTGTAGCTCCTGTGCATTGGTTTCTAGTTCAATACTGGTCGCAGTACAATAACCTGATGTATGCGTACTTAAAGGAACTTGTTCTTACATATCAGCCAACAATGTCTCTCAGTTCTGAGTGCGAGTTAGGTTGGGTGTCTCAAAAAGGCTGAAATGATCTTATGGAATAATCTTCCACAGACCATCATGAGATGTATGACGCTAGATGGCTTCAGAAAGAAGGCAAAAACGTATCTCTTTGAATATGCTATGAATTTAGTAGCATGTGTTCCTTAATGCATTATACAAAGATGTAAATCTGCTACATAAATATTATTTACCTTGTTAAGCGCTTTGGAGTAATATTTTTACAGATTATATAGATTCTTAAAGGAAGCAAAGGAATTTAACTCATTGTCAGGGTCTAGTGATATATATATGGTTGTGTGTCATCAGCACACAAGTTACTTTTAATGCCATATCGCTGGGCAATGATCTCAAGAGGACCTATGTAAAGTATGAAAAACAGAGGATTAATAATTGAAGCCTTTTGGTATACCAAATATCAATCAATGAATAGGTTGTTGAGTTGTTCCAAATAAGATTGAAGTCATTCGAGTACTTTACCTGATTGACAAAACATGTCCTAGAGAAAGGTTCGTTATGATCAACTCTATCAAAGGTAGCAGACTGATCCCGAAGAACAAATAATACTGTTTTACCTTGATCAGTTGACGTCATAATGTAATTGTTACGCGAAAAGGGGCCGTTTCCGTGATGTGACCACTTTTTATGACAACGGTCGTGATTCATAAATATTGATTTAGACGGAAAATAACTACCTTTTTATAATTTTAAACACACAAGTTAGATTTAAAACAAGTTTGTAATTGTTTAGAAAATCACAGTCAAGCGGTTGTTTTATTGATGATTTTACAAATGCAGTTTTCATGGATTTTGGAAAAAAACACCAAAAGATAATGGTTTATTAGCTATCTTTGTATAATTGAGATTATTATAACATCCTTACACTTTATCTGTAGGCAGAGTGTCAACTGCACAAACAATTAGATTACCTTTACAGCAACTATCTGATACTATTATCGGTTAAAAGCTGAAGTAAATCCATCATGGATATGCAGGACCCATATGCGAATAGCATAACATGTGATAATATTCTGGAAAATGGACTTATTTTATATCTTTAACTTTTAATAAAAGAAGTTATTAAAATAATGGGCCATTTCTTTGTCACAGTTGATTGTATTTGGAAGGACGCTCTGATTTTTGCATGGCATAGCACCAGATGATCAACATATTCTGGTGAATCTGATACCAAAGAAGAGACCAGCAGATCACGTAGAAAAGCACCCTTGTCAATCGACCTGTATTAAATATCTTTAGCCGAAACAGATCGTTTATTTATTTTATCCAATATATATCATAAACCAATTTATGGAATTTTTTGGTAATAACTGTATTAGTAAACAGAACCCGTTATAATGGATAAACATTGCTTACTAGCAAATATCACGTGTCTCGATAAATAAACTGATATTTCATATTTTCAACAAATAAATATGTTATCATGCTGCCTCGGCGACGTGCCTATATGATGTATGTCTATGTGTGTGTGTACGTGTGTGTTTGCGTATATGTGTACGTGTACGTAAGTGTGCGTGCGTGCATGTGTATGTGTGTTTGCATGTATGTGTGTTTGCGTGTATGTGTGTGCCTGTGTGCGTGCGTGCGTGTGTTTTAGGGTACATATAAAGAGGCAACAGGCACAGAGCATCAACATATCTAAACATCCTTTGAGACCTACCTCCATAAATCTAAATACAACTATACATACATTAATCTAAAAATAAAATGTCCATACCTCCACATATTGATAAATGTATGCGTATACCTAAGCATGTGTCTGTGGTCTACTCATCAGCCTGTAGGAACCAGCTAATTCGCTTTTCGTACGCGACAAATACGTCACGCCCACAGGAAAACGGCTACATGTAGGCTACGTACAAAAAGCGGAAGCATGTAAAACACATACCATTTGATACCACAGCTCGCAGGAAACAACACGTGCGTGTGGTTCAATGGTGACTTGCTACATACATATCATAACTATTTTGACACCACAGTTTACATTCAACAGTAATTTTCTGTGGTCCAAAAGAAACCTGTATATAAAGCATTTCGACACCTCAGATGCTAACCTCAGCTTTATTCTGGGTTCGAATAACTAAATAAATCCTACCTATATGAACCATGTATCAATACACGTCCGACTGATCTGGCGTCGAAGTTCTTCTCTAACCTAAGTGAAAAATCAGGCCTGTCATGTTTGTTAACACGCTGAGGGTATACTTCAGCGTGTTAACAAACATTACAGTTTGTTCATAACAAAGAGAATGTACACTAACTCAGTATGGACTCACTGAAGTGATTTAACTAAAATAAAAACAAAGTAGCAATACTGCACAATGGATTATTACTGGACTAGAACGAAATATCGTCTCAAACCTAAGTAAATACTATGATTTACTCGAACCTAACAGCTAACCCTCATACGTTTCTGTTCATCACTAAGGGGCTGTTCATTCACTCCTAATTTAGCGTCCCTAAGTATATGCAGTTAGGTGTGGTGGGATCTAAATTAAAGCGCCTATCCACTTGATCTATTTGACCCATGGTCGAGAACAGCGGATTTCAGGCAGATCTCCGATACTGCGAATGACACGTCGGATTATAATAGCTATACATTTAACAAATTTCCTATATCAGTGTAACCTAATTACTCATAATATGGGAAAAAACTCTGTCCGCAGCTTAATACCCATGGAGATGCCTGCCGGAGTAACAAACGACTCCAGGAGTATAAATCCATCAAGCAGCATTGTATGAATTAATAGGTCGTTTCGCCAGACCACATAAGAGGACAACAATATAGATTCTACATTATACATAACAAAGCTAATAGACTCAAACATGTTGTAATAGCGACATAACTTTCTTACATTGGTGTAACAAGGAATCTGGATGGAAATAGATAAGATGTCTGGCACGAGCAATGTGCGTTTTAGGGTACATATAAAGAGGCAACATCAACATATCTAAACATCCTTCGAGACCTACCTCCATAAATCTAAATACAACTATACATACATTAATCTAAAAATAAAATTTCCATACCTCCACATATTGATAAATGTATGCGTATACCTAGGCATGTGTCTGGTCTACTCATCAGCCTGTGAGAACCAGCTAATTCGCTTTTCGTACGCGACAAATATGTCACGCCCACATGAAAATGACTACATGTAGGCTACGTACAAAAAGCGGAAGCACGTAAACAACATACCATTTGATACCACAGCTCGCAGGAAACAACACGTACGTGTGGTTCAATGGTGACTTGCTACATACATATCATAAACTATTTTGACACCACAGTTTACATTCAACAATAATTGTCTGTGGTCCAAAAGAAACCTGTATATAAATATTTCGACACCTCAGATGCTGACCTCAGCTTTATTCTGGGTTCGAATAACTGAATAAATCCTACCTATATGAACCATATATATCGGTACTTATATACAGTATGAAAAACAAAGGCGACGTGCCTATATGACGTATATCTGTTTGTTTGTGTATGTGTGTGTGTGCATGCATGTGTACGTGTATATACGTACGTATGTACGTGCGTCTGTGTGTGTGTGTGTGTGTGTAATAGATTTTAATTACCGATTATTCAGCAATATGGTTATAGTTCGTAATTTAAATAAATATCTTCTGGCGCAATCTTATGATTATCTACAGAGAACAACATAAGTCAAATAACTAGAGGCGTGTTAGAAAAATGTTTATTCACATTAACAGAAATAGACTTCCAATTTTTAAAGCGCAATTCACATATTAATTAATGGGTTGATAAAATACATGCGTACATTATGGTTTCTTCCACTGTTTCAGAAGGATTACATGAACACGGTATGATTGAAAAATCAGTTTAATTTTAACTGTCCTTTGTGAATGTGAATTAGTGAATGTCCTTGTCCAAATGACAAAACAATATAAAAATGTTATGTTTATGCATATATATATATATATATATATATATATATATACAAATTATTATTGTATAAATATAATTACAAATAAATTGAATATTCTGTTGTATATGCGACTTACTGATAGGAAAGGCCAATTACTGCTTGACCTATGGCATGAGGTGGAGACAACATCAGCATCTACCAACACTGATGGTGATCACCGCCTCCTAGTCAGCATTAAGTATGATTTTGTTATAAATCATATGTATTATTTTGACTTCTCTGTATTTGAATACCTATATTATTATATATATATATATATATATATATATATATATATATATATATATATATATATATATATATATATATTTTAAATTGAATTTATAGAGAACGAATCCGTGCCAATAACACATCTGTACAAATAAATGGCTATATTTGATGACGTTATACACATAATGGGATCTAAATAGGAAGGATCACAACACATGCTAAACACATCCAATCCAGATATTGTGCATTGACTCCTACGATCCTTTAGGATCGGCGACAATTTCCGAGTGGAGTTCCTTAACTAGTAATTCAAAGGATTTTGTTTTCTCAAAATGGAAGAGTATAAAGCAAACTACGAAATATATTTTTATCAGTAATAATACAGTTGCAATTTACGCGTGAGTATAATTCACCGCCACCCCGCTCTCATCCCGAACCCCTAAAAAGCTGCAACCGAGTGTAAAGGTTTATAAAGATTGGTTCCCTCTGAGAAGTTGATTCATTTTTGTAACACGCTTTCCAAGTGCCTTATGCCAGTCGACGTTCCGGCATGTCTTTCATTTTTTGACTGTCGCCTCGGCAGACCGGGCCACCTACTTCCGCTTCCAATCGCTGTAGAAGGCGTCCCGCTTGCGGCCATCTTGTGGAGGTAAAGGAAATCCGGACTTCGGTACAACTCCTGGTTCAGAACTGAGCCTGAAATGTTTAGAGATGGGGCGCTAACTGATTTCTTCAAAGATTTACTACAAATGATTGGGTAGGTATCATCGAGACAATTGAGGTAAAGACATGGGTTCATTAATTTAATATAATAACTTTTTTTTAATACGGGCGTAAGGTCAATGTTAGCAAAGACCTTACCTTATGGCCGGCCATACGATAGTTGTAAAATACAACGCATTATGATAGTGCTGTATATCACTAAAATGCCGTAAAAAATGTACGAAAAAATAAAGACCTTGTCAATACAGAATTATTTATTTAAAAAAAATGATATTAATATAAAGT
>JAODUP010000796.1:92500-97500 GCA_025642065.1 Paralvinella palmiformis | reverse complement strand
CGATGAATATCAGACAAATCGTCAACAGACATCACTCAACCGGTTCAAATATTTTTGGCCAGTGTCCATTACCACCATCCTACCGGGTAGAACCAGGGCCAATCGATGTACTCCTCCTGTCCGACTTGTTTTCGGGGATGTCAACTTGATGGATGTCTCTCCGAGGCTGGTTGTAATTTGTTAATAATGCCATAAGTTTGTCCAGCGTGCCATGGAGGAGATGAGCGAGGCTGGCCGCGTTGATGGCACGATGAGACAGTCAGGAAGAGGGAATGAGGCAATCTAATTACAAATCGGTCAATCGGACGCTTACTAATTATTGCAATAGTTGACAGGGATGACTTACTGAGTGGATACGATGGATCGTTGTTTGGGAGTTGTTAAATGTCAGATGTCTAGAGTTGAATAGTCAGTGATGTACCGCACTCGTTTGTGTGTATCTCTCTCTCTCTCTCTCTCTCTCTCTCTCTCTCTCTCTCTCTCTCTCTCTCTCTCTCTCTCTCTCTCTCTCTCTCTCTCTCTCTCTCTCTCTCTCTCTCTCTCTCTCTCTCTATGTGTGTGTGTGTGTGTATGTGTGTGTGTGTGTTTTAGCTGTGTATTATAAGGCACAGGCACAGAGAATCTCGAACCGTGACACATGCTTAGGTATACGCACACATTTATCAATATCTGGAGGTATGGAACATTTTATTTTTAGATTAATGTATGTATAGTTGTATTTAGATTTATGGAGGTAGGTTTCGAAGGATGCTTAGATATGTTGATGCTCTGTGCCTGTTGCCTCTTACTATGTACCCTAAAACACACACTGTCCTTAATTGTACCAGAAGTGGACGGAAGGCTGAATGAAGGTTATAAAAATAAAAGTTATAGTAGCTAAGCTGACGAGTATCGTACACTATTCCGGCGTAACCATGTCGAATTCGTGTTGTGACGTGCTCGTCGCCTTCAAACAACTTCTTATTTCGTATTCAACTGGTGCACGTACAACACATTTAAAAACAAAATGGCAATGTTCATGTACATAAAAAGACAATGCATGAATCTGCCATCAATACACATCAATTGGGTTAATGTGGAGGCAGAGTTGTGGCACACACACTTCTTCGTGTTTAGCTCCCGATATCTTGTTATTGTGTGGTTGTTGTTGTGATGGTCACAGGATAGAAAGGAGATATAGATAGATAGATAGATAGATAGATAGATAGATAGATAGATAAGAGAGAGGGGGGAGCTGGAGAGAGGGGGCAGGAGAAGAGGAAGAGAGAAAGAAGGGGAGAGAGACACACACAGAGAGAGAGAGAGAGAGAGAGAGAGAGAGAGAGAGCGAAAGAACGAGCATAAGAGAGAGAGAGAGAGAGAGAGAGAGAGAGAAAGAGAGAGAGGATGAGAGAGAGCTAGAGAGAGAGAGCTACTTCTATTCTGTGACCAGCACAATAACATCATCCACAGTCAGACCGATGCTCTATTAGTCGAAGCGAATACGCGAAGATGAGACAAACCAGAATGGTTTAGTAACATATTATCCCACAATCGTACACCAAGCTATTGGATATCAGGTATGGCATTGTGAACTCACCAAACGACAGCAAAACAGATCAGAGCAGCTAGAAAGGCATTCCCTAAATACAGCGAAGCTTCAGATTTTATTAATTTAAAACTTCTATCCAAAAAACTAAAACAAAACAGGGAGACTCGTCTATATTTTCGCTTGCGATTTTAATATCAATCAAACCGCTTTTCTGTTCGTCAAAATTTCAAGAGAACTCAATGAGCCCGACGCCGTATATTATCCGAAGCGCAATGGCGGCGGAGGAATTGCTGTTCGTCGAATAAGAACATTTAGGGATCTGATTTATACTCCACACTCGCGCCGGAATATTCAGCTTCCTTCGTCGGCGATAACAGCTAGAATTTAGCTTTTTATACACAGACCGTCATCGAATTCTCCCATACATCATACTTATCATCCGGGAAAGGGCGCGCTGTGTCAACAACGAGCTAATCAAATTGTTCGGACTCGGGCACGATTTAGTGCCCGTCCGGTGTGTTCTATTTACCAACACGATACTCACTAGTATACGGATCGAGTTGGATATAGTTTCGCGGGACGTATCGGTATATCGGGTCCGGGACAAATTCTGCCGTCTTCGAGTGAGACAAATGATTTTGTCGGGACGAGTCCATAGCAACGAACGAGATTCTATTACCTTCTCGCTCACTCTCTCTCCCAGCTAGTATGCTCCGTGCAGCGCTTATGCTGGCAAATTTTTAATTAATGGTAATCTCCATTTTTCGGGGGTGGAGGTATTCATAGAGGTTTATACAATTCAGGTGTGTACGGGGGGGGGGACGTAATTAAAGAACTCAAACTATAGGATCTATGACGTGGGCATTCCAATTCCGGACGGACTTAGTTTGAATTTCTTTTAAATGACCTTCGCTGGACGAGTTCGCTGCCCGAAATAAAGTAGGTTCCGAGTCCAGCACGTCACGTGGTCATATCGACATTAAGAAAACATAAATAAATATTTTATGACAAGAAGAAGTAGAACGTCAAACACTTCATAAACCGGGACAGACTTCCGGGAAACTGTTGTCAATGTGACCAATAGTCAGTGTGCGTGAGGGGGGGCTGTTAATTCGAGGGGGGAGGCACGGCGAAGTTTAGTTCGGTTACGGTGGGGCCAGCGTCGACCGATTAAGAGCTTTTAGGTGGGGACGCCTTTAACCTGCAGGTGGCGTTAATGTGGGAAAATGTTAAAGTGGGACACTGCCAGGTGACGAAGGCGTAATCGAAGAACGACGTTAATACGGGGAGATGTTAATCTGAAGCGGTTGTCGTGTGGCGGGGTGGGGGTGGTGTGTTGTGGGAAGAGGGGAGGGGGTGGCGCTGTTAATACGGGGCTCTGTTTCGGCTAAGCATCTCGTTGACGAATTGCCATCTTTCATCGCTGAAACGCGCGCGCGGAGCTGCTGAATAATTGAAGCCGTTCAGCTGTTGATGTGTTACCGCAGCAGCTGGTGGGAGGTGCTTTATCACGAAATATCACATCACTCGTCATGATAAATCAATCCATTATCTAACCGACCGACTGACTGACTCGATGACTAACGCCGTGTTTCGTCATCATCGTCCCGGTATTAGCCATACGGACTTCGTACACGGAGTGAAGACGCTCTCCGGAACAAGTCATCCGGAAAAACTGAACACGATCTGAAAGTATACAGTCATACTTCGCCCTACGTCATTAATTGGTTAGAATCGCCGTGACTTAAAATGCCCGTCGATGTAAATATTGTATTGTATATACATTTTAAGTGTGTTTTATTGTATCTTAAATAGTTTTCGTTTATCTTTTGGTTTCTTTATGTCTTATTGTTAATTTATTAATTAAGCGTCCTTTTATTATGACGTAGGTGACGAAGCTGAGTGACGTAACGTCGGACTTAATGACATTCGCTGACCTGCAATTTACCCTAGAAAATTGGCGTAAATGCGAATTTGACGTAGACTGAACTGACTCATAGCGGGGTATTACTGTATAACGTATTACTCGGCACTTGAATCTACTTTCATCGTTAACAGACAACAGGACGATGATAGGTTTGATAGATAAAACAATACGGAACAGGCTTAATAGTACTCGCCCGATTATTAGAATTTTTGATTGGCCATTAGAAATGATCACCGACGACAAACACATGCCTCGTTCCCTGGAATAAAACGACGCAATAGCGAATCGATCAATAATTTTTTTGTTTTGACCTGCATTTCTCCTTTTGACGATATTCGGACCAGGATTGAGATATATGGTCGCTGAAAACTACAAATTCCTGGTAATAAATAGTACATTCATTCAGTCAATAAACGATCAACTGATTGTATAATCGTGCTCGCAGTGAAACGATATGATGAACTCGATAAACGTGTATGGTACTCGCGCGAAAGGCCAACAACATCAGTCAATAGAGGTTATATTTAAACCGAGTAGAGGTCATTTTTACGCTCGAATAATTAAGCCAAATAATTATCACCCGACACCGTTACAGCGATGACCTCATCTTAGAAGTATGTCAGGTTTCCACCTGTGATTTAAAATCATTTTACAAAAGCTAGGGAATGACTCAAAGGGGTCTCCTTAAACGTAATAGCAGCTTAGTATTAGATAGAAAATTGAGGGAATGCTTTGTCTGAAAACGGGGGCCCGTGAATTTCCGTTTGTGTCCACTGGGTTCGGGGGCGGGGGTCAGGCGCGTAGGGGGGTTGATACAGATATTTTTTATACTAAACAACGCACTTCGTGGAAGCTCATCGTCGCTGGAAAATATACACCAGACGGACGCACTCAGGTAGGACAACTATTACCTATGAAGATTAGAGATAAGGAATTGCCTTTAATTATAGAATATTACAGTCATCATCATCATCATCATCATCATCGTCGTCGTCGTCGTCGGCCATGTTGATACTGACACACCGATAGACATGTTATAATTTGAGCTGTCAGTCATTGAACGTCAACTTTCACTGTTCAGTTGTAGCCCGTATTTTATCCAAAGAATCGAAAGAAATCGAAATTTCCAAATATTTTTTCTTTCTTTTATAATCTATTTAGATTTTTTAAATTCGGGTCATCATTTTGTTGTTGTTGCTATAAATAGAATACTCAGTGTTAGTGTTGTTTTCTCTGATTTCCGACACTTACCTTGTACGGCGAGCAGCAAAACGACTGTCGTTATCGATAACAAGGCGTTCATCTTATTTGAAAAGATTCCTCGAATTGCTCAAGAAGTTCGAACTGTCCCTGGCGCGGCGTCTATCCCAGTTAGTTCTCTCTATCCCACTGTTGCGTCCTTGCGTGTCCGCGCTCTGGCGTGCCTGTTCCGTATAAAGGCGGGCGCTTCCTTTGGTCGGCAATCAATTTTTCGGCGTGATACCTAAACACCGACGTTTACCTCGAAGCTCTCTATCTATATGTATACAGGTATATAACGTG
>JAODUP010000796.1:0-90000 GCA_025642065.1 Paralvinella palmiformis | reverse complement strand
ATCGACATAATTTTGACCACCACTACTACTACTAAAGTAGTAGTAGTAATGGTAGTGGTGGTAGTAGTTATTCTAAAAGTAGTAATAGTAGTTGTAGTTGTAGTTGTTGTTGTTGTTTTGTTGTGGTTGTTGTTGTTGTAATTGTTGTAGTAATAGCAGTAGTAGCAGCAGTAAAATGTGTTGTTGTGGTGGTGATGGTGGTAGTGATGTTGATATAATAATAATAATAATAATAATAATAATAATAATAATAATAATAGTAGTAGTAGTAATAGACATAGTTGCAGCAGAAATAGTAGCAGTTATAATCGCATAGGTATCAATATGTTTATTATTTAAGAACGTTGAGGTGTTAATTTCTACGATAGAATATATACTTAGAATGTGAAGACTACAATTAATATCCCTCTATATAATAATATTCACACAGACTAATATTATATTATTAGAAACTAATAATTACATGACGTAGCTCGAACGTCGGTCGACAAACAAACTACCGTCAATCAAGCAAAAAATAGATCGTCGACGTCGATATGACATCGACATGTGTCAATCATTTGCCGGTCTAAGCGTCGGATGTCGAATCGCTTTAGGGGGGTGGCCTGGCGGACCCCGCCGGATAGCGGCCCGCTGAAATTTACCCACCCGGGTCTCTGTGTATTTTGTTACGTGGCGGTGCATTCGTTGTCGGAGTGGTCTGTTAATCATTAGCCGGTCGCATTCTGGATGGCTAACGAGCAATCCTCGGATTCCCCGGCGAAGACCGGATCGATATCCGGACGGAAACGTTCCACCGTCAACAATCTGGCTCCCAGAACGAGTTGAAGATCGGGAGCGGTCCGATCACGCGGTTCGAGACCTGGCGAGATCTCGATCCGGCGGAGGAAATTGGCGTTAGTTCGGTTGAATGACGTCAACAACTGCACTCGATGGATTGGTGTTGCGTTTGAGTGGATAGTTTTAGACAATAGAGGCATCCGGTTACTGGGGTGGGATACATCTGAGATGATCATCTCTATAACAGTAAAGATCCGGAACGATCGAGGCCTTTGAAGAGAATGACGCTTAGTTTTTTCACCGCAAATCGAATCTAGAGGAGAATCCTCATGCATTCCGGAGAACTCCTTTGATATGCGAACTGGCCATCCGTCATCTGTGTGTTAATTAGTATTAAGGAATCCATGGCCAACTTCATCCAAAGCTGGATTTGGGACAATAACGTGGATGTCTGACCACGACAAGGCATTTCATTTCACTATTATTACTTTATCGTTTCACTTTATTACAGACCAACTGAAAACGCACCCGCAGTGACTAACCTCATCGAATAGCTAACTTTTCCAACTTCTCATTTATGAGTGTTGCTAGAGGAGGGCTCTCCGTTAGCTTGTTATCAACATTTCATGGCCACGGATCGTGGAGTGTAAACAATTCAAAATCGGATGCTAAAATCCGCAATAATAAATGTTGTACTTGAGTGACATCAGTCAATTAATACTTAGCTGCTGCCTCTGAACAATCAATACCACGGACTTTATTAGTTATATATTTTTGTATTTCGTTTTGTTTCGTTTTATTGATTTTATTTTGTTTGTTTGTTTGTTTGTTTGTTTGTTTGTTTGTTTGTTTGTTTGTTTGTTTGTTTGTTTGTTTGTTTGTTTGTTTGTTTGTTTGTTTGTTTGTTTGTTTGTTTGTTTGTTTGTTTGTTTGTTTGTTTGTTTGTTTGTTTGTTTGTTTGTTTGTTTGTTTGTTTGTTTGTTTGTTTGTTTGTTTGTCATTGTGGGAAGGATGTAATTTTTTAAACACAAAATGACAGGGAAAAAGATAATTCTCTCTTTCTTGAACTACCGGGTAATGAGTAGAAATTATTTTAACTGATAGCAAATGGACGCCAGCTCAATTTCCAGACAGCAAACGGGGCATAATATATTAAAATATAACGAGAGAATTATAGATACATAGAGACCTATACAGCGAGATCGACAGAGAAAAGGAGATACTTTATTGCGGTACCTTTGTACTCTGACGATACTGAAGTAGTCTTGTTGGTTTGAGACACTAAGACTTATTGTCGTCAACCAGACTCGGGTTATAGTAGCCGACATTAAAGAGCCATTTACGTCTCTCGCTGCTCGAACGTTCACTTTGAGGTTAACTATAGGTGATGGGCGCATTAACGTCTACAGTTCTATTTAGAGTCGGTGAAGGCATTTTGACTTTTGGATGACTCACACGACTACTATCAACTCAACCTATGGCATGCGGCGTTGCTCCAATGACACGGAACAAACATCACATCAAACAATGTTTGAGTGAGTGAGTGAGTGAGTGAGTGAGTGAGTGAGTGAGTGAGTGAGTGAGTGAGTGAGTGAGTGAGTGAGTGAGTGAGTGAGTGAGTGAGTGAGTGAGTGAGTGAGTGAGTGAGTGAGTGAGTGAGTGAGTGAGTGAGTGAGTGAGTGAGTGAGTGAGTGAGTGAGTGAGTGAGTGAGTGAGTGAGTGAGTGAGTGAGTGAGTGAGTGAGTGAGCAGGCGATCAGTTCTAAACCTCAGATCCACAATGGGTACATAACAAAAATGTGAACGTCCTTTCATTTTCCAAAACGCAAATATAACATTTAAGCGATAAATGTGGCGATAGTTTTGTGCCCACACTTACGTTATATTTTAACAGCGTATGACTAGTGTTGCAAAGAAACGTCCTTTAGTAAGTACCCTTTGTTTCGGAGATGCTAAGAAAAACGTCGTCCCTAATAAAACTGCAATTATGGTCGAATGCATATCATTGCGCTTATCCTACACAATGCCTCGCTTCTCATCAAACAGAAATTCTGTCGAAAAGCCGACAAATTTCATCTAGGTGTAAAAGTTGTTGTAAAACACGAAATGGAATGTAATTGGTTAATCGATGGATTACGTGTGCCTTTCATACCTGAGACCATTATAGAAACGTTCTCGTTATTGGAACACGATGCCATTATAAGCGGGAGAAATGCATTCAAAATGACTGACCTAATCTAATGGCACCGACCTCGACTCATTGTGCTAGCGATCCCGCAATGGAAAACTAAATGGAATAGTATTGTGGGGATTAATTATTTCATTTTTGTTTAATTAACATCGAAGCTATTCGTTCGTAAGATAATAAGTATACGCTAACGTGCTATGATCTCGCTTCGCCACGCCGCACGCGAGATTCGCGTGCCATCGACGGTTTGTACCGACATCGACGCTAAAGATGAATCGCCCAGGAAGCGGATCTTTGTCGATGGAACAAACAAAGGCCGTGCACCGCGGCAATGTGGCACGACCACACAAAGGTCATTGTTGCAGCTACTTGGCGGGCTGATGAGCAGTCATGAAACGGGGCTTTTAATACAGAAGTGGGCACGACTATCTCTCTCTCTGTCGAGATGGGCTTATCAAAGTGCATGTCAGTCGGCTATACGTTCTGGATTCAGTTCTCAGAACCGGAATGGGAGCAGGCATCCTTCTGCCTTTTATTGGCTCGGTCTCGCCTCAGCCGGACGACAGAACATCGTCTTCATTTATCTGTTAGTTGGTTTGTTTATGATTTGTTTATGTTTTCGACCGATGAGTGGCTTGAGGTATGCACGGCCGATGAGGTAATGGGCAGATTGGCCGTTGTAATCTCTACACCTTATAATCTATTCGCCTTTATGTAGATAGGGTCACTCTCTCTCTCTTTTTCTCTCTCTCTCTCTCTCTCTCTCTGGCACAAATGACTTAGTTTCTGTTCTCTATTTTGTCCTGGATCACGCCGTTCACTGAAGCACATCCTCATCAAAGTCTGTTACTGTGACTTTGAAGTACCTAGCCAATCACTAGTGAACATCGAACGAAGCCATTGGGCAAATCTGGCGCCAATGAAAGATCGCCGGTGACAATCTGAACACCGGTAGGATCTGAAAGCAGAATTCGGCACGTTTCTCCTAATCCCCACAACGTCATATGACAATGTCCGGTTGGTCGATGGGACGTTCGCCATCCTCCAACTTCGCCCTGCGCCCGCTTCGTACCGCGAGACGTAACGCCCTCGCAGATTTCGATCATGTTCCCGCTTCGTACCCTAAGTCTTATTAATGTCCCTATTTAGGGGGGCTGTGCACACACGGTAGCTCGGCCGTGCCTACGGAGATACCGTTGGTCCTCTTAACCGGATCGTCACTCCATAAATACCTGGCTTAGTGTCCCGGCTTTGATATGACTTTAATGGCGGATGTAGAACTATGGCACTCAGTGACGTATAATACTACATATGATCGCCAGCCGAATATCAGTCACGTGGTTCTGTCGTATGGCGGAAGATGATTCGACATGCTCGAGAATTTACTATAACAAAAATCACAACAATAATTGTTGATTTGTATCCACGAGAAAACAATATCCTGTATACATAGACACACATATATATATAATGATGATGATGATGATGATTGATGTTTTACGGCCACTTTTGTGCACAATGTAGGCTAAATGGGCCAAGCGACCTCCAAAGGTAATGAAGCTAATTCATAGATGAAATAACCTTCAGAACATCCAAAGGTAATGAAGCGAAGTCAAAGATGAAACAACCTTCGAACACGAGTCGTATTGATCTGCGGTCCAAGGCGCTACCAATTAGACCACGGAGTCGCCCTAGACACATATATATTTACACGTAAATAAAAAATACAGGCATACATATAGAAGTGTTAATATCGAGATTTTACCTTTTAACTCGTGTACTATGAATACCGAACAAGAATATTTCCGCGTTAAATCTAGACAACATCCCCCACCACCCCCTTATTCTCCTATTCAAATTCAGTCATTTGATGTAGTGCTATTTTTTGCAGAAATTCGTCAAGATCACAAAATTTTAAAAACATTTCAAACTCAAATATATATTTTCTGAATCTGTAACAAATACTGTACTCTTACAACAGAATGATCCAGCAAGTGTTTCTCCTCTAATGGGAGAGTATTGCTTACTGTGTATATCCTGACACTGTTATGTGGGTCACTTGTTGAGTTTCTCATTTTCATATCATTAATAATAAGATGGTGTGTTCTTAAAGTACCGCCCTGAAAACCTCCGAATCGTGAGCTCGAATCCGGCTCATAGCTGTCAATGTGGGATTCTTTCATGCAGAAGGCGAACTCTCGACCAGATGTCTCAGGTGTAACCAGTACCGATAGTAAATAACTCAACTATACAACAATCAATACAGAAACACGTTGAGCGTGCATTTGTCCTTTCATACATCATTATTAACCGTTTTAAGGGACTACCTTTCATGTGAGCCTTAACCGTGGTTACCTTTCATGGCAGATTCTAGTCTTCATGGCTGGTTTGGTTTAAGTTATTATTTGACGAATCAAGTCTGAATGACGTCATAGGAAAAGGTATCGTCCCTCACACCTCTTTCTTACAGATTTACTTTTAAACACCGCCAACCTAAAATTAAATATTAAGATGCATTATCAGTTGGTTAGGTATGACTATAAACATTATCGTTGATTTGTCCCTTATTTATTTTGTGTATTTCTATGTCTATGTATTTGTACAGCAAATGGGACGTTGAAAGGACGTTGATAGGACGTTGATAATACGTTGATAGAACGTTGAACATTTAGAACACGGGCCTCTTTTATTTTACACTGACTTATTTATGATCCATAAATTTTTATTTATTATTTATTAAATTCACGATAAGAATCAAATCATTAATGCTGCTATTAGAGCTGTTTTGTGTGATAATTTTATTAATTTAGTAAACAAAATCTCCGATTTAATGCCCAAGAAAAACGAAATGAAGGGTAACGTGGGTCAAAGGTCATGACGTGATAGGATCCGCCAAGATTATTTTTCTTAGATACAAGGCATGATAGATAATTTCGATATAACCGATGTGCACCAGGAATGTTTTCGGGTGATACAATTTTAATTAAAATAACTATGTAGATGGAATATTATTCGTATTAATAAACTACTAGTCACATTTATTTACAGTGAATCCTTAGAATCTATACATTTCGATATAGCATATTAATATGCTTTTATGATCGAGTTCATCTAAGAATTTAAATGTGTAAACTGTCCTCTATAAAAATCGATAACATTATCTGAATACTGACAACAACCATCGGTGTTTAGCTAACTTAAGCCAAAAAATCGATTTAACACATTTAACATAGCCACTCATTCAATACCTCTAGAAGGACTGTTTTCGTCGACGAACTCGAAATATCGGTAGACCCATATCGACACTGAGAGGGGGATATACGGAACAAACATACTATGCGCAAACGCGGTCGAATATTTGAAATTATTAGACACGATCACCATAAATCAGATATTGATACTCTTGTTGTCAGTAATTTACTTAGCTCTGTTAGATTGTTAATGTATACTTAATTTATTTCCCACATCTGTGGAAAATGATTGGAGTAGGTATTCCGGGACTAGGAAGCGAGGATGGATGGGGGAGGATTAAGGAAGGAGACCGTGAAAGAATTATAAAAGGGGGTGTGCAGGGTTCGAGAGACGCTGTGACGCAATTCTGTCGTCATTTCTTTTAATGCATATACATCAATGATTCTCTAGTGAATAACTGAAGTGTGCTCTCAACCGCTTGACATTTAGGCAAGAATCAGCTGTCTCTCTGGTTGTGTGCGTGTCTGTCTGTCTGTCTGTCTCTCTGTCTGAATGCACACACACACACATACACACACACACACACACATATATATATATATATATATATATATATATATATATATATATAAGGGGTGTGCGTGCATGCGTCATGCGTGCGTGATATTTGTATGTATACATGTATGTATATGCGTTGGTTTCCTTTGTGTATCAGCGCCCATATTTAATTATAAGTGTACCCCGTGTCTATTATTGTTGTCTGTTAGTCTGCATGAGCGTGTAATAGATTACCAACACACACACACACCTAATGTCCTGCTGCTTCTGAAACTGACGTAATGCGTGCGTCATTAGGATCAGCTACGTCAAGCCAAAAACAATCTATTATGTCATTTGGTCTCCACTGAAATAAGGCTAAAATTAACAGGGGCCACACCCACCCCCCTACCCCACATTACTTCTGGCAAATCGCAAATTGTCGCCTATACTAGTACCTTTAGCATAGTAATACCCTTTGAATGTTTTCTGCGATAATACTTAGTGATAAATATTGAACTACAAACTTACATTTAGCATCCAACATATGCAATTAAAGTTTTATCACTTACGTACTAAAAGTTTGTAATGTTTAAAATAACTATTAATAACAGGGAAAACCTGAAGATGTATACTTTTTCGTTTAGTAAATTATATCTCCTATGTTTGAAATTTCCCAATTGTTCTAATATTGTTGTATATCTAATAAGTTGAAGGCAATTTTAAATTATTGATTCCCTTGAAACCTTATAATCATTCAAGACACGTGTGTTGCGACGGCGAAATATTTCGTCACCAACATTATCGTACTCATAATGATGTCGTCTCCAATATTATCGTACTCTTAATGATGTCGTCTCCAATATTATCGTACTCACCGTCTTTTCGTCACCAACATTATCGTACTCATAATGATGTCGTCACCAACATTATCGTACTCTTAATGATGTCGTCTCCAATGTTTTCGTACTCTTAATGATGTCGTCTCCAATATTATCGTACTCATAATGATGTCGTCACCAACATTATCGTACTCTTAATTATGTCGTCTCCAATATTATCGTACTCTTAATGATGTCGTCTCCAATATTATCGTACTGACCGCCTTTTCGTCACCAACATTATCGCCTGTGTCATCGTCTTCATCATCATCATCATCATCATCATCGTCGTCGTCGTCGTCGTCGTAGTTGATGTTATTGTTACTGTCGGTGGTGTTTGACGTTGATAACTTTATGCTGTTGTGGCTGTTGTTGATGTTGTTACTGCTGCTGTTATTATTCCTATTGTAGTTGTTAACGAATGTTAAACCCAGATATTGCCTCTTTCTATTGCCTCGTCTAGGTAGATGGTAATCATCTTCATCATCATCATCATCATCAGTTAACTAATATAATGTGAATTAATAATAAAAATTCATAGTAATATATTTCACTAATGAAATTATATAAATGGTCAGTAGGTGTGTGTATTTTGCGAGGAGATATAAAAACGCTCAATATTCCTTCGACTGTATGGGGGATAGTTTATGACGTAACTACGATCCCGAACAACACAAACGCCAATTATACCTGACCAGGTGAACTAATCAGTAACCAAGAAGTGGGTCGACGTTATGTAGTTCTCGAGTGCATTTCTCCTGTAAATAGGATTACATATCGATCTGAGCGTCTATGAAGTACTCGATCAACCAAACGGAGATCAGAGTTCATAATACACAGTATTGGTTGTCTTCTAGCTGCTACCTGAGATTAAGTTCTACCCAATTTCAGGTGTCTATTTTCATAAATATTCCTTTCATAATATGACAATAGAATGTTCTACGTGCGACATAACTGTATTCGATAACGGTTCCATTAGTAGGGACACATAAAGGTTTCACTGAATGCACATTACGATGTTTGGGTTCGTGTCCAGTCTATTCGCTTGTTTGTTTGCGTTGGTTGATTTTTAAAATGTATTTTGATGTATTTGATGTATTTTTATATAATTTATATGTAATTGCTTATTTTGATATATATTCGATATTTCTGATTATCTTGATGCATTTTAAATGTATTTGATGTAGTCTGATGTATTTTCGGTGTATTTGATGTGTCGTGATGTATTTAATACGTATTTTGTGTATTTTTATGTAGTTCAGATGTATTTCATTATTTTGCTGCATTTTAGAACTATCTGATGTATTTGATACAATTTAGTTGTGTTTGGTGTATTTTTATGTATTTGATGTGTTATGGTATATTTAAGATGTATTTGATATATTTTTATATATTTTAGACGTATCTGGTGTATTTTGTATGTATCATAGATGTATTTGGTGTATTTTGATTGTATCTCTGATTGACATATCTGTGAAACACTCCCTTTATGCATGTTCTTATCGCCAAAGAAATTTCCAGATTGTGAAATCGTCAAATTTTGTATCTGGTTCATATAGGTAGGATTTATTTAGTCATTCTAACCTTGAATGAAGCTGCGGTCAGCATCTGAGATGTCGAAATGTTTTATATACAGGTTTCTTTTGGACGACAGAAAATTACTGTTGAATGTAAACCGTGGTGTCAAAATAGTTATGATATGTATGTAGCAAGTCATCATTGAACCACACGCACGTGTTTGTTGCGAGCTGTGGTATCAAATGGTATGTTTTTACGTGCTTCCGCTTTTTGTGCGTAGCCTACATGTAGCCGCTTTCCTGTGGGCGTGACATATTTGTCGCGTATGAAAAGCGAATTAGCTGGTTCCACGCATGAATTAATTTTAGATTAATGTATGTATAGTTGTATTTGTATTTAGAGTTATTGAGATAGGTCTCAATGGATGTTTAGATATGTCGATGCTCTGTGTCTGTTGCCTCTTTATATGTACCCCAAAAACACACACTTACACACACACATATGCACCCATTCACGCACACACGCAAACACGCACAAACAAATAAACACACGCGCACGAGCATGCGCACGCACGCACTCACGCACACGCACGCACGCACGCATATATATATATATATATATACAAGCTTAATGTTATCCATTGTTAATAGGCTTTTTAATCCACAAACCACTGCGACTAAATACTAACAAAACAAGATGGTTCATCTGCAACATTATTTACCCTTCTATCAAAATACAAATAAAGGTCAGTCACATACAAATGGCCAGTAAGTAGCATAACAGTGGAGTTAAACTTCAGCTAATTACTTTAAAATAAAATTAACTTCTGGTTTGGCCTCTTAAATAGATTATAAAATCTATATCTCTATTTAACCAAGTATTAGTATCATCAAATACTCATGGATAGATGGATGGATGGATTAATGGGTATATGGATGAATGGATGGATGGATGGATGGATGTATATATGTATGTATGTATGTATATATCTATGTATGTATGGATGGATGGATGGATTGATGGATGAATGGGTGTATGGATGAATGGATGGACGATTAATGGATGGATGTATATATAAATGGATGGATGCATGGATGGATTAATGGGTGTATGGATGAATTAATGGATGGATGGGTGGATGGATGGATGGATGGATGAATGGATGGATGAATTAATGGGTGTATGTGTGAATGAATGAATGAATGAATGTGTGGATGGATATATGGATGTATCGATGGATGGATCGATGGATTGATTGATTGATTGATTGGATGGATGGATGGATGGATGGATGGATGGATGGATGGATGGATGGATGGATGGATGGATGGATGGATGAATTAATGGGTGTATGTGTGAATGAATGAATGAATGAATGTGTGGATGGATAGATGGATGTATCGATGGATGGATCGATGGATTGATTGATTGATTGATTGATGGATGGATGGATGGATGGATGGATGGATGGGAGGACTGACCTATATTTAGTTGGATGACTGTTTATTCGAACTGTTTCTCGTAATATTCGTTTTATAAATAATGCAACTGGACAAGTCTCTGGAGAAATCATGTCCACGCATGAATTAATTAATTAATTAAACGCAGTGACACGAGTTGGATAACAGTCGAGCAGCGGCCGTCATTCGGGATCAAATGAACCAAAATTACCTCTCATCGGGATACATGCAACATATCGTACGGTCAGTGTACATTCTAGATCCATTCTAGGATCGTTCGCGTCTAACAACGAATGCTAATTATTTGTTAATTATTTATCACACGCTTGGCTGATATAGCCAATTATCGGGAACGCTCCAGACTACAATGATACGAATCCGACGATTATAGTTCTGTTATGAGTTGGATACAAATATAACAGCCAAAGTTATACCAGCCAATCTAACAGTTGTCCTTGTGCTGCACAACCAGTCACACTCGCTGCACATAGTATCCCGGTTATTGAAGAAGGATGCTATTTAAACGCCAACTTTGATGACGGTGTTCAACCAGGGTTTTTTTTTTATGTTGATAAGTCGATTCCATTTTAATCCAGATTGTTTTAGGGTTATTGGCCCATACGCTGTTATATACGAATCACACAAAGTGTAAAATAACACCACCACACCCTCTTTGCAGTCTATACGTCGATGTGGTGAGGGTGACTTGTGTGTCTCAATGACTCAGAGAGCTATGCCAGTGGGAGCTTTGGCTTCTGGTGGGAACACCCAATCACACACCACAATGTCATGCATCAACAGCTATTAACAAGCAAATGAAAATAAGAAATAACACCCTAACATTAGTTATATAACAGTTCAGTTATATAACAGTTGTTTTATTAACGAATATATAACACGTATACACGAATGCATACAGTATTTTAGGCAATAATTACAGCTATATTATTGTTGTGTGTGCGCACGCGTTTGCATGTTGTATGTGTTAGAGAGATGAGGGTGGGGGTGGGGGGGTATTGGGCACGCGTATTTGGCTGTGTGATTTGATAGTACCCCGAATGATGTAATGACTAGATGAGCAAAAATGCGTGCATAAATTAATTACATTCGACACGAATAAGCCCGTTTGTGTATTTACTGGCTAGTCAAACATTACTGGGATAAAACATACACAGAGCGGAAATTGATCAAAGGCTTTCGGCTCTACAACAACAAACACCTTGAAACAAGACGAATTAAGTATAACATTACTGGGTTACTCAAAAATAATCTTTGCTGGTTGGTTCAATGGACGTCGAATTATCAGAATGCTTTATGTGATTAAAATAGAACGAAGCACAATAACAAACAGCTGATGTCGTGCTAAAAGCGTCAAACTTAAACTATTTATGTAAAATTAGAAGAAACGAGGTAGAAACACATTTCACTTTGTCGTCTAAATGTAACGGGACAGTGTATATTGGAGAGAGTGTGTGCGCGCGCGCATGCATGTGTATGTGGATTATGGCTGGTTTGTAAACAACGTATTTGTGGAGCTTTGTCGCTGGAGTAGAATATCTACAAATTGAATATCCGTGATAGCTGACTTCGGGATTTAATAAAGAAAATATTTTGACGAAGTACCGGAAGGTACGGAAAGACTGGAAGAAAGGGCATATACTCAGTTGTAAGGAATTTAATATAGTAATAATAATAATAATAATAATAATAATAATAATAATAATAATAATAATAATGTTGATATAATAAAGTCCCCTTGCTTGGGGGGACCATTCTAAGACGCTGTACATTGATACTCCAAATAAAAATCCAGTGAGATATTTGAAATAAATCATTTTTATCAGAGAAAGCAAACATGTTAGTTTTTAGAATAAATTTATTTTTTTCAAGAGAAGACGCATTTCTTACAG
This sequence comes from Paralvinella palmiformis, assembly GCA_025642065.1. Taxonomy (NCBI): domain Eukaryota; kingdom Metazoa; phylum Annelida; class Polychaeta; order Terebellida; family Alvinellidae; genus Paralvinella; species Paralvinella palmiformis. Next base: position 77,535 of record JAODUP010000796.1, on the reverse strand, counting down.
CATTGATAATTGATAATACAGCAGCGAATGGCACAGAAAATAATAATAATAATAATAATAATAATACATTTTAGTGTTTAAACCTTACTTTTCGACTGATTAACTATTGGACTTAATTGTTTTAAAGTCTTCTGTTCAAGCTCATATCAGCCAATCCTGAAGTTCGGTGAAAATTCTCCAATGTAGCCGTGTCCTGTTGTGTTTTTTTTATTGGTGCCTTATACCTTATATGTACCCATATCTGAATAAATATATAGATGTTAAATCGTTTTAGCGGTGTGAAATAAAACACTGGCACGGAGACTTTTGAATCGTGAATAAATACTCCGGACGTTAGGGGACTAAATCCAGAGCAGAGACTACTGTTCGTGCTGAGACATGTTTTATGTCTCACCTGTGCCTAAATCCGTACGCATCAAAACTCTAAAAGATGAATCAACTACGGAGACTCGTAGTGAAATCACGGCAGTTGTGAGGATGTTTATGTTAACTGCTTGACCAGTCCTATTTATAGCTATTTTTCAGTTGATGCATCTTTCTTCAAAACAACGCTCTACAAACTTTATAGCCCAATTATGGTTGTATGTAAGCGTGCGCGCGCGCGGACACACTCTCGCACACACACAGACATTGTTATGTATAATAAGATTACTTTGAACATATCAATGAACAAACCGATGTATCTAAAAATGTGTTTCAATGGCATAAGCATAAGATTGAATAGTGTTTGTCTTCGTCGTGTGAAGAATAACTCATTGATATTACTCAAACTCTAGGTGTAAAGACTCGAATTTTGGAATGATATTTTTAATTATATTCATTATTTAAAATGAACATCTATTATCAGTAATTATGGTTAAACTTGCTGTAGAATTGATAAAACTAGATTAATCGAAGTTAACAGTATAACCTATATATATATATATATATATATATATATATATATATATATATATATATATATATATATATATATATATAATATATAAAATTACTCATGCATATTTTTTAATTCCTATCTAGTCAGTAAGGTCTATGTAATGAATAAACGTCTAATATTGTTGCTTCTTTTATTTTCGTCAAGGCTCATAAATACTCTGTACATTTGTATATCCTTGGAGTTGTATCTACTGAGGTTTTTGATGAGTACTTTGATGCTGTGAGAATTACCAAAGAAGAACATTTACGACATTTAGTGTCATAACGTACACATGTAGGTTATAGTGTTGTTGTTGTTGTTGTTGTTGTTATAAGAACAAAGAATATATATATATATATATATATATATATATATACTAGCATGTAGGGTTGGGTGTCGTTTTCGGTGAGTGCAAATGGAGAATCAATATCTGGTTCAGTACAGTTAGATAAGGTTCGAATCTCAGTACCGAGGCTATAACAAGCACAGACTGACGTTTTTTAAACACTGTACGTATGTTGCGAACTGAGAGAACCGTTATTTGGATTGGCAAGTTGACGAAAACGTTATGACACCAAGATTGTCATAACGTTTTGATCATAACAGTCGCGCACATTAAGAATACACTAGAAGTAGTGACAAGTGCTTTTAAATGGGCGTAATGACGCGTGAAATGAAAGTCGTTTTTGTTTTGCTTGTGGTTGCCTTAATACTTCACGTAATAACTTTAAATTAAAGAAATAAACAGAATGCAACTTCTTTTGAAATCGGGGATATAATTGTTAAATGGCGTTACGTCAAAAACGGGCCAGAAACGAACCGCAAACGATTTTTTGACAAAATGGTCCGCGATAGGGGGTCTGTTTACCCTGTTTGCGCACGGCCTTGGCAATATCTATTAATAAACGAAGCTAGCCATGTTGTTGCCAATATTCCAATCTTTCTAAATATGCTGGTTTCCCAATGAAAATTGGAAACTAACCGAGTCTGCTATCACTTTTAAATCTTAACCACAATAATACATCTATTATACATCTATTAATAATTGTTTTTGATGCGAAACTATCCGTGCTGCGCAATGGGAAATCTCGTAAATTCCCGCAGCGTCAGTTCAACAAGTTTGGGTTGTTATACCAGAGAGCTTAAATATAGAGAGGCGTTACTCTTGCGCACCATGTTGAATTTTGAACCAGTGGCGCCTCCAGCGACCGGAGGTATTTCTCAGATAAACAAAAGCTCTCTGGTTGTCCACATGTGATCGTGTACGTGTGCGCATGGTTGAAATGAATTGCCAATACTAGTACTATATGTTACATGATCACATATTATTTTATTAATTAACACTTTAATTATGCACATATGATATCGAAAAAAACCAAGCTCTGAAACTGTAAATAAATAATTAAGTGATTTCACAGCCCAGTCACTTAATTCATAGCCTACAATTTGCGATTACTTGACAGCTGATCAGAAAATAATTGAACGTGGTTTATGTTATTTCACAGCTTTGTGTGTGGAAGGCGTATTCTTCATAAGTTTTTTTAATGAAAACAATTAGGTATGTATGAGGTAAATGCATACAAACACTTTCATCATGTCAGTTTATAATAGTCGAATTTTTATTATTTATTTGGATATATACATATAATGATATATACAGCTATTATAACGCAACCATAACACAATTCACCGTATATTTATCATGTCCGTTTATCATATATTAACTAAAAAAATCATAAGTTCATTTAAAGTCTACACCTCAATAACATAGACCATGCAATATAGACCTGCCCAGCTTAGAACAAAGAATATACATGGAATATTAACAATGTTTATGTTTGCGTTAACACGTTAGAGATAGAGAAATTAGTACTTTCATACAATAAGCGGCATCCAATCTCTTGTGCCACGGGTTCATCTCCAGTTACAATCAGTCATTTGTTATCAAATGGACAGAATAAAATTGCTTCCAGCTCTAAACAACCACTACTACAAAAATATGACATTTAGTCCAGATCAGTGAACTGTTTAAAGTTAGACAGAATATACCCAGAGATGCAATAGACATATGCATTGACTACTGTAACAGATAACTCAAAATCATCTATCACATCCAATAACAGTAAATCTGTATCCAAGAGATTGGCCTGTTTACATGGTATCTCATAATCATAGAACTTCAAGGACTGAAACAGAACAATACCGTGTAAAATAATGACTTGAACCAAGTGTATACACAATGTGTAAACACATGTTTTCCTTTTTTTCAAGTTGGTTAAAAAAATTAAATTAAATTAAAGCACATGAGTTGAACATTCAAATACTAATTCAGGTGCTGGTAATCCTATTTTTTGTATTAAGATATGAAATGGGCTGACAAAATTTCATGGGTTTGATGCCTTGTTTCTTATTTAATTAATTTTATAATACCAATTTTCACCATTAATATTTATTAATATTAATTACCATCACAGCTGGCCCTGTCTCCTGTATAGGTCTACCTACTGATTTCAGTGGATGCATGCGGTGGATTTGGTACATTAAAAATAGTTGGAATAGCATTCTACATAAGTTTATCTCTTGTCTGGTTCATACTTTTCTTGTTACTGCAACCAAAAACGGCGGAGAATGAACCAGTGCCATTAGGCGCCATGTTAACAAAGGGAGCTGTCCGTGATCCTACCTCCGGTCTCTAGGGCCCTGGCGCTCCATGAATTCAAAATGGCGTCCCATGTTAAAACGCGAAGTAACACGTCTTGTTATAAATAGTCTTTGGTCAAATCTATGCCTTTTAGTCCATCCATCCTATTTTATGTGTGCTATATGCATAATAATATACATAGATATTATATTTGACTATATTTCGTGCACATTGTGAATATTTAAGATGTAATAGAGAATTAAACATCTGTTTAAAACAGGTTGCTTGGTTCAAGTTTGCCGGCCTAAGATAAACACCGAAAGGTCATTTTGGGGAATAAAGTTGCATTGTGTTCGTGATTATTTGCATTTCAATTTGTTAGATGTACATAAAACAATTGATGCATGATTTAATGAGACCATGGATTATGTCCAACATTAAAATTGGATTTGTCCATCTCATTTGAAAAATAGTTCATCACATTTATCACCGTAGATTTACATGCATATAATATGTATATATAACTATATTCTAATCATAAAACATATTGTATTGTGGTTAATTTCTTTATGAAATATATAACGACACAACACCTGAACTTCTTTTTCACTGTATGTCGATTTTAATTGTTTTTTATGTCTGTGGATTAAAAATATATGCATTGGACCTTACAGTGGTCATTTTCTACCCTATCGAGGTATATATTTCCAAAATTATGTAAGGAAACCATGTCAAATTATAAATTTACTTATTATTCTCTTCAAGACCTATCTAATGAAACAAAAATGGATGTTTTACGACCAATTTGAAAATTTCACCATTTCTCACTTTGGACCACCCTGAAATTTGCCGATTGGTGTTTGGGCCAATTTTGCAGCCTTATTTCTGAAAAATATGATAACTTGATACATATTTATTTATTTTAATGTGTTATACATAAATATTACATTACACAAATGATGAAAACAGGTCAGTGGTACAATTATTTGGTGAGTTATGATGTTGATAAACCTTCACCTCTGGCAATAGTACATTTCTGGAATTAGACTTTTGTGACCTGTCAAATAAGTGGCGATATTTGGGGCATATCTTAGCCGATTACTCAATAATTATAAAAGATAGCCTCATTAAACTATATATTTTCTTCTTGGTTATGACAAGACCTATCCAATGACCATTCTGAAATGACCACCTTCCCTACCAGAAACAAAATGCTATTAACAGCCTGAATACTGAAAATCGCTCATTTCGTCTGAACAAAATATCGCCAGATGAAGGGACGCAAGTATCTTACTTCATACGAATAATCAATTATAATAACATTAATATTAACAAACAGGTTCGGGATTTGTATTCGTCCATAATATTATATAATAGTTGGGTTTTGTTCTTTCGTGACGTCCTCATCGGAAACCAGGTAAGCGACTCTCAATATTGGTCTCGAGAGACTTCAGTCCTTTAGTCACGGCAATGGTAACACCCGAACGCCCAGAGGCCACTCGATAGGGATCGGAACCCACAAAGGGCGCCTCCGTGGTCTAGCGTTAGTGTGTTGGATAACAGATCACGACCACCCGGGTTCGAATCTCGGCATGGGCATATTTGAATTTGTTTCATCTTTGACTTCGTGCCATTACATTTGGAGGTCGTTCGGTACATTTGGCCTACCACGTGCACAAAAGTGGCCGTAAAACATCAATCATCATCATTGGAACCCACAATCTAACTATCGTGCTATCGGAGCAGCCTACATTTTATCAGATAAGATTAGATAAGAAATATTTATTTAACGTCGTTCAAAATGGTTGAACAATTAACAATAACAAAAATGCTATTGACCGACGTCCTATATAATAATATATATATATATATATATATATATATATACATACATGCCAAAATAATAAATATATAGTGAAATAAAATCTTTCAATCGAACACTGACTAGTTAGATTCATATATGTGCAAATGAACTACCAAAACAAATAACATAACATTATGTCAGGTATCTAGCAAGAACTTCGTGTTCAAGTAAACTGACATTAATACGAACTTTAGCTGTTCAAAAAGGATAATTTGTCGAAATAGCTCAGTTAGTTAGAGCGTAGGCCTATAATGGCTGCATGAGTTATACTCCATTGGGAGTTGATATATGTGCTGAGTGGAAACAGGTCTGAGTCAGGGATAATAATATTGTCAATAATATTGTAAAACGCCTCAGAGCAGATTCTAGCTGACTAGGTAGCTATATCACATATTATTATAATTAATATGTATATCAATTATGAACGCTATTTTCCTGTAATTTAGAACATATTCTGCTGCAGTACTAATTTCCGGTTTAGTCTGAATTTAGTTTTTTGTTGTTGATTGATTGATTCAGTCATTCAGTCATTGATTCATTCATTCATAGGCACATTTTAACTAGAGTTGAACTTAATTTCAAAGACCAATTGACAGTTGTGGCGACGTCTGCGCCATCTAGCGAAAGTCGGTTTGCGGGTTTCGTTTCACCGGACTCCCTGAACCATCTGATGAAAAATATTCCTTTTACCAATTGTAAGATCGAGGAGATTACCATATGTGTCGTTTATTGATAACAAGTCATTTTCAAGAATTTTATATCTAATTGGATACATAACTGTAGTTGCAAATTAACCATCCCTTGATTTTAAAATATAATATTTACCACCATAGTGTATGACTGAAAAGCTGTAACTCAGGCAAAGCCATTGGAAAAATTAATCTTGATTTTGCATTTGAACATCGATATCATTTCCCTAGAACACACACACACACAATATATATATATATATATATATATATATATATACGTGTGTGTGTGTGTGTGTGTGTGTGTGTCCATTTTTCTGGCATATCATTATTTGCAAGCGAAATATTAATATGTGATCCGGGTATGAGAAGAACAGAGTTAACTTGATTAACTTATATTTTAAATTTTAAAAATTCTAATCCATTTAAAATCCGACTTATTTCGTTACATAGTAAATACATTTGAAATAACACGATACTTTATTCAACATAGATTCAGCATATATTATGCTATACTGCAGTGTTAATGTGATGAAAACTAAATAAAATGAAAGAAGTAAAATTAATAAAAGAAGTGAAGCTATTTTACAAATAATTAAAATTAACCATAGCCCTAATTATAAACTGTTTCAGAAATTAAAAGATAAGTTAAAATACCAATAAAATAGTAAGACATATTACAGTAAATCAATTAATTTTTCACTTATAATTAATAGTATATATGAAATATATATATATATATATATATATATATATATATATATATATGTGTGTGTGTGTGTGTGTGTGTGTGTGTGTGTGTGTGTGTGTGTGTGTGTGTGTGTGTGTGTTCGGCATATTTGGTGTGTTTTGCATATTTTGCATATATATATAATTGTAACGAGTCTAACTAATATTATAAAGTCAACTAGATGGTTGCAAGTATTTAATATTACACATGATTTGGGTACACAAAATGGGATAATTAATTACATCTTTTGAGACAGTTTAATTGGTTCAAACTATTTTGTTATATTGTTATAGTTATATGTCATTATGTGTTGTCAATTATGCATATACTCACTCATACATGCTATTTATAATATAAGGAAATGTATCGTATACATTATAAAATAAACAGGATCGTATATATATATTGTTGCTGATGCTGTTGTTGCTGCTGCTTACAGGACATATAAAAATTAAAGATCGTCAATAATTCGTGTGGAATTTAAAGAGGTTAAAGCTACAACGCAGCTAAATATTTTGGTTTCACGATATCATTTATTACACTGTGGCAATTAGTTCCACCTTAGATATGCTAATGTGTGTTTTGTGTGTACATCCGCCATTAGATGTTTGATTCTGGCTTACTCTTACGGTTAGCTGTCTTCTTCAAACAGGTACTGTTTTTGTGTTCTTTTATTATTAATGTGTGTGATATACAAAACTATGACTTGAATGCGCCTTGTCTTTGGATTTCTCCTCGGTTTTCGTTCGTATTTTAATCTGCGATAATATTACTTATTTACTACCATCGTGATCGTTTACTCGGTTGCTAGCCGTCAATGTGTAAACATTTCCACGTGACATGTTGCCATTCTTTTATAATTATTGGGAATCTAGACAATTTATAAATATGTTAGTGTTTCATATTATGTAGAGTGGATTAATATGGACCATATCCGATATTTGTTTCTGTTATCAGAACCATTCGCTTAGCAATTTGTCCCATATTCATACGCACCTAGTCGGCTAGTGACAGTCAGTGTAAGTGTTGGCATTCCATTCAAGACCATCACCTCAGTCATTTGTCTTCGTCCTGGTGAACAAAAGTAAAGCCCTGTCTTTCATATGATACGATTTGTTTTACAGTGAAGTTAACCTTTGACATTAAACTACAATGTTAAGCATATAGGGGTCTACCTATGTTACCTGTATTATGTATAACATCAACTTGTACCTTTGTATTGTATCAGTTTGTATTTCCAATCCATTAAAGTTGAGTTTATATATATATATATATATATATATATATAGAGAGAGAGAGAGAGAGAGAGATGGTCATGGGACAAACTATTTTTCCTAATGTTATATATCGTTTTCACTATCTCAGTATCTGGTTATATTAATTCTGTCTACTGTCCGTATTGTTTGTATTTGAGTATATGTAGCTTTAACTGGGTAAATAATGCTTTACTTATAAATTTACCACAGTTGTATCTATTAAATAACCAGTAATCTTTCATACGATCAATGGTTGACCTAGTAATATTATGTTAACCTGGTGTAGGATGGTGATAGATAGTTGTAGTTATGGAACTGTATCTGGTAGCTAGATACGTGATGCTCCCAAAGGATCTGATACTGGTAAAGAATTGTAACAATTAATAGAGAGCAAATTTTGGTGAATGTTGATTTCGGATTAAACAAATAAATATTAAACACTGGATAAAAAATTACATCAACTTTAACACCAAAACAAATCAGCTAATGTTCTATTTAGTGTTGATTCAGAACAGGCCTTGTGCAGTTACAGTTTGTATCTAGATACTGTCATCAGTGAAAACGTATCTATAGCTGTGCGATGCATCAATTGAAGTTTTAAATTTTATAGTAAGATTGTGGGATTCTTCTAAAAAATTGCTAGTTGAGAATTTATAAGGGTTTCCAAAACAGATATTCATATGTAGCATAAGCCATAGCATCAAAACTGAGTTTATACTGCTGCATTCATTTATCGATTCAGCTGTGATTAAGAATGGCAACTTTTAGTAAAGAAATGAAGGAAGCCACTGTAATCAGTCAATCACTAATCATTTTTGATTAGGTGCGCTACAATGTTGAATTCAATAGTCCAAGTCTATATGTCCCCTGAGCATCCTGTAATGGAGAACCAACTTTGCTGCCTTGGCCACACCAAGTTGGTTTCAGAGTTTGTTGTGCACAAGTCCAAAGGTTGAAAGTGCTCTCTCATTTGAGCAAAAGATCTCCAAAGATCAAGCATTTGATGTAGGCTAGGATGTATGTGCTAACCAAGTAGACTAACTAACGAAAAAAGTAATTAATTGCCAATTGTTACTGAAATATTTGGTCTACTGGACTATTTCTGCCAAAATGATAGCTGAAACCTATTTCTGCCCTGTCTGCAGATACTTATTTCTGCCATGGCCAAAACCGGCAAGCAGCAGAAACTGGCAACCATGCATCAGTCTAACCTAATGTATATTCAGCGACGTCCATCACATTTCTATAGTAACCTTCCATTATATACACATTACTCCAAATATGGGACAAATGGTCAAACCTAGCCTCGGGGGTTACCTTCCGGAGCCAATACAAAAGACTCGTCAAATCATCACTTGTACTTTCCTACTGAAGTTAAACAATGTCTAAATTAATGATGTCACTGTAAATTATTGTTTATTGCTGAATCTAGTTTATTGTTGTCCTGTACTCTGATCAATTCACTTATTATCATTATATATCTTTGTATGACAGAGAAACCTTTGAGTACGCACCTCTTTACTGGCAAAACACAGACCAATCATGTTCATGCCAATTTTTGTGATTAAACCTATTTGTTTAGGGGCCAGTAGGAAGACTGCCTGGCTATATTGGCCTCTCAGATTGTATATGTTGTCTATGAGTGAAATATTTTTAAATGGAAATTGTAACTAAACTATCCATCGATACATTTGTCAGTATAATAACTGTTATTCAGTTACATTTATCAAACTGTATAAACAACTATGACAGTAATAGTATTTAAAAGATCATGAATCTAAAATGTATTAATATAATTTACAGTTACTATCTGTTCCAATATGTTAGTGTACATGTGTTACAGGTCCGATGATACATATATTGTTTTATTCATTTGTTTCAGACTCAGAAAGTAGCATAAAGCAAAGAACAGAAACAGAGTTATTATTTTGGAGTACGTCGTCTGTTGTGGATTTGTGCTTCATTTATTCCAATGCTGTTGGCCAGCTTATAAATAATGACACAGACTCGGTGTTTCTTCAGCCTTAATAGAGCACATTATTAGACGTGATACACTGATGTTGGTGAGGGGGGAAATATGAATAGATATCAGTTTGTTAAGCAGTTAGGCGATGGCACATATGGTAGTGTCATACTGGCCACCACCGTAGAAACGGGTGAAAAAGTGGCGATTAAAAAGTAAGTATTGGAATGTTCATGTGTGTGTGTGGGTATGGATGCATTCATTATTGTCTCTCGATTTGGTTTATTTCTGTCTAGAAACATAGTAATATAACTTATAAAGAGTTGTGTTGTCATGGATGACAAAAACAAAGTTGCAGTGTTTTTTCTCAGTGCGAGACAGTACATTTATGTAATTAAAAAAGTAATAAGCAAAGAAAACAGAGCTGGTGGGTGCATGACGTAAACAGGAACCAGCTTCAACTAGGAGCATATCATAATCTGGAACTACAATTTGATGGGGATAAATTCCAACAATACATCAAGTTGACCAGATAATCTAAAATCCTGCCAAATTGTTTGGGAAACACCCACCCCTGACGTCATATTTGGGATTCCACATCCGTCTTTTTATGAAGCTGCTGCACGAATAGCCAAATAGAGTGATTCAGTTTTCTGCATCAGTACGCAGCCACAGGATAAATTATACAGTGGCGTAGCATGGTGTGTGGGGCTCACACAGGGTGGTCACTTTGGGGTTGGGTGGCAATACTATGATTTTGAGGTATTTGTTTCGTAATGGCTGTTTTCCCACATGGATTCATTTAAAAGTTAGTGCCATTTGTAGTCGCACTCTCCCCCCTGTAGGTAAATTTTTTTTGGTGTACAATGTTTGCTGCTGTAAAAGGTCTGTTATGTTACGGAAAAGGATGGCCAAATTGGTTACCGCACACCACGATCAAAACCCACACTACTCCACTGAAATCACATCCAGACATATAGAAGCGCTTTTGTCCAGTTTTGCTGTATCGCATACCACATATATGGAATCTTAGCTTAAAATACATTGTTGCTATATGTGTGATTTTGTGGCATCATTTAATACCGCTTGCTGGTGATGAAACATTGTGAAATACAAATATTACATTGCTGAAATAGCAGCAACGTGACAATTTCAGCACATTTGCAGTGAGGCTGGGTAGAAAATCAGTGAGTCAGGCCACCTCATTCCAGGCATGGGGTCAATTCCGGACTTGGAATTGATGGTCATTTCCGGAATTGGAATTGATTATTTAAAAATAATGAATTGGAATTGAGTTTCCTACAAAAAAATTAAATCCAAAAATTAATATACCATTTTTACAATGTTAATATGTGGTGTTACCAATATACTGGAACCATAATCATCCAGAGCTTTGGTTTTCTTTATATATATATATATATATATATATATATATATCAAATATGCACACTGACTGTGGCACAGCACATGTGCATTTAACCAATTAAAATGGTCTGGATACCTTGGGCTCCACCCACAACACGTGACACCACCACAATCCTACTTGAAATATAAACTACTCGGAGTATGTATTCCAGTAGGTACTTGGAGTATCTACTCATGGCAAAAAAGAGTCGGAAAATTTTGGAATTGATAAATTTGAGGTGGAATTGGAATTGACCCCATGTCTGGTTCATTCATTACATAGCATGGGAAACCCTGAGTTGTTCTTTTGATTGATTTGCTTTATTGTGTAACACTTGGCACACCATAATATTCATCTACCATTTAAAGTAATTTTAGATAAGATTCAGTCATGAATCATTGGACATAAGGTTGGATCAGTTATCAGCTGTTTGTCTCTTCCCACTATACACCCACCAACCTGTGGTCCACTAAACCAACTGTGATATATATGTGTTGCACACTTGGACTGGTACGTGTAATTAACCATTGTTGTTTTTCAAGGACATTTCATCGGTTCACAGTCACTTTGGGGCATCCAATAGTGTCTTGTGTTCATTAGGCAATACAGTTGCTCGTTATATTATTATTGACATGTCGGCTACCAAGCTCTCCAGCACACATTCCACTTTTATTTGGTGTTGTCAAGCATGTGACATGCCTCAGGCTTTCTCGCATATCTGTTTGGGCCCCTAGATCAACAAACATTACTCACATGACTCTGCGATTAGTTCCTGTCCAACAGCAACTTCTGTCCATTGATCAGCATTCTGTGCCACCTGTCACATAACTTCTCTACCCAGCGGTTGATTAACATGGTATCAATGGAATAATTTAGCACACTTCATTTCACTGGAAATTAATTTGAAAAGGTGTACAGTTAATATTTTTGTTAAACTACACCCAATGAAGTGCTGTAGATTTTGATTGAGCGGTAATATTTCGTCCTGATAGTTCTCGATGATGGTAACTGAACTGAAAACATCACCTTTTCTCATTTGTAATTAGGATCGTCATCCTTATAGCATGTCCTTGTTGTGTGCCATTTATCGCCTCTCTTAGAATCCACTAGCCGAAACGTTAGTCAAAGAACCATATGAATAATAAACACATCCAAGGCTTGCTCTGCTCTGCTTTGCCTGTTGAGCCATACTGAGATCAATAAGTTTGTCTTCTAAGTTCTAGGTCTATATTTTAGGCTGTCCTCTAAATAAAAGGTTTATGCCATCCGTTGATAACCTATCAACGGTTTACTGTGCTGCTACACATTAACTTGGTACACTCTGATGTGATCTATGTGTACCTTTCCAGTAGACAGATTTGGTTTCTAGCTTTACTCATCAGTAATGTTGTTGATGTCACACGCATAAGCTAAATATTTAACTAATATTGCTCTGAGGTTAGAAAGTTTGAGAATGAAATTTATCATATATACCTGTGTATAAGTTGATCTCGTATATAAAACGGCGTCAGTATGTTAGTCAATGATGCAAGAAACTGCCACAATTGAATATAAGATGAAGCAGAATTTAAAACTTTTAAAAGATATTATTTTCAGAAAAATTGCATTTGTTTTACTTGGCATGTTGAAATTATGAAGAACGTCAAACTAGAGGTAGAGGTATGTTTATGTAGAACTGATTTTACAGCCAAAGATGTCAGTGATATCTATACATAAAACTAACTACCAAGACAGCTAATTATGCTAAAATTGTTAATTATTGCTGGTACTCGCAGCTTTGTGTTTTTAAAACATCGAATGAAACAAATTAAAATACAAAACTGTTGCTTATAATTGCAAATTAAATTGAGCTGATAGTAGAAACACAAGTAGATCTAACTGAAAGATAGTTTTGTTTACTTATTATTGCTCACCAAACCTGGTGACGTTTTTTGGCTGACTCATTTATTAGAAGAGTAGGGAAAATGCATCATTTCAAAAATTAAAACCTTGTCTTATACACGAGTATATATATATATATATGGTACACCAGAAGTTGACAGATTATGTGTATCTGTGTGAAATACAACCTTATTTTCTCTTTAAATAAACAAATAGGTTACTCTTGTGTCCCTGCAGTATGTTAAATAATTATTTCTTCAGACTATAGTCAATTCTTAATTTGGGTTTTTCGTATATGGCTGAACAATAAGCATCATCAATTGGTTTGATCAAATAGATATAATTTAAGCTAATACTTTTAATATTCATTAGTCAAAACAACTGTCTTTTCTTAATATGTTTTCTGCTATTTTATGCAACACTACCTTGGATGTACATTTCAAGAAGCATTAGCAAATAGCAAAAGATTTTGAGTTATTTGGGTGTAAATTTCTCCCATTTATATTTTTAAACTAGATTAGGAAATTGCATTATGAATCTAATGTAAACAAGCTTGTATGATATGCATAGGGCTCATGAAGATTTCCCATGCATCATTGCTGTAATATATCTAACTTGAAATTTCCACACAGCTGCTACATGCCTGGCTGTTCATGTATTTAAAGTACAACAGAAATATTTTCCTAAACAAAATAATCTATTATATTGTAGAGTATAACACATTTATTTGATAGAAACAGTCCAGTTATTAAACTATGCAATATATGTATTTGTGTAGACTGTTTTATATTATCTAAACATAAGAGGTTTTCATGTGTAATGCTGTAAAGTGAAACAAATTATTACTATGATTTTACTACGATTTTATTATCAATACGATTCCTATTTCAAATGAATATAGCAACCTGTGGTGTTTTGTTTTATAAATATATTGCATAAAAATAGTTATTTGTTAAATACCCAGTTTAAAAAGAAAAATTTGAGTTTTTCTTTTCAACATCACAGAATCGTAATTGTTATTTATGGGAGTTGTAATGTACTTTGACCTATATGAGAAATGATATCCTGATAATGATATATTAATATCATTTAGAAAATGCCATCCATCAATATTGTACTAATCTGGCTAATAATATTACACGCCTTAAATTTGTAATGTCATTATTTCAATTTTTCACCCACTGCAGATTTTTTTATTGGTGGTATATTAATTATCCGTGACACCAGAGCATCCTCCATATTTCCTGCAGTTGACCTTATTAATAACCCTTTTGTTACGGCAAAATTGCAATATATTCATATTGATTCGTTTCCTTGGGCAATTACCCCTCGGACACATGTCTCCGGTGTGAACCAGTGATGAGATTAAATAACTCAACAACAACAACATCTGTTCGATACTAACCCTGCTATCTTTATATATTCAATCAGTTGCACTACTGTCTATCTTTTGTGCCTCAGTTCACGCCTATTACAAACTAATAGCGTATAAGTTTGTCAAGAATGCCATTAAGCATTAATATTATTAATGTCTGCCTACTGTCATGTGCTGGTATACAATTTTCCATCACCTAAAGATGTTATTAATAAATTTTGTTTAAATTCTGAAATTTTAAGATAATACCTAAATATTTAGAGTTGTAAACTTATTTTCCAGGATGAAGAAAAAGTTCTATTCTTGGGATGAGTGCCTCAATCTGAGAGAAGTCAAAGTAAGTGTACTATATATGTACATATATTCTTGGGTAATATTTACTTATTCAGGAATATGGATTATTTAGTGTTTAATTTTCAATTTTAATCAAGGCATATATGAAGGTTATTCCTCCCATAAAATATCACAAGTGTTAGTAGAATTGGAAGTTAAACCATTGTTTTATGTTTAATTTATTTCTTTGTCAGTTCTGAGTGATTGTTATCTTGAATATAATGTAATTTGATTAGATATACATGTGTAAATAATTGTCTTATATTATTGCTAACTCTGTATGTGCCAAAGATATGATGTCTAAATGAGTGATATTTATTTAAAGATAACATTGAGGTTATGAACTGTAATTCTTTCAGTATCTTTTTAAACAGCTTTGCCTAGAATATTGAATAACCAAAGAAATTTAATTTGTTGGAATAGGCTTTGATAAAATATTATACAAAATTAAAAACATACAAAAAATGTTTACCCAAATGATATGGTCTGTGTTTAACCCTCATTTTTCTACATAACAATAACTCCCATAAAGTATGAAGCATGGAGTCATTAGCGGTATATCTGTTGATAGTTTTGAAGAACATGATCTTACAGTGAACACATGCTGCTATGTCTGGTATCTCTTCAGACCGTAATAAATTTAGCTGCTTTGTAAATTAATTACAGTGTATACTTTTTCAGAGTAATTGTAAGAAATGTCCTGCATGCGATTATATCCCTGGGTACAGTCAGGCATTTTAGTATGAAATATTTGCAGGATTGGCGATACAAATTGGTGCTCTGTTTAAAAGTGGGTGTATGTAAAATTTTAACCATATTTGAACAATCCCTTTTGGCACTTTTACAGAAATTATATAATGCAAATATTCAGATATACAATGAACTATAACTGTGGTGGACAGCTTTATGAAATATGCAAGTTCATTATTGAAAATGACATTTTAACAATATTATTATTATTGTTATTCAGTATTATTATAATCATTATCAACATAATACATATTTTTTCACTTTTACATATCTCCTGAAAAGGAAGCCATGCCTTTAGATAATCACATGTGAAACTGGTTTTGCCTAAAATAGAATAGAAGAGTGTATGTGGAGAGTATAAATAGTTTGAGCTCTGCAAGTACCAGTATGTATTGGTTGTAATAAAAATAGTGGAATTGATTATTGATGAAGCATCCACCTGCCGTGTTCTTTTCTCCTCGGAGATCCCTATCATTCAGTAATTGAATACATTATGAATAATTAACTCCCTATATTCTGGTACATGTGAGTAACATGTATCTAACTGCTAATCGACAACCTGTTTGCTTTAGCCACTAGTAGCTAAGTAAATGTTAATTAATCCTTGCTACATGAGAGTGATTTTTTACTGCGATATATTCCATAAAACTTTCCTAGTATCATACTGTTGGTAATATGGTAATTGTTAATGGAGTTAGGTTATTTTGAAATGAATGGCATGGTTGCTACATGTGACAGTCAGAAAGTATCATCTCTTCCAGTGTAAGTTTATTTTTCTACAAGCAAAGGTTTCAGAAAACTAAAACTTGTTTATTCTGAATATTACCACACTTTCCCGAGCCAAAACTAGCCGAGCCATAGTCATTCTTTGAATTTATTTTTAGTTCTGAATTACTAATGTACAACTTTTATATTTGCTAATTACTAAATATAACTTAGGCTTCAATAAATCTTTAGCTGTCAGTTTATTTTTTAGTATAAGCTGCATGTGCAAGAACACTTACATGACTTTATTTTCCGGTATTTAACTTTTTAAGGTGTGTGATTTACAATAGAATTTTCACATATACAATAATTAAACATGTGGTATTCTTCAAACCTCATTTTTCTTTTTGGTATGAACTGCTCTATTGACTTAACTAAATATATATAATTGTAGTTTGTGGACTAATTTAGTACAACTGCACCCCAATAACTTGTTTCAGGTAATTATATTTGTCAAAACTGTCAGCAAATCACAACATCCTGGAAAAAAATTGGATTTATTTTAACTGCATTCTTATTACAGGCATATATCAAAATTATCCAGAATATCTGCTGGAAAAAAAATCAAAAAAGAAAACGAACCTAAAACATTTTATTCTTGAATTCTCTGTATTGAATAAAATTGCTTACTAAATTATTCAAGATTAAATAAATTATATATTTAAAACCTATCTTTCACTAAGAGATTGTGACATATGAAATGTAAGAAAACCATCTACTTCTCCAAACCAAAGTTTTCTGCTGTAAGAAAGTGGTATTGGTATATGCAAAGTTAGATGAACCCCAGTTAGACCACGTTTAATCTAATGATATTAGTGTTGGTCAGTTTTGGTTTACTATGGATTATATTCCTGTTATTTGCAGCTAGACATATTTTAGTGTATAGAAGAGAGTTGATGATGGTGATGCTATATTGTACAGATCAATCAGTCAATCAAAGTTTATTTGTAACAGTCATGTACAATTAAGTTACCACACAGTTTATGTTGAATTAGTGATATCAATATTTTATCAGACAACATAGAGACTGTTGGCGGGTGTTGCTTGACCTGGTTTAGATCTCATCTTCCATCAATACCTGGTAGTAATGGTTTACAGAATTTTATTTTTGTAAAGATGCAAATAAAAGTATGAGACATTAGGAGGGATGGTCGGTGGTGGCTGAAATCTGATTTATTCAGGAGTTTTCATCTTAATTTATACTTTTATTTATACTTTTTGTAGCCAGCTAATATATCATTAGGAATGCAATATTGCCATATCTTATATAACAAATATATAATCCTATGGGAAGACTAACCATATATCCTTATATAAGCCATTTTGCTCTAACCAAATAAATTAATAATAACTTGTAGCATCCATCAATGCTGATCTATAAAATTATTTCTGAACATAAATAAACTTGGGTCTATCATGAGATGAGTTTATACCACATGCTATCTAATCCAAATTGTGTAGAGTTGTCATCATTGTTTTAAAGCATGCATTATTTTTTGAATGCGTATATTCTACTGTGTGTTTTCGGTTGTTTTTATTCTGCTGTGTGTTTTCAGTCATTTATATTCTGCTGTATGTTTTCAGTTGTTTAAATTCTGCTGTGTGTTTTCAGTCATTAATATTCTGCTATGTGTTTTCAGTCACTCCGGAAGTTGAACCATGCCAACATTGTCAAGTTGAAGGAAGTGATCCGTGAAAATGACATGCTCTACTTTGTGTTCGAATACATGAAGGAGAATCTTTATCAGATGACGAAAGACAGGTAAATACAAATTTAAATGAACACTGACCCATTTCTTTTAATTGGTTGCTTAAGATCTCGCACTGATATTGACGATTAACTGAAGAATGCATTGTACATTGTCAGCCAAGTTGTACCTTTATATTAATGTTGTGTAGAAATTTGTGATTAGTTCTGGTTTATTAATATTTTTTAAAAGGTGATAATGGTAAGACAAAGATTTGATGAAATTAAAATTAATCTATTATAATATAATATTTGGCTTATTAAATTATATAATGTTTTCTACATGTTGGCTTTCTAAATATTAGTATTCCTTTCAGGGATAAACTATTTCCTGAGTCATCCATCAGGAACATTATATATCAGGTGTTACAGGGTTTAGCATTTATGCACAAACATGGTATGTTCTATTGTTATATGTGATCGTTTTAATTTTACAGAATCAATCCAAATTATTGTTATTTTATCAAACAATTAAATGATTGATCAGGCAGTGATTTATTTACCAAATAATCTACATATCTGAAATGTAATTATTGCTGATATCTCACTGAAATGACTTGATTTGAAGAAAACTTTGACTATAAATCTGTGTATGTTTGTTCTGTGTGTGTGCGTGCACATGTGCAAATGCATTCTTACATTGGTTGGTTTCTTTGATATCAGTTTACAAGATGTCAATATTTTGCTTTTTAGGTTATTTCCACAGAGATATGAAGCCAGAAAATCTCTTGTGTTCGGGACCAGAATGTGTAAAAATAGCGGATTTTGGTCTTGCTAGAGAAATACGTTCACGACCTCCCTACACAGACTATGTTTCTACCAGATGGTACGTTTATTTTCAGTTAATGCTCTGTCTGTCAAACATATATATTGTAAGAGTGAAAAGAAACAAAATTTAAATGCCCTAGTTAATGAGGTATTTAATGAGTTTCCCTACTTTTTTACACTTCTCCTTTTTTTTACATATAGTGTGTCAAACCACAATTTAGTGACACGTGGTGGATTAAATTGTCACTTTTTCATAAAATATTTAATGCAGAAAATATCAAGTGTTTAATTTGGTGTACATCTCTTAATTGGAATGTTATCATAAATGTTTGAAACCTCCAGGTATAGGGCACCAGAGGTATTGTTAAGATCAACAAACTACAACTCGCCTATCGATATATGGGCCTTAGGCTGTATCATGGCAGAGTTATACACGTTACGTCCACTGTTCCCTGGCAGTAGTGAAATAGACCAGCTCTTCAAAATATGTGCTGTATTAGGCACTCCCCAAAAGGTAATCCAGTTATATGTGTTATTGCACATTTTTCAGTACCTTTGAATGTTTGTGCACATATTATTTAATTTTGTTAATTTGTTTTCTCCGTTTTTTGTGCATTTTGTGTATCCAGATTCTACAATATAAAAGTTCTGCTATATCTAACCAGGGTTCACACACACATCCTGGAATTTGTGAAATGTACCTGATTTTAATAGCACTCCTGGAAAGTCCTGGAATAGTCCTTGTTTTTCAATACACCCCTGTTAAACCCCCATGAAAAGAAAAATCACCTTTAGGCCTAACAAGTAGCATGCATAGCTGTCAAAACAAGTGATTACCTTATTTAAATGTAATATGGCACAGCTTTGAAGACAGGTATTACCCTGGTTTAGTTTTTTCTGAGTGACATCATGTATGGAAAATACCAGGATATATAGTGTTGGTGGCGACGAAAGTGGTTGTAAATGAGTTGCAAACAGGAAAAATGGACTGTCATTGCCAGCACTTCTATGTGACTTCTGCCCTCGCATTCGTGATGTGATGCTCTGGCTATATTTATTGTATCAATATCATCATGATCATGCACCCACATTCAAATATGCGTAATATAACAATATTTATGCTGCCACCCAGTGATGTGGTGTACATACATTATGCTAGATCATTGATGTAAACTGAGATCCTAGGTATTTCCGGATCTCTGCATATACTTAATGTCTTACATTCACGTATAAATAAATGTCCTGGAAACTCCTGGAACACCATACATCCTTAGACTTATACCCTCACAAATCTATACAAAAGTAAATATTTACATACCAGAACTTAGACTTAGAGCATACAAAAACTTCCACATAATTGTACACACACACACACACACACACACACACACACACACACACACAATACATATATATATATATATATATATATATATATATATATACATATATAAGTATGTCTGTGTGTTAGAAATATATATATCCCAGGTGGCAGCACTTTATGGTGGCTAATTTGTTCCCTTGTGTTACTTGAGTTCTTATAGTTCTCAGTAAAGTTTATTTTAATGAACTTTCTTACACATACATACCCAAACACACTGACACACACACACACAATGTATGTGTCTTTGTTTGTTCAGCTCTGCGTTCACAAAAAGAGTCTTAAAAGGCGGTGAATACAACATTGGTTCGGACTATGATGTTTATTTAAAATAAATTCTATGCCCTTAGTCATAGAGCTGAAAGCTCAAGTAGCCATCCACATGAACAAGACCTCTCTCTCTTTCTCTCTCTCTCTCTCTCTCTCTCTCTCTCTGTGTGTGTGTGTCCATACCTAGATTTATTTCCCACTTAACACAAATAATAAATCACTTCACTTCTTCAGCTGGAAGTTTTCAATCGAAAAATTTTGATTTTTTACTCTTGATTATACATCCATTATTATGTGGACGCCTCCGCGGCCTAACTGGTAGCACAGTTGGCCACAGATCTATAGCACCTGGGTTCAAACCCTGGCTGGTCTATGTCAGAAGGGTGCATCACCTTTCACTTTGCCTCATTACCGTTGGAGGTCGTTCAGCCCATTTGTTCTACCTTGTGCACAAAAGGTGGCTATAAAACAGCACCATTTACATTTTTATGTGTATTATGCGCACCTGTAGTTATATTATTTTGCCAGGAGTACGATGTTCCACGAACTGAATGATCACTCTAGAGAAACAAAACAAAAGGTTGACCGAAGTATTAGCGAACGTTGACGTCCATCAATCGAGTCGCCTGATTGCAAATTATATTTATTTCCTGAAGGTGTTTCTTTGTCGGCCACCAACCATTAAATGTCACTGTCAGTAATCATTGTAATATAATTTCATTAATTTTTTCCACTTCTTTCAAATCTTTGATTTGGTTCTTATTGATCTTATTCTTACTTTTTGGATGTCAGTCAGCCAGAATTGAGTTGATGACTGAAGTTCGATACAGCCTATAAGTATTTGTAAATAGAATGGTAAATATGGTTATTTGTACAGTGTAATATAAGTCGCCATTGTGACTTATCAAAAAGCTGCGGGCTGTGTTAGTTCACGTGTTTGAAGTGGGTTGATGTATGCTTTTTGTATTCATATACAATTGTGCTGTATGCACAGTGATTGTATGCTGGGCTCTGATGCCTCTTTGTATTTACCCTAGAGAAAGTTTGTTGAAAGCTGTATATTGATTGGTTAATGTTTACTGGAAAAACCAGCTTTCATGACTTGCATCTGTTTGTCATTTCCATTAAATGTGTGTGTATTCATTTGTACATATACATGTGCTTGTGTTCACATGTGCATTTGCACACACACACACACACACACTCAGTGCTAACAGTGTATAGGATTTGAATCATGTTTGCCATTGTAATGGAAAATTGTAGCTTTATATTAACGGTAGGAGAGTCATCGCAAATGATATTAAAACAGGCGCCTCTGTGGTCTAGTTGGTAGCGCATTGGACCACAGATCACTACCACCCGAGTTCAAATCTCGGCATGGGCGTATCTGAAGTGTGTTTCATCTTTGACTTCGCTTCATTAGCTTTGGAGGTCACTCGGCCCATGTAGCCTACCACGTGCACAAAAGTGGCTTTAAAACATCAATCATCATCATCTCACGATAAAACGATTTCTCATATGAAATCCACTTAGCATATTCAAAATCTAAACATTGTATGTCAGAGATTGCCATATCTTCTTCTTTTCACTAACTTTTTAATGTCTGTTGATGATGCGTGGTATTGTGGTCTATTAAAGTGCACCTTGTGGATGTCCTTAACAGAACCCAGAACTCCCACTGCCATAGCTCTCGGAGTCACTCAGACATATAAACTCCCTCATCACATCAAGGAATGGACTATGAAGTCATTTGATGAACTTTCCATTTCACAAAAATAAATTAACTTGGTGTATGCAAGTTGACTGGGGATTGTAAGAAATATGTTCTCTTTCAATTGTTTTTAACATGGTGTGAGTAATTGTGTGTGCACCCTCTTAGCTGTACGGTGCTTCTGCAGATCCACATAATTGTAAATGACTACATCAGTTAACTAAAACTGAGATTCCTTTTGTCCAGTTGCATTTAGTCATCCAGAATTGCAGGCACCTATTCCAATCTTTCCATAAAGCGATTTATCCATTTCGATGTGCAGTGACTTCAGGTGTGTTAGCAACTGTCTATACTCGACCTATAGTATATCTCACTATATGCAAACATCAAACTGACATCAATCATCATTTTGATCTATGGGGTTAAAGTAGAAGAGAAAGAAGTAGATGATAATTATACATGGCTTTATAATGAAAATCAATATTTATATGTAGAATTATCTGATTTTTGTAATTATGGATAAATGTTGTTGGACTCAGTAGCACATTTTACAACTTTCGATTTAAAGGAAGCATCAGTAACAAGACAACTCATACCCGAGACATTCCATACTCAGGAGCTTCACATCTCATTCGTTTGGTAGCATAGACGTAGATATACATTTTGTGTTCGTGGAAGAGCATGTTTATCGATTTTGGTAATAATATAAGTTCAGTTTATATATAAAAATATTTATTTTAGGAATTTTTTCAGCGTTTCACAATGCAATCTTGTCTTTTAAATACTTTTCACACTTCCCATGGTGCACTTTCTGGTTCACAAGCATGATGTTCAATGATTTTTAGTTCAACTTAATGGATGGTACTACCGTAAATCATGATATTTTAAGCCTAAGATATGACTTCTGCTTAATAACCGGGACCTACGGTTATAAATAAAATAATACTAGATAATAATCATCATTCTTTGTATGGTTGAAAGGATTGTCATCAATTCCTGAGTTAGATGAAACATTAGTTTGCAAAATTGTTGATCAAAGCTGATTTTAGTAATTATATATTTTTGAAGTTAATATTCAGCAGTTTCTTTTGTTTCATAAGTGGGAACATCTACAGTGATATTGCTCATCCTTTTTTTTCAGCTTCTTGATAAAGGTATCCTATGTCCTGTTATTATATTATCATTTATAATTCGCTAACCTCGTCAGTGTCTTGGTACATTTTTATGTTTGAAGTCACACATTAACGATTTAGCTCTCTGATGCATTCATCCGGTCATCAAAATTAAATTGTGATGAACCTAAATGACATTTTGTGTTGTTTTCGCATTAGAATGAATGGCCTGAAGGCTACAAATTAGCTGCAGCAATGAACTTTCGCTGGCCACAGATGGTAGCCACACCATTAAAACAGCTCATACCTAGTGCCAGTAATGAAGCTCTCACATTGTTAAGAGATATGTTATTGTGGGATCCAAACAAACGTCCTACCTGTCAACAGGTAAGAGCCGACACCGTTCTCTAATGGAATTAGCTCCAAAATATAAATTAACGATTATAAATAAAGACACATTCGTTTTGTCTAGTTCGCTTTCTGTACATCAGGAATTTAATATTTGGCTGAAATTTGGAGGAAAAATGCAAAAAAAAACTCATTATAATCTTATTCATATTATTCACTTCTCTTCACTAAGTGTAGGAAATCTCTTACTTTACATATGTCGTTCATTTGTTTTTAAAGGAACGCGTTCATTGTAACTCAATTTTATGCCTGGTTAAAGTATGTCCACACGTAGTGTCTGGGTTTTTAAATCTGATGCCATCTATTTATTGTCGTTTTTTTTCTTCTTTAACATATACACTGGCTGGTTCATTGTTTTCAGGCATTACGACACAGTTACTTTAAGGTTGGGCAGAACCTGGGCATCAAGCCCCAGCAGCCTGTACCCCATCAGTATGCCAGGAGACAGTCCATCAGACAGGAGCCGGTTGTTCCATCATCGATAATGACCCAGTCTCAAAGGAAGACGTCAGTAGTCGCCAAACCTGCACTACCGAATAACGTAGCCAATGAGAAAAGTGACAAGGTATCGGATAATGATTTCATTCGTCTCATCGCTCGCGTCCACCTTTCTGGTCATTTCTAATATTGCTGTTATGTTATTACTGTTCGGCATGCAACACTTTAAAACCTGTCTACTTATCATCCCAACTGTTTGCTATCATTTCTCGTTTCCTCACTCTTAAGCCGGCCGCTCTTCAGCAGAACAAGAAGGGCTCGAGGAGGAAGTGGGACAGCTTCGATGACTGGGATGACTTTGATCTCAATACCAGCATCAACAAGAAGTCGGCCGTACAGAACAAAGCCAAGCCACTGAATGCTGCCTTAAACAAGAAGAAAGAAGATAATGATGATGACTTCTTCTTGTACGTCACACGATGTTTAGATGTGTTCGGATCTTGTGTTTTCAATGTTGATATTATGTTGATATGCAGGGATTATTGGATTAAAGCCTTTAATAATTATACAACTTAAATGTGTAATCTTCGTAAAGATAACCCCAAATCCCAGAATAATATTCACCAACTATACCCGACTTGATAAATATAAGGAAGTAATCCAAGTTACTGAATGGTAACCATAACAGCTTCCTCAAATGCCAGATTGTATGGTGGGAAGCAGAAAGTTGAACGTTCTGACTTTAGGGCTCCAGGATCAGATAACTACCTCTATCTGGTTGAAATCAGAAATGGAGTTCATTCATTTCTGGAATTTAAATTGTATTTCCTTTTTTTTAAATGGAATTGGAAATGATACATTTGGAATTGGAATTGAAGTTTCCTATAAAAAATTAAATCCCCAAATTAATTTACCGTTTAATTTTTTAGTTCAGAAATATTGCTTCCATGACAATTCTTGGATTATAAACTACTCAGAGAAGGTATTCCAAGTAGGTACTCGTGGTAAAAAGTAGTATGTAAAAATGAGTAGGTAAAAAATGGAATGGAAATTGGTAAATTTGATGTGGAATGGAATTGATCCCATGCCTGGTTGAAATTAGATCAGACATGCTCTGGATTTGCCATGCTTGTGGCTTTATCTGCTCCTTAATTCAACATGTTAACTACTGCTTACTAAATGTACTTTTGTTCTAAATTTATATGCATGGCTGATGTTTGTTTACGTTGTTATAAATGGGTCATACAAACAGCCCGTGCCTAGTGATGTCCAGACATCATATCAGGAGAATCCAGTCTGTGTTTTGCTTGAAAATGACAAAATCCCCACAGACAAGTTATGGTTAATTCACGAACATTTTAAACTGGATTTTTTAAATAAGTGGTTGATTGTGTTCACATTTTGACATCCGTTACGATTTGTATGAACATATTTGTGTTAGTGCTGAAAAATGTGAAATGAAAGTTAACCATTCCTTTACCAAAATGTAATTCTTTACTAGTTCAACATTCGGTGGCAGTAAACAACAACCGTCCCATCCACAGCCAACAGCAATCAACAAACCAAGTAACAACCGATATAACAGAAAGAAATCTATATTTGATGACAGTGATGATTTCCTGTAAGTGCCATACCATAACATATAATAATCATTGTTGATGTCACATTTGTAAGTTTTCTCAATTTCTTCGTAGAGTGTACTACATTAATTATTAGCTAAGTTTATGTTTATTTCTACAACACAGAATATAATCTAAAAGCTAGTTATAATTAATCAATTTGTAGCCCATAGTTAGTTCATATAATATTATTGGACATAGAGAATTGTCACAAGTTAATGGCTTGTCGGACTGCAAAATAGACACAAGTTATATGGAATGTTTATTTCTTGGCACTATTTATCCATATAGAGTTAGCTGAAGATTTCATATTCTAAGTGCAAATTGAAGAGACTCTCGTTGGTTACTTGAATGGGAATGTAATGGAGTACACTTGTCCATTTTTAATACCTCCACAAGAAATATGATTTCATTTCTTTCTGAAGTAGATTACTGTTTAAAACCTAGAACACCTCAGAGAAATAATAGTATTAGGTTATTTTAATATCGTGTTATGCCATCTGTAATGGGAGATCTAATCTGTGTATATGGTGTACTTATTATGAGATACAGCTTATTATAAGATACAGCTTATTATAAGATACAGTTGGCTTGGTATTTTGGAGAAGACCGAACTTTTGATGTCATCAGAAAGCCTCGCATTAAGGCATTTTGTTAGTTGTTAAAAACTGAAGGATTCGCTCTCTATTTTAGCATTACTAGTTAAAAGGTTTTTATAATTCTATGATGTTACCGTGCCATACACATGATATAAACCAGAAATCAAGTTACAGTCCATTAATCAATACCTGGAGCTTAAATATCAGTTTAATATTCATGTTAATAAAATCAAATGTGATTGATCATCACTGTTGGGCAGGCATCTAATATTTGTAGCATAGCATATTTTGATAGGTAGTTATTCAAGCAGAATTAGCTTGTATTTTGAATATCTCTATACCCAGCTACTTGTGTTTTTTTTATATGATGCTGCTAATGTAGTTTTCTTGCCATTTGGCAATATGCACTCCTTAATAAAAAAAGCATGTGTGTTTATATACAAATGTACGTATGTGCATATTTGAGTGGCGTAGCATTAATACATCAACTTTTGTCTAACCTTAGGAGTGGCTCGTCTGTGGTACCTAAAATTAATGCGTTACCAAAGATTTCTGCAGCTCAAAGCCGGGTTAGCTCAGGGAGATCATCAGCGTCTTCTGCCAAACAACACTACATGAGCAGATCACGGTACATTCCTGGTCAGTAAATATTATTAAGAACCATAGAACCCTGTATTATATTATAAATAGTGATTGTGACATTATATTTTTTATTTATGTTAAATTTTTCTGTGTTCGTTGATATTTGTTATCTGAACTGCACTTAAGTATGCATTGCTGTGTTTAGTTGAAAACTGTTAATGGGGGAACTTTGTTTTATTGCACTCTGGTACACATTATTACCAGCCGTGATAGTGCAGTTAGTTATAGCGTAGGACTCGTAGCCGAACGGTCGCAGGTTCGAGGCTCCGTGAGCTGCAATGCTATCATGTGGCAACTGGTTCATTCATCCATAATAAAAATGAGTACCTGACAGGACGTGCTGGCTGTGTGTTTGAGTAATGCTTTGTGCCTATAATGGCAGCATGTGTTGTATGCTCCCTTGGGAGTTGAGATATGTGCTGGGTGGAAACAGGTCTGAGTCAGGGATAATAATATTGTAAATAATATTGTAAAGCACCTCAGAGCAGCTGAATAGGGTGCTATATAAATATCACATATTATTATTATTATTATGTAAAACTGCATAAACATGAATGAACCAAGTTGATAATAATGTCAAACAAATCTTGCAAGCTTACATTAATTGTTTTTAAATATAATACATACATTGGTACTCAAGCACTATTATAGAAAAAGAGAAATATGCCATAGTCAAATAGGAAAAAATAATTTCTCCTTTTTCTTTGATTTAAGGTAAAAATCCAATCACTGGTGGTCAGAAAGACACTACGACTTGGAATAAACCATATGGCAATGTCAACAACAGAATCAATAACATTGGTTTGTGATGTTATTATTAGTCATCCGGTTAAACTGTATATACTATAGCCTCCGTTAAATAATGATCACTGTAATCTGCAACAATTAATGCAAATGTTACATATTTCCTTATGTAATATATTTATATAAATTAGGGCTTTAAATTACTCCTTAGTTAAACATGAAACTTTGAATCCAGGAGATAGCGCGTATTACTCTTTTGTGTTACTATTTCAGCACCATCTACACTCGGCAACAACAATAATCCTGCTTATGTCCCTTCGTTTAGTGGCAGTTCAGCAACTAAACCAGGTAAATTGTCTTTTGTGGTGCTACACTAGTCATATTATCACTGTAATTAAAGTTATTCACTGCTCTTAATAGAATAATTCTTACAAATCCTAAAATTTAATATTGTTTAAAAAATCTTTATCAATTTATTCACTAATTACTAGTTAAAAAGGTGAAGCTCTGAAATTACTGCTAGTCAGTGTCTCTCATTGTATTACAGAGAACATATTTTGATGAATAATTCAGAATGTAGATTTATCTGTTGACTGTGTTGCTGGAGCTGTAAAGTAGTTAGTTATTAACTTAATTAGTTATTTATCAACTTAAATCTCACAATTGTTATTTATGAACCGAGATTGCTTTCTGGTTATTTAAAACCTTAATTAGTTATTTATCAACTTCAATGTCATGAATGTTATTTATGGACCGAGATTGATTTCTAGTTATTTAAAACCCAAATTTAACCATTTGAATGATGATTCATTGTGTCTGTGGTTAACTGTGTTGAGCTTATCGTGTATGTGGAGAAAATATTACTCGAGTTGTGTAGCTCTTCATTTTATTGTTTTTTTATTGTTATTGTTTGTCTTGTAATTTTGTACATGTCACGGCGATGATGATGATGATGATTGGTGTTTTACGGCCACTTTTGTGCACATGGTAGGCTAAATGGGTCGTTGTACATATCACAAGATAGATGTGTCAATGTAATGCCTCTATGGCCTCATTGATCGGTGTGTGGGATTTCTTGCTCGTCATCATGCTATGAGGGAAGTTCGAAGGTCCCAAACTGGCAAGGTTTTCTCCACCAAATATGTCAAATATTGTAAATTCTAAATTGGTTTAGAACCAGTCCTCACTGTGAAGCAGAAAATTATGGACCATATGCGTCTCCTTCAATTGAGTTTGCCAGCCACATAAAATAACTGCCCTTTCAGCTATTATTAATATTACTACTATTATTAATGCAGATTGTATTCTTTTTCAGCTTTCAGGGTTGCACCATGGCAGAGGCTAGAACCACAACCACTTTCAATAAACAACCCTTCAGCAAACAGGCAACCAGTTGGAGCTACAGGTAGAACAGACTGGGCCTCTAAGTAAGTATAACAGACCTAATCTAGGTAATGTTATTTAGATTTGCTCTGTGTTTGAGAGTGCTCTCTGTCGATATTTGGGTGTAGTAAAGCTGTATTGTCAGCACTTCTCCGGTGCTATATTAAGCATTAATATGTATAGACCCATTGTCACCCATTAAAGGTATAATAACATCATAAAAAAGTTTAAAACTAGTCTAAATTTTAGTATTTCATTCTAGAGCACAACTTGATCATAGTGAATCGTTTTATTTTCTGAATCAGCCATTCATGCAATGTTTACTACATGTAAATGTCAAGGGTGTTATCTAATATAATAAAAACATATTTCATAATATACAGGTTATACATATATGATTGGTTCCCAGATACAAGTAAAAATAATATTTCCCAAACTCTACATTAAATATTTAAAAAAACTTGATTAAAGTATATTTACATTCAGCTAAAAAATTTAAGTTAAATAATTGAAACCGATGCTAAAATTCCCCTATAAATCAACATGAATAACTAAGCCTTAGCTGTGTCATTCATCTGGAAAAACCGGTCCGCTCAATCATTGGGCTATATCCTGATAAATATTGTGTTAAATCCTTTGGAAAGACATAATCATTCAGCCGAAATACTAGTCTCAGTCTCCGTGTAATATGAAATAATTTGCTAAAAAATTTCCAGTATTTACCGTTAGTGAAAAGTTGCCATCCCCTATTAACAGTGGGTGCCATAGCTGTTTCTAACCTAAGACCACAGTTGGTAGCTGATGCAATGCATTTCACCTGGATCAGTCTGTTGTAAAATAATTCGTCTCATCATAGTTAAATAACTAGAGTGCCTATCATATTTGCTGTATGTTCTTCAGTTACCTGAATGAGCTGCAGGGTTGGGGTAATCGTAATTGGTAATCGTAATCAATTGTAATTGATTACATTATCTCAGGTAATCATAATCACCATTTCCAGACGCAATGTAATCATAATCGATTACATTGTATTTATAATCATAATGAGCGATTACTTTCACAACATATTTAATTATTTACTATGCTATATCATGCCAGAGATATGGTTTGGTATGTAAGGCAAAAGTTAACACTCAACTGATTTACCTATTGACGGACTGCTGTCATATTTATATACATGATGATTTGTCAGTTTATTTATTCTATGAACATGAAAGGATAATGTGTTGAAACACCGCTTCAGATGTTGTCACTGTTATAAGTCACATAAACAGGCATTTCAGATTAACTCGTGTTATTTTCTCATGGTTAAGCCCAAACTAGTCACACAGTCAGCAATCATGCATGACTTCTTTCTGACACCATCGTTTTAACCCCAGATGCAAAGATCCTGATTGGCCAGCAATCGGATGACAGTCACCAATTAAATTAATGCATGCGTTAGTGAACATAAACAATGCTACATCTTGGCCCCCGGTGACAGATCTGGTATTGGACAGAGATCAAAGGTCGAAGTACGGAGAAGAAAAATATAATTTAAAGCATAGCAATAATTTAAGACTGTGAGAAAGTGGTCCATTTACAAAGGTGGTCATGTTACAGACGGGGTCGGAATTGGGGGTTTGACTGTATTCTAATTATCTCATTTATTACATAGACCTTATCTGGCTATAGTCACGCCACACATGATGCATTTCGTTACTAAATATATTTTCAGACAATTCCATTGTTATTGTTTGCACTAATCTCAGTTATCTCTATAAATGTCTTACTTGCTCCTTTGTTCTATGATGAATATGGATCTCAGAAATATTAAAACAAATTAACATCATACAATGGCATCAAAGTCTCTTGTACATTTTCATTTCAAGAACATACCAGAAAAGTGCATAAACACTGTAGCACGTTTATATCGGTATTTTACATGTAACCGAGTGAATATTGATTAAGAATCACATTCATGTTTGTGTTATATACATTGTAATCATGATTACTTTACAATGTAGTCGTAATCAACCAGAATGTATGTAATCATAATCATGGTACTCTCAATTAATCGATTACCTTGGTCCTGTAATCGACCCAACCCTGATGAGCTGTGAATCATTTCTGCTCGTATTTGTTATGTGACTAACCATTATGTTTACAGATATGGCAAGTGATTGCCTCACGATACAGAGAGAGAGAGAGAGAGGGAGAGAGAGAACCTGGCAGTTGCCTTATTTACCAGCCACTGATGTATACATTTCTATATGTGTTGATTTATTAAGACTTTTATTGTTTTCCTCCGAGAAAGTTTCTATTGTTTATGACATTTTCAGACCAAAATCTCTCCCAAATTATGGCAAGTTGTCAACACAATTTTGTACATATTGTTCTTAAAGCAATCAAGAAGAGTACAGAATGCGTACCTTTGTGTTTTTTATTGTTGTTTTAGCACACCTTTAGTGAGTCAGTCCATGTCACTTCACTGAATACTCCGCAGAAACGTCACAACATTTGTGGCATTGTTTTTAAGCATTCCGTACACACACACACACATACACACGCACGCATACATGCACAGAAGCATGCAGATCATCCTTTATACCAAAAAAGATATCCAAAAGAAGAAAAAATCCTACTATGATATTTATTCTCTTAACAATGTTATATTAACAAAATATATTGTTATGTCGGTCAAAACTGTCGTGTGCATTGTCATGCTGAATGGGCGACTGTTTGATCTGTTGTACATATCATCCATCACCAAGTAATGATGTTAATACTGCATTCTGGCCGGAGAGTCCATGTAATGAAGTCAGGCGGATGAAAGCCATCAATAAACATGAGGCATTTGCGATGTAACGTTGTGTTAGACAAAGATTTGATATTTACATTTTAATGTGATAAACTGTAAAACTCTGACTGTGACTTTTGAGGCGATAATAAATTTCCGACAATAAGCATCTTTTGGTTATTATTTCTTTATGGTTGTATGATGAGGTTCTTGACTTGTTCTTTTAAATTTAATTTAGTCATTTCAAAAACCCAAAGGCTCATTCTGTTTAATGCTATGCCATTTTTAATCTTGCTTTCAGTTTTCTTCACAATCATAAGTTATAATCTGCATATGCCCCTCATAATAATGTAGTATTTTTCATGTGAAATGATATCATTTATAATTTTAGTATTAAATATTTTGTTAAAATAAAGTATTTAGAGGCAAGATAATTCTAAATGATTATAATACATTTTTATTATATTATTATTATTTTAACATTGAGGGTTCGAAGCTTTTGAGCTGATACGCTGTCACATGGTGACTGGTTCACTTAGCCAGAAATGAGAACCTGACAGGATGAGATGGCTATATGTCTGAGTAATGCTATGTAACTATAAATGGTAGCAGGCTTTGTATGCTCCCTTGGGAGTTGTGGTGTGTTCTCTGTTGATTGATTGATTGGTTGATTGTATAGTATCTCAGAACAGGGTTGCCTGGTTTTGGTGCTTTAAATATGCATCATTACAAACCACTTAATATTGTAAGCACGATATTTACTGCAATTTAAGCTACTCGTTACTGGGCGCCTCTGTGGTCTAGCGGTAGCGTGCTGGACCACAGATCACTACCACCCGTGTTCGAATCCCGGCGTGGGCATATCTGAAGGTTACTTCGTCTCATTACCTTTGGAAGTCGCTCGACCCATTTAGCCTACATTGTGCACAAAAGTGGCCGTAAAACATCAATCATCATCAGCTACTTGTTACTGGTATTACATTATATTGTATGTGATTGTACACAAACCTGCACTTGAGTTAAAATATTTAGAATATTTCTTGTTAACTTAAAGGTGAATGTGATTTGAATATACTGTATTTGCCAAAATATCCAGTGTGCTTTCCAACACAGATGGTAAGACGCTGTGCTCCAGATCTCCGTGTCATGGATTACTCTAAATCTAACCTGGGTTTGTAGAATTTTTCATCTGGAATCAACATCGTTGATGTGTATACCTTTTAAAGGAACTGAGTTTTAGCTATCCTTTTCAGAAACACAATAATGATATATTTGGATAAAATATTCTGCCTATGAATGAATGAAAAATGCATCAGAGTTCATGAACCGTGTATCATTAGCAATCTCCTAATCGTCTCCCTCTATCCATAAAAATGCTGAACGGAATGGGATGATTACGATTTCAACCAAACTTTGGCCAAACATTAGAACTAAATGTTTAAAAGAAACAGACGCACACACACAGAGAGAGAGATGTGCAATGGCTTAGTAACTAGGCATCTGGTCATTATGGTCAAGCATCACCGTCGTGTCATAACGTTGTCATCTTCCTGAACAATTCGAAGATAATTTCTGGTGATCACTTTAAATGGTAGTCTTCTCCGTTAGATTTTGGAGATCCTCTGAAAACGTAAGACAGCCGTCGGGATATGTTGAGTCAATATCTCCGTACTACTATCCCGTACGCTGTGATATGGCTGGATGATGTACAGCAGATGATCCGGATGTGAAATGAAAAGAAAGAACGTACAACCGAGAAGAAAATAGACAGCACTTTTGGTTGGACGAAAATATAGATGTTTTGTGTGTCTTATTGTAGCTACGCACTAGTAAATATTAGGTGATAGGTGTGTATCCAGAACTTGTCGTTGGTTGATCAGCTTCTCTATGTTTTCGTCCAATATGAGATACTATACTTTATAAGGTGTAATCCATTTATCTACACATTAATTATATAATTAACACATCTGAATTTAACAATTTTTCCAAATGCATGTATATTATATTTAATCATACATTTAATTAACATTCTATAAAAAATTACGACAATACGTGGAAATGCCGCTGACGTAAGATTGCTTACTTAAGTGGAGAAAAAATGAGATTACCTCATCTTAATCTGTGGGTGTGATATGGACACTGGGATCGTTGTCCGTAATAAGTTTATGTGTATGTCCCTAAATATTCCTGTCATAACGACCTGTCATCTGTGCTTGTGTGTGTCATAAAGATGTGGAATCATTTTACGTGTCATAACGATTTGTCATCGTTCCTGTGGTGTCATAACGACCCATCATCGTGTTTGGTATTAGGATGATAATAAAATCACCTTTTTGTCAACATCCAGTATTGTCGAAATATTTTCATTGATTGAATTATGTATAATAAAGTGCAGTTACAGGGGGGGAGGGGGGGACATTAAATAAGCAATGCTTCAAGCATCCTCCTTTTCAACATTCTACATGTGTTTGATTTCATTAAAATTATGTATTATGAATGTTGAAATAAACGAATTGAATTGAAGACATTGAACTGATGGTATCTAATCGTTGTAGACAATACCATCCGTAAATACAACCATTGATATAGTTGTCCCATGTTGGATTAGTAGAATGGATTACTCATAAATTAGTGCTGATCGAGGGTATCCCTCTGTCACAAGATCGTTTAGTTCACCCAACAACCTCTAGATGTCACTAGCTGTACGACAACGACAGAGGCTTCAAAAAATAGTTAACGGAATTATATCTGACCGCGTTGGCAATCAGTGGTATTTGAATGGGTCGCCATGACCAAACAGCGCCTACTTCCAGTAGGTAAAAAAGCAGCGTTGAAGCGGCTGCGCTTCGAGTTTTGAACATACGAATACTGACATTTATTGTGATGTGTGCATTTAATTTTGTGTGTGCAGACAATCTGTATTATTCCTCTCCTATTATATGCCATGAAATATGTAAATGTTTTATGTAAGTCTGTAGATCTAGTTTAACTGGGATCAAACGCCAGAGATAGACCGGGGGTTGTCGTACAGGCTAAATAGAATAACAGTTAAGCTTAATTTCCCGCCAAAACCCCCCGCTTTAACAGCTATTTTAAATGTGTTCCTTATACTTACCGATGAAAATATGTCCTGTTTGTATTACTTCAACGCACACGTTATGCAACCATCAATACAACAATAATTCACCACGTTTATAAACCTGATTTTTTCAGTCTGCGTTCCTATTTCCTCGACCGGAAGTTGGGACCTGATTGCCATCAAATCGGCAGCCGTGTTCGGTCTACTTTTAGTTCAATGACGTTGACTGATACTTGAAATGAGAGGATCATCTATTGTACATTTTTACAGAAGGAAATTAGTGCGAGTTATTCTTGTTGTTATCGATGTTATTTTGTTATAGACTACCGGTAGTTATATCTCCTGTCGTTGAGACTTTCTCTTTTTCAACACAGTATTAGTTTCAGTTTATGAAACGGTATAACTGTGTGACGTTGGATAAAGTTTCAGATAATAATAATAATAATAATGGCCGAAATGGCAGTTTTTAACGTGGCTGGCAACCTCAAATGATGGAGACGCATATGGTCTGTAAATTAAAATTTTCCACACCGAGACTAATTCTAAATAAATTTAGAACTTAGAATATATGGCATGTTCGATGGAGAAAACCTTGCGAACCTCCGACCATAGCCATAGGTAAATAGTCTCGCGCTCTACCCATTAGACCAAAGAGGCGGACATGAACATAATGAGTATGTATTCAAATAATATATAGAGGGAAGAATGAAAAACAAAAACGTATTGCAGTATAGGGATTTATTTCAGACATCAATCCTCCAAAAATACTCGGTCTAATTAATAACACTATCCATGTCCTTGAGATCAGACTCCCCGTGTCCTTCGCGGTCATCTTCTCCGGGAGACCGGGAATGTGACACTCTGGATGCCCGGATCTTCAGCATGACGGCTGCACGCATCGTAGCCTTGAGCGGTCTTAACTCTCTCTCCCGTCTTTTGATTTCCGTTCGATGAAAATTTACGAACCAGTTTTCGAGGAAATCGTTCTTGAACGCCTTCAGCTGCCGGCGGACCGAGTCGGCAAACGAATGAGGAGCCTGTAATAGATGAGTTCAGAATGTTTTGATTTAAAGTAGGTCAAGTCTATAAAAAATTACGACAATACGTGGAAATGCCGCTGACGTAAGATTGCTTACTTAAGTGGAGAAAAAATGAGATTACCTCATCTTAATCTGTGGGTGTGATATGGACACTGGGATCGTTGTCCGTAATAAGTTTATGTGTATGTCCCTAAATATTCCTGTCATAACGACCTGTCATCTGTGCTTGTGTGTGTCATAAAGATGTGGAATCATTTTACGTGTCATAACGATTTGTCATCGTTCCTGTGGTGTCATAACGACCCATCATCGTGTTTGGTATTAGGATGATAATAAAATCACCTTTTTGTCAACATCCAGTATTGTCGAAATATTTTCATTGATTGAATTATGTATAATAAAGTGCAGTTACGGGGGGGGGCATTAAATAAGCAATGGTCAAGTCGATGCGCGCGCATTGCCCGTGTCGGAAAGACCCGCAGCTGATTTGTTTTCTTCATAACAAAGAGAGACATTCCAACGTTAGGTTTTAGTAATCAACAATAATGCCTCATTCTTTCTGGGCAGTAGGAACACAAGATACAGCATCATCGGGCAGGTTGAATGTATGGAAAGGGAATTAAACTAGGATTGTACGCGTTTACCATGTGTGCGGCCTTCGTATAATACGAGCTCCCATGCGCACGAGCACGCAACTGCCAGAATTAAGATATCTCTCCCCCATATTTACAAAAATGTATGTGTGTATACTTGCAGGCAGAGATATCTGATCAATCAGACGGCAATAGCATTTATATAGAGATCAGTATATAATAATAATAATAATAACAACAATAATAATGTATATTTAATAAAGCACCTTTGCCAGCAGGAACCATTCAAAGGTTCTGTATCGTGGTATATTATCATTAACGACAACGCCATCCTTCGTGACTTAATATTAGCCTAACAGCCAGATTCCCCCCCCCCCCATCCCTCACAATCGTCTAATCGCTTCTGGATTTACCTTTTCGTCGTTTCTGTTGACTGCCATCATCGCCGATAAAAACCATTCGACGACTGCCAGTGTTAGACTGACAGCAAAACCTGCATAAATGATCCAGAATACACCCCAAACACTGGTCATGTACACAGTCACCTCCTCTCTGTTATCTGTGACCGTATTTGAGGAGGAACATCCAGTCGAGGTAGGTTTCAGCCTGGAAAATTATGTTTCAAGAAAAATTATACAAAAATAAATAAATTGCTATTAATAGGAATTAGTTACATACACACTCGATACTGTACTATAGATACAGTCTTACCCAATCCTGAATCAGTAATTAGTTCCAAAAGCGGTTTTGATATCAATACCTTAAAAATTTCCATATAAATATTTATTGTGTGTAGCTTTTTATGTGTTTTATTGTATTTTAAATTGTTTTTAAGCTTCTTTTATTGTTAATTTATTTATTTCAGGTCATTTTATGTTGACGTAGGTGATCTAGCTGAGTGACGTAACGTCTGATTTACTCTAGAAAAAAGACGAATTTGACTTGAAGCAAGGTATCACTATACTATCATAAATATTTTAAAAGTCATCTTAGTAATGATCTATACAGCCATCTGGCGATTAGAATACAAACCATTTTTTATCCAGCGCATCAATGATTCCCGATTCCCTATATCGATAGATCTCGATGGTAAGTTCCTTGGTAAACTGGGAGTGTTTTGGTAATACAAACCCGTATCCCACACTACTAAAACCGTACTTAGCTACCTTAAGTGTACAGTTATGTCCTGGAAGGATATCATATGGAATAACTGATACAATGAGTGAGTCTTACAATAAATAAAATTGGACGATGTATACATGATGTGCAACATATGCACGCAACGTGCATATGTGTGTGTGTGTGTGTGTGCGCGCGCGCGTGCGTTGGACATGGATATATTTATACCTTTCCAGTATTCGAGAGTAGGCAAGTCATACAGAAAAGCAAAGTTTCCTCTGGATCTGATCGTGTAATTTACCGCTTCTTCGGCAGTTTCAAAAAATAAACCCCACCCGTTCATCTTTTTTCTCAAGTCGCTGAAATTTAAATAAATACAAATTCATTCCTCAGTTCTGTCTCAGTTAATTATCGCATTAGTATTTCAACCAACAGTATAAAGGATCCGTTTTTTTTTTTTGGGGGGGGGTATTTAAAAAAAAAGACATCTTGACAGGTTCCTACATATTGGTAGAATTCCATTGTTCGTGTTCGCAGTTCGGTTAAAGATCTTAAAACCACTTTTAGTCATTATGGAATGGTTTTATTAAAGAAGAAGCCACTTTTAAATCATATGATGATGATGATTGATGTTTTACGGCCATATTTGTGCACATGGTAGGCTAAATGGGCCGAGTGAGCTCCGAATGTAATGAAGCGAAGTCAAAGATGAAACAACCTTCAGATATGCCCACGCCGAGATTCGAACACGGGTGGTCCAACACGCTACCGCTAGACCACGGAGGCGCCCTACCACTTGTACGTCGGAGCCACTCACCTGTACGGACTCCTGCTGGCAGTATCCATGAAATGTTGCACCTCCGAGTCGGCCACTGTGCCGTATTGGACGGACGAGGTACGAAGGAGGTCTTCCACGGAATCAATCGTATGTGACGGAGTCTTTATTGTTAAAAATGCTGCCAAGTTGGCAGTATACGATGAGGTAATGATGAGAATACCCACCCACCACGTCGCGGCAGCTACTCGAGCTGGTAATACAAGAAAAGGCATTATCAACTAGTGCATGCGTGGCTACCAACATTGACAAATCTGCGCATGGATGCACATGGGCAGGCACGCACGCACGCGTGCATACATAGAAAGAGAGAGAAACTCGGACAACGGTGCTCACCCGACCAAGATTTCGGATGTCTTTCTCCGCCTTGCTGGAATAATGAGGCCAGTGACCAGAAGATGGCGTTGACGAGATTCATTGTGTTCCGTTCAGAATACCAGTCCTTTAGCTCCCAGTAATCTACACTTCCGTCCTCGTTAGTATCCATCGCCTCTGAGGCATACTCACTGTCAATCTGGGCCTTGATACCTGAAAATAGACCATAGTCAGAATGGTTATAGTTATAAAAGAAATATATACCCCCCCCCCTCTATCTCTCGTGATGATGATTGATGTTTTACGTCTATTTTGTGCACATGGTAGGCTAAATGGGCCGAACGACCTCCAAAGATAATGAAGCGAAATCAAAGATGAAACACCCTTCAGATATGCCCATGCCGAGGTTCGAACTCAGGTGATGGTGATCTGTCGTCCAACGCGCTACCAGTTAGACCATGGAGGTGCCCTCTCGTTCGTTTTCTCTCTCTCTCTCTCTCTCTCTCTCTCTCTCTATATATATATATATATATATATATATATATATATATTGCTGAAAGGCCGTGTCACAGTTAGTGGAATACTATTGAGTGTTTTTAGCCTTAGCACTCGTCACGCGAAGAATTTATGGCCTGTCCGTAGGGATATAAATCACACACACACACACACACACACACACACACACACACACAAACACGTGTGATCCGGATTCCGACCTATAAGAGTTAGTGTCCCGTTGCTTACCGTGATGGCCATACGGACTCATTTTATCCACGCATGTGATGAACAATCCGACCACGCACGCCGTGCCAAACGTCAACATCCAGAGGTCATAGGTGAGGGGAGTGAGGAATGACAGCGGGTTGTAGGTTTCATCTTGAGATGCGATCAGGATTCCCCTCTGAAGGTCACGATATGGCTTAGTGAAGGACACCACAGACTGCCGCTCGGAGGTAATTGTTATGGCGCCTATTGCGAGGTCAGCTTTCTGCGGAACAAAAAGGGTTTACGCCGGACCACTTCACTCAATGTCATGGTGTCATCCCAACAAAATGAATCCCAAATGGACCAATCAGAAAAATATCCCAACAAGACAAATCCAAAATGGACCAATCAGAAAGATATACGTACACGACGAATCCCAAATGGACCAATCAGAAAAATATCCCAACAAGAGAAACCCAACAAGACAAACCCAACAAGACCTATCTTAACTGGACGAACCCAACAAGACGAACCCAACAAGACCTATCTTAACTAAACGAACCCAACAAGACGAACCCAACAAGACCTATCTTAACTAAACGAACCCAACAAGACCAATATTAACAAGACGAGTTCTCATAATTTTAGGGTAAGTGTTAGCATTTAGGGTAACAATTAAGGTTATGGTAAGAGTAAGGGTTATTATGATAGGATATGACTATATCATTTTTTTAAAATAAATTCGTCCAGATAGTTTTGGGATTCCCTAAAATTCCATTTCGGATTAGTCTCGTTGGGACTAAACCCAATATCACTCACTGTCGAAAAATTGTGTCTAACGAAAAGTGTAATAAATCGGCAAATATTATAGAAATAACGGTTTCTCCAGTACCGGTTGATTATTTTCATCTCTTAGTAATTCTCCTATGATGCCGTTCCACGTGTTACTGATATAATCCTTACTGCCATACTTGTTGTCTTTCACTTCACTGATGGTGAAACTAAACTCTAAATTGTTTGCTAGCTTTTTTAGCAGGTCGATGGCGTAACCATAGTAACAACCGAGTGGGCCGCATACGGCATCGTCGCTGGCGTTGTGTTTGTCCCTTTTGAAGACGAAAGGTGGATCCTGAAGAAAAAATGAAGCCATTTTAACAGCCACGTCATCTGTACAGACGCGTGGCAGGATATAAATAATGAAACAATGGCAGTTGGCTTTTATTGTTGAATAAAACATCGTACAGGCAACCATTCAACACTGTGATTGCATTATACGGTCTGGGGGTCAATACAGGAGGGTGCTACCAATTTTACTAAAGAAACGTCCCTTAAGGAAACAGCAAAGCGAATACTTACGATAATGACCAGAACTCGTAGTGTCTTGTTAGCCAAATCACCGACATAATCTCTGACGTCATACATTGGTACATTTCCGACACTCTTCAGTTCCGTAGCGTTCAGCGTAAGACCTTCCGTCTCCGACCATCGTCCATACTGAGATCGCATATTATAAATTATCGATCCGATATTTGCCTTCTAAGACTCGGTTTGTGGCAAAATGGGAGATGATGGTGCATTATGTGAGTTTCACACACAGTTTTATCACAATCAAACACAAAAAAACAGCCAACCTCCCTTGAGAGAGAGAGAGAGAGAGAGAGGGCCTCCCTCCAGAGAGCGAGAAACAGAGAGAGAGAGAGAGAGCCTTCCTCCAGAGAGAGAGAAACAGAGAGAGAGAGAGACGAACACGAAGTGTGCAATTTATTTCTCGCCAGTCACTTGTGTACACAATGTGTACCTATATATGTGTACGTGTGTGCGTGCATGCATGGGCGCGAGATCAGCACTTACTGTTTTCCAACTCTGGCCTTCAAGGGCAACGATATCGTAAAGTCCATTTTTCGGGGAGCCACGTTTATCGAACTGAAACTCCCTCATCAGACCTCGCATTTTAACCTGAACACGAACGTAAACCGTAAAATAGTCGAAGCGGTATTGTTAGAAATTGTCCCTTATTTACAACAGTTTGTCGGCTTTTCCTTACCTGTGTCAGGTATCGATATACGACTGCTCCCTGTCTCCAGACAGTTACTGTCGGCCCGAGACAGTCGTGCCGAGCGTTCTGGAGAATGTAAGCATCGTTCTCCAATAGTTGATGCATAGCGTGCGCGTACACGTACACGGAGTCGTAATATAAGAGCGGCCACACCTTATAATAAAACAAAACAGAATGCGCTGTATGCTCCTTTGGGAGTTGAGATGTGTGCTGATTGGAAACAGGTCTGAGTCAGGGATAATAATACTGTACATCGCCTGAAAACAGGGTTATCTGGTTCTGGCGCTACATAAACAAACATTATGTTAATATGTGACATTTATATAGCGACCTATTGAGCTAGATGGCTGCTTAAAGGCGCTCGACAGTATTATTATACAATCCGACACATATCTCAACTCCCGAGGGAGCATACAACGCATGCTGCCATTAAAGGCGCAAAGCGTTACTCAAACGCATAACCATCGCGTCCTGTCAGGTTCTTATTTTATGGATGAGTGAGCCAGTCGCCTCGTGACAGCGTTGCAGCTCCCGAAGCCTCGAACCCTCGACCCTTCGGCTACGAGTCCTACGCTCTAACTAACTGCGCTATCACGGCTCGCTGTTACCAGCCTCCCAATCAGTAAAGTCATCCTATCCTGTAACCCGTTGACCGATTTCTCGTTCTTTCAACACTCTTATCCCAATTGAGTTCTAGATCCACGTCAAGGTACTCGATATCGCATAATTATAGTCCCATCACTTACCGGCATCGCCTGGAAATCCGAAACATTGAGCAGATCGCGATAAAATGCCTCAATCGTGGCCTCATCGGCAGCGGGTCTAATCCCTACGATCCCGTTCAGATAAGGCCTCTCGTTGGCCAACTGGGGCATGTCATTCTGTTTCGGATCAAATCGATAATTGATTAAGATGATGATGATGATTGATTTCGATATGTACGCGCGAGTGACGCCTATTTTCGAAATAAACGCGGAGCAATCCGGATAAGAAAACAAGGAATGCGTACGAATCCACTAATCCCATCCGTCGTGATCCAGGCCCATCCAGATTCCATCATGCCGAGTTGGTGAGCCTGTTCCAGGACGTAGACAGCGTGCTCCGCAAGAGAGTACAAGACGACAACACGTGCTCCTAGGGGATTAGATCACGACTATACATACACACACACACACACACACACACACACACTATATATATATATATATATATATATATATATATATGAATATTCTCAATTTGTTGACAATAGCTCATCAAAGTTGTTAACGATAAGAGATAAGTACCTGAACCACGGATACTAAGTAACTGTTCAGTGGCGTTTGTCTGGAATGCGTTCTCGAAAGCTGAGAAACGCTGTACTGCGAGT
This sequence comes from Paralvinella palmiformis, assembly GCA_025642065.1. Lineage (NCBI taxonomy): Eukaryota > Metazoa > Annelida > Polychaeta > Terebellida > Alvinellidae > Paralvinella > Paralvinella palmiformis. Next base: position 34,252 of record JAODUP010000796.1, on the reverse strand, counting down.
ACGCGCAAGTGACTCTTGGATGCAGCCGTCTGTAACTGAATCAGGCCATATATTCCTGAAAGTGTGTGCATATATATATACATATATATATATATATATATATATATATATATATAACTGGTAATATTGTGTAGATGTGATCAGGTTTCATTAACATATACAGCGGCAAAACCCTTACAAATCGAGCAACTTAAACAGTGATGAATAGTTTCATTATATCGAGATTGAACTACTCTACTGCTCTACTCCATGCACAACTAAGTGAAGCCCTACCCAGTCCATACATATTACAAAACACTGCATCATCCATCATTAGGCGAACCTTCTGATAGAGTCAAATAACGAATTGTTCTTTTCGCTCGCTTATAGCTGTTGATGCGTGGTATTGTGGGTATCGTGGAAATTGTGGGTATCGTGGAAATTGTGGTCTATTAGAGTGTACTGTGTGACCCAATACCTCTGACTTCACCACTCCAGGTTTCTGTTAGAGTTACCTCACCCTTAGTCCATATTAATATACCCTCTACCCACTGACCAGTCCATCTTGGGTGTTCATAACAGAAGCTCTCTGAGTCATTGAGACAAACAAACTTCCTCAATATGCACGTCAACGAACGGACCGTGAAGAAGACATATAACGTTTATGTTTTTTTAAACATCTCGTATTGATTACCAGTCAAAGCCATAATCAAATAACTTAATGGTCCAGCATCTACATTACACGAATGTCAAACATTCCGGTCCAATGTTCCTTCGAGTCTGGAAAGTTCTCTCATCGGCAAACTTAACCCATTTGATATATCTCTAAAACTGGAAACTTGTCCCGAGTACAATCGACGATATCCAAATTGCTATTTTTCACTCAAGGTTATTTAATACGACTTGCCTCTAAGATTCGAATATTCCTCAGGGTGATGTTGATGTTACTGTATATTTTATTTAATGTTTTATCTTTATATAAAACATACCACATATTGTTTGGTATTTCATACAGGAAGGGCGTACAATAAACATGGTCTGTGAATGAATGAATTACGGAAGGAAGCAAGGAAAGAATGAATGAATGAAAGAAGGATGGAAACACATTCCAATGATGAAATCAAAGTCAATCAAACTAGCCTCCTTGGTCTAGTTGGTAGCGCGCTGGACCACAGATCACTACCATCTGAGTTCGAATCTCGGCGTGGGCATATCTGAAGGATGCTTCATCTTTGATTTCGCTTCGTTACCTTGGGGGGGGTCGCTCGGCCCATTTAGCCTACCGTGTGCACAAAATTGGACGTAAAACATCAGTTATCAATCAAACTAGAGAAACCTATTTCTTCTATCTTGTTTTCTCTACTCATTAATAATTACCATAATCCGTGCTATCCGCCAGAACAGCCAAAGTATCCCAGCGAAAATACCGGATGAGATTCACTATAACCGAAGTCTGGACGGTATCCGACGACATCATCCGGAGCAGATATTTGTAGAAGCGTTTTCTGGATAATGTCGGATCAGTGGCACTCGGCGTGATCATGGGAACGTGAAACCCGTTACACATCGGATTGGAAGCCTTTACTGATGAGGACGACATCGGGCCAATAATGGCCGTAACAGCTTGTCCGAGCTGATAGCATACTGCTAATGTTATATATATATATATATATATATATATATATATATATATATATATATATATATATCAGACATGGGGTCAATTCCATTTTGTCAATTCCAATTCCGCCACTCTTTTGCTAATTGTTTTTACCATGAGTAGAGTACTTCCGAGTACCTACTTGGAATACATACTCCGAGTAGTTTATATTCCAAGTAGGATTATCATGGAAGAAATATTTCTGAATTAAAAAATTAAATGGTAAATTAATTTGTGGATTTAATTTTATTTTGCCCGTTCTAAGCATTGAACGAGGGTAAATTCCTAAATAGCAATATCTCTATATAGATTACAGGCATGCTATGTGGTGGTGTCACTGTGTTATGGGTGAGCCAATGTACAGTACGGTGCCACAGTCATATATTATATATATATATATATATATATATATATATATATATATATATATATAAGGTCCAAAGTTCAGGATCAATTTGGTTTAGTATATTGGTAACACCACATGTAAGTGTTAACGCGGTAAAATTAGCGCAAGCCTAACCATAAGGAGCTTTTAGCTAGGTATTTTAGGTATTTGATTATATCAAGTGGTGGATCGTCTTTGGTGCATCCCCATGTAAGACTATATTTTCTAATCATCAAAGATGTGTTTATATTCCACTGTCCAATAGGAGCCTTGAAACGAATGTATTTGCTTAGCTCCGCCCAGCAGGGGTCAGATCCTGTATTTACTTTCACAGCCCTGCTGGGTACTAAACCAATGACATATGGTATGTTTACAAAATCGCTCAAATAATTTAATATTAAACAGTTAGGTCTGGGGAAAGGCTTCTTTTAATTAATTCCTAAATAGCAATATCTCTATATACATTACAGGCATGCTATGTGGTGGTGTCACAGTGGGGGGGCTCATGGTTTCCAGACAACTTTAATTGGTTAACTGCTCACTTGAGGGTGTCACGGTCGTGTACCTATGTGATATATATATATATATATATATATATATATATATATATATATATATATAAGGAACCAAGAGTTCTAGATCATTATGGTTCCAGTATATTATGTAAGTGTTAACATTGTAAAAATGGTAAATTAATTTCTGGATTTAATTTTTTGTAGGAAACTTCAATTCCAAATTCTCAATTAATTCAATTCAATTTTAAATAATCATTCCCATTGAATTGATTACCCATGTCTATATATATATATATACATATATATATATATATATATATATATATATATATATATATATATATATATATATATATATATATATAAAGAGATTAATGCTTACCTTTCTGAATGGTATCAAACTTTGATAGAATTCCAGAAACACTGGCTACATATTTTATGTCATTATTCGGTAGAAGGGATGAGTTCCGGTTTATTTCATCAATGGCCGACTTGAAGGCCCTTTCTTCCAGTGAGTCTTTGGTGCGAAAAATACCACCTGAGACAGAAAGATGGTTAAATTGTATAACGTGAAGCCAGTGAGAAACGCTGCTAATTGGCTTACTCTAAACAACTTCGCCCTTCTTAAGCTGTTTATAAATCAGGTTGTGAATTTAAGTGAATGTGTACATGTTGGTTTCAGAGATGTTAAATAAAACCTTCATAGGTTTAACCAAATCTGTGTCGGGTTATGGATCACATTGTCTATCTATCACATTAATCGAGTGAGTGGAGGTTGGTGGTAGGGTGTGGTGAGGTGGTGGTGGGGGGGGGGTGGTGGGGGGGGTGGGGGGGGGGGGTTGTGGTGAGTGGGGAGTGAGTGGTGGTGGTGGAGTGTTGAGTTGAGTGAGTGAGTGAGTGTGATGAGTGAGTGAGTGGTGAGTGAGTGAGTGAGTGAGTGAGTGAGTGAGTGAGTGAGTGAGTGAGTGAGTGAGTGAGTGAGTGAGTGAGTGAGTGAGTGAGTGAGTGAGTGAGTGAGTGAGTGAGTGAGTGAGTGAGTGAGTGAGTGAGTGAGTGAGTGAGTGAGTGAGTGAGTGGTGTGGGAGTGGTAGTGAGTGAGTGAGTGAGTGAGTGAGCATCGGCGCTGGTCAGACCTAGAACATGTGGCCGAAGAGATACTCCTTACGTAAACGACATGGTCATGTTGAAGCCTTTTACTAGAGGATGATAACTCCCACACAAAGGCATAAACCATCTGGATTCGTTTTGAGAACACCTAAACTTATTATTAGTGTCTGTTTCTGATAATGATGATGATTGATGGCATGGTTCACGGCCACTTTTGTGCACGTGGTAGGGTAAATGGGCCGCACGACTTCCAAAGGTAATGAAGGGAAGTCAAAGATGAAACATCCTTCAGATATGGCCAAGCCCAGAGTCGGACTTACCTATAATTAGATCATCAGCAAAACAAATACGTGTCCACAGCAGAGACGCCAACCATAAATCCAGCCATGATCCAGAGATGATCATTTTTCTATATTACTCTATCTACTGCACGAGATCAGGTTCACAGTGCTACAGCCAAATCTGTCGTTCTGTCAGTCTCCTGTCGAATTATTCCTCTTTCCTCGTGTGAATCCTATCCCCGGCACAATGCGACATAGTAACCGTGGAGACAATGTCCAGCGTAGACCAACCGTTGGCGAACGTTTGTTGATGTTTATATTCGTAAAAGGTTTGACCCAGGTAATAATATTCACGTCGGCCGGACGTGTCAACAACGAGAGGGAAGTATAATTGATCTTCGTTCGTAAAAACCGAGCAGGTATCCGAACAATAAGGCCAGTGATTGTTCCATGTTTCCCTAACTGGGCCCCGATGTCAAGCCATCAGTCACATCCTGAAATAATTGTTGTCTTCCTGCTGCGGTAGACTCGATCAGCAAATAAACAGCAACAACAACAGCTATTACGACTTTTCACTGATTTCTGAATGGTCAATGATTGATTAATACAATTGATTTCCCCTTTTCTACTTTACGATTCGTTATGTTAATCCGAACATTTCGATAATGTATGGCGTGCGTGCGTGCGTGCGTGTGTGTGGGGGGGGGATATTCATTGTTCGTGTTTACTCTGTGCCGATGTTTTCCGATGGGTGGAGGGAGTATCCTTGTATACGTATTCCATCGACGAATGCCATTAAGTACGTCGGTCGCCTATCCCAGTTTTTTAATATTGTATTATATTGGGGTGTTTCATTCAGCTACTCGTGTTTTCCTAAACCACGCGATGTAGTTCATTATTTATGCAGGTTTTATACACGGTGAACTGGGTACGCTGATATAAACGCTTATCAATATACATGTATATGCCATGGGGGCTTAGTACTTGTCCATACATGTACGAGTTGTGCATTGTTTACCTAGAAAGAGATAATGAATTGTGGTCTGTTCGGCTTGCTATTGATCGATTTATCATTCTAAATATTTTGAGTGAACTTATTTAAATCTTAATGTTCAAATTCGTTTTCAACATTCTTTTATATATATATATATATATATATATATATATATATATATATATATATATATATATATATATATATATATATAGGCATACCTAAATTTATTAATTGGTTCCAAAAGCCCAGTTTTTAATGTAAGCCGGACGAAATCCCTTTTGATGTAAATATTTTATTGTTTATACATTTTAATGTTTTAACATGTTTTTATTATATTTAATAATTATTTTAGTTTCTCTTATCTATTATTATTAATATATTTATTTCGCGTTCTTTTATTATGGCGTAGGTGACGTAGTTGATTGACGTATCGTCGGACATAATGACCTTCGCTGAACTGAAATTTACTCTAGAAAGTGGCGTAAAGGCGAATTTGACGTCGGCCTCTGTGTGCGTGTGTGCGTGCGTGCATGCGAAACCAGTGCCGAGGGAAAACGACTCAACCCAACAGATAAATATTGACATTCACGACTGGTCTCCTTGCTAATGGATTGTTTCTACAAATTCTTTTGTCGTACACGAAGTGTGAAAACACGGATCGTCAGGTACTTAGCGTGGTGTTTGTTTGAGATGGTTGTCATTAGCAACGACAAAAGATGGATGTGTGGCTGGATGCTAGTTGGCGACACATTAGCACAACTGAAACCATTCATTGTCCTAAAAAGGTTGAGGAAAGGCAGTTTATTTAGATATGTCATAATAACTATGGAAACCATATGTAGATGATGAGTTATAAATATATAGGAATGCTAAAGACAAAAGAAGTTTCTTACGACCGGATTAATGATTCTTAATAAAGTTCTTCGTGTTCTCCATGTGCCTTTCGTTCCCAAAATGACCTGCGCGGAAAGGGAAATATATATATATATATATATATATATATATATATATATTAATATGGTGGAGCTAATTTTACCTAATGTCTCCACAACTCCGTTTTTTACGCAAACCGGAAGTAATGCTTTAAAATGCCTTTCGATGTAAATATTTTAGTGTTTTTATTAGATTTTTAATTGTTTTTTTCACTTATTTTATATATTATTGTCAATTCATTATTTCGCGTCCTTTTGTTATCACGTGGTTAACGTAGTTGAGTGACGTAACGTCAGACGTAACGATGAACGTTCGGTGAACTGAAATTTACTCTAGAAAAGTGTCGTTAAGGCGAATTTAAATAGTCACAAAATAATATCTCAAATAGTATAAGTTCTTTCTTTGGGTTATGACGACAAGTGGATGAAGATACAATTCCGTCAGAAGATGCTATGCAATTTTAGTTGATTCGGAAATCCATTTTAATCGAATGGTCGCTGTTTACGTGGGATAGGGTGGGTGATGTCCGACGTTGTCCCAGCCAATAGAAGGAATATGTTGAGTTCTAACATGGCCATATGTCGTCGTCAATCAGCAGGAAACCGAGATATAATTAACTTCTCATTCACTCGGTCGCTTCCATCGACTTAATTGTATCAGCCATCTATTAATTGACACATTGATGTTTTGAGTGTCTGTTTGCTAGGATGGTGAGTGTTAAACCGTCTTTGTTGATAGGATGGTGAGTGTTAAACCGTCTTTGTTGATAGGATGGTGAGTGTTAAACCGTCTTTGTTGATAGGATGGTGAGTGTTAAACCGTCTTTGTTGATAGGATGGTGAGTGTTAAACCGTCTTTGTTGATAGGATGGTGAGTGTTAAACCGTCTTTGTTGATAGGATGGTGAGTGTTAAACCGTCTTTGTTGATAGGATGGTGAGTGTTAAACCGTCTTTGTTGATATTCTACTTTGGCCTGTTGTTGATTTGTGAGTAGACAAATAATGTCCTTGGCAACCATGTCCAATATCATGGGAGTAATAAAACATGGCACAACACAGATGGAAATAAACATGACCGGAATCATTTATTTGTTTTCTATTCATATTCCCTGATAGAGAACGTATGCACATACACGCACGCGCGCGCATACACACACACATATATATATAATATATATATATATATATATATATTTTTTATATATTATTTTTATATTCTCACACACACACACCTACCTACACACACACACAACACACACACACACAACACACACACACACACACACACACACACACACACATATATATATATATATATATATATATATATATATATATATATATATATATAGAGAGAGAGAGAGAGAGAGAGAGAGAGAGTTTATTTATCCTCAGTGCTGGTCACATTTGGGATATATGGCGAAGGGTAGAATTCCTAATGAAACATATTCCACAATCACAGCTATCAGCCGGATTCGAACCCATAACCTAGAGCTTTTAATGTGCAGTGCTCTAATCATTGCGTCATCGTACTGCCCGCAGAGACACAGAGGGGGAGATGGGAGGGGAGGGAGGATTGTGGAGAGATAAATAGATATATATAAATAGATAGAGAGATATAGAGTTAGAGAGGGGGGGGGAAGAAATAGCGGGAGGAGAGAGAGACAGACAGACAGACAGACAGAGAGATAGAGAACTGCGCGAGTTTTCAATCATAACGTTTAAAACAGAAGATTTTCCAGAGAAGCAAGTATAATTCCTAACTTTATCAACGACCATCACTCCTAAAGTACCCCGCTGAAATAAAAATAAAACGATTTGTAAACATAACATACACGCTATATGATAAATATGCTATGATACCCCCCGTACTGTATTATACTAACTCAATATATGTACCTGCCAGCTTATAGACTAAAAAGGACAATATAAAATGTATTTAAATTTAATTATATATATATATATATATATATATATATATATATATATATATATATATATATATATATATATAAAAAGGTTATTATGTGAAAAAGAACTATAATCTTTTAGCTAGTAGAAACTTTGGTTCTGTGTTTGTTGCACAAAGTTTTCTATTCTAATTCTCGAATATTTTGTATACATAATGTAAAAACACTGTGTATGTTCTTATATACAGCAATAATAAAGTATTTATAAAGCGGTGTATCTCCAATAATTAAACTCCTCAGGGGCGATTTTAATTAATGTAAAATGAGTGTTAAAGATGATTACGAAATTATTATCCTAATCGTCCTAATTATTGCACTGGAAACTCTTTCGTCGAATAATATTGAAAGTAAACTAAACATCAGAAATATATAAATTGTTTTAAATAATTATTTGCTATTTCAGTATATGGGACCTAACACTTAATAATGACCAAACATTAAACTAAATGCAAAAAATAATTAGATAACACCTGGAAATTTGGAGAGCATATTAATATTTGGACTAACTGAATTTATGCACGTGGTCGGGACTCGTATATACACTTGATTTGTTTGTACTCTATATGTAATAATAATAATAATAATAATAATAATATGTGACATTTATATAGCGCCCTATTTAGATAGATATAGCTGCTCTAAGGCGTTTTACAGCTCTAAGACGCTGGTTACCAAAAAAAACGACGGTATACTGTATGATTCATTTCAATATTTAATGGGGCGTCAACTAGACAACTAGTACTGAATATTTTTTTTGTAATACAACCCATCCTGACAAAATGATAATATCTATTTACCGTAAATGCCGTTTTTGTGGAAAAATCCGAAATTCATCAATTTTGAGATTTTCCCTTAAAAAATTATATATATATATATATATATATATATATATATATATATATATATATATATATATATACTGTGCCAAATAAACAAAACATCCATGTTACTGCTAATAAGCCTTACGTCATATGGTAGTACTTTACCAACCAACCCAGTACCAGTGACAAGATAGATCGTACGGGTTTCTAGCATTTAGGCTCTTTAATTCATAATATCCCGTTCGATTTGATAGTCCTTTGCTTTGGTACGTACTTATCTGTCAATATATTTTGGGAACATATTTACTTCAGCAACACAACACGACTACATTAGGTTCATTCCCTTTCACTCCAGACAGCTATAGTGAGAGAGCTTGGTTTCTTCCACCTACATGATGTTTTAACACTTCCCATTAGATACGGTAGATAAAATGATCGGCTTCTTGTTGTTGTGATTTGGTTGTTGTGTTTACAGGCAATCAAAAACAGAATGGCGCTGATTGACCGGAAGAACACCTATACGATTCGGGATGCCACATAGTAGATGGCGCATAAATCGCGGATTTGCAAGGTTTTGACTTAGTATTATTTTCATACACCATAATTATCAATTTTGGTAGTTAAATGTTGTTGATCGTCTCCCTCAATACATCTGGTAGTAAAATACTAACCTTTGTTACACTAAACTCGGATAATATATTTGTTCTTATTACAAATATTAACCAAGCCAATATTAGACTGTATACAAAAATACCTTTCCCCCAAAAAAAAAATTCACTGACACACCGTAGGGTCTTCTTAAGCACCCTTTTATCCATTTTTATTACGGTAATGTCCAGGAAATGTTTTTAAGGTCACACCTATATTTACGGGTAATTAAGTACACGTATAGCCAAACATTCTTGTTTTTGTTGTTATTGGAGGACATTTATAAACGTAGGCCAGTATGCATGAGCAATATTTGTATCTACACGAGTAAGAAGAGTTAACTGTTTTTGCTTTATCCATTATAATTAATGAACAATTTAGAAAGTTATAATATAATAATATATAATTAATTACAAACTTCTATAGCGCAAATATCCTAGAAAAGAATCGAGCTCAGCGGCGCACCTAGTACAGGAGTTCGGCAAACTCTTAATCTAGGTACAATGCAAAGTTCATCAACAAATGATCAGACGGAGTGGAAACTTAGGAAGGATAAGCAAGTCTGAAAAGGTAAGTTTTCAAATGGTCACGGAAATAAACTATGCTATTTGATGACTTAATATGTTCAGGGGGCGAATTCAGGGAGTAGGGATGGCAACTGAAAAAGCACGAATATCAGTATGAGTTTTAACCCTGGGAACAGACAACAAGTGAAAACCAGATGAACGGAGCTCTCTGGGCTTGGGTGCTAGAGAAAGCAAGGAAAATAGATTTGAAGGTTCTCCGGAAGAAAGAGTTTGATAGGCAATAGTGCAGAGTTTGAAAAGGATGCGAGTTTGAACAAGGAGCCAATGAAGTGATTTCAAGAGTGGGATAGAATGGGAAAACCGAGGAAACCGTGTGACAACCCTAGCTCAGCGGTTTTGAACACCTTGAAGTTTTAGAATATCCTTATGTAAATGTGATATTTACCAGTGATACGTTCAGCACGTTAATTAACAAACATATGGGACATATTGAAACCATTCAACATTTTGTTTCTGGCTTGCACTTTCCACATTAAACATGATATTTTTGTCACATAAATAGAGTTGGTAGGACCTGTTGAACTACTGTGCAATTTGGTATCATAGGAGGAATAGCCTCAACATTATTATTCAATTTCGAAACAATTAAGAATGTTTATTTATTCCCATCGAAGTATCTCTAATCACTTATTATTCCATCCAATTGTCGAACTGTGATGGCGCAGTTAGTTAGAGCGTTGGACTCGTAACCGAAGGGTCGTGGGTACGAGGCTCTGGAGCTGTCCTATGGGTACTGGTTTGCTCAGCCAGGAGTGAGAACCAGAAGAGACTTGCTAGCTATCTGTCTGACTAATGCTATGCGCCTATCGTATGCTCCCTCGGGAGTTGAGATGTGCATTGGATTAAAACAGGTCTGAGACATAATGGATAATAATGCCAAAAGTGGTATAAATGTGGTGATTATTATTATTATTATTATTATTATTATTAGTCCTAAATAACAGACGTCTTCGAGCACTTCTCAAAAATAAAATACATTCTTTATACACGTTAAGTGATAGATGTTATTCTGGAGATATCACTAGTTTAACAAAGATGTATTGTTAATTGTTCTCATTAATTAAAAGGTTGGCCGAAGTTTACAAAATTGTAGAAGTGTTCGATGTATTAATTTTTAATTAGTGGGACTAAAGCGTTTTTGGAAGTTCATGCGATATTATAGTATAAAAACCAAAAGTAAAATGTTCAATCAATAAATGTATTCCAAATTTTGACAACATCAGTAATGACAGCATTTGATCTGGATACCTAATATACGGAATCCCGAGGTCCATCCTCATCTGGATTTTGATATTGTCTTATTTTATACATTTTACTTATCCAGTCGAGACGTAAATGTCTTTAGTGTCGGACTTTCTACCACGTGATCCGGGATTGAGATCCAGTTATTTACCACTCGTTCTGTCTCGTCTCTAGTTTCATATGCACCGTATAATCATCTTCTCCGTACGCCTTCCCGTACTCGATCCTCGCACCATTCTAAAGATGTTTGCGTGTACTGTTTGGTTCAGGAACAAATCAGATATCGCGCCTTATCCCCGGACAAGATATTCGACAGTTGACGGATTCAGTGTTCTCGCGTGTTCTTGCATGGTAGCCGCGTGTTTTTAAAGCTTGATATTAACCGTGTGTTCCACACTGGCTCTTCTCTGACCACAGGCCGTCTTGCTGTAGCTGGGGTGCCGAGTCATATTTCCGAATTCCCCCCAAAATCTTATCATGGTGGCGAACATTCGCAACACTGGTGTCTTATCCACGCAGGAAAAGCTTGTATTACTAGGTTCATAATACCTGTTGCCTTTTAAACTACCCCTCACACCTGTAAATGAAACTCCAACTCACACGGCTTCATCAGTTATCATATCCAAAGCCATTTTCTTTAATACTGAATTCAGCGGAACTGGGTTTATTATATACCTAATCCTTGGGTTTGAGATACTTAGGCGGAAGAAGGCCTTAATTACATTTGAACACACTGAAATCCGACTGTGACTCACCGGGATCACTCTGCTAGACTGTCGGGATATTGTTGCACCTGGACAATGAATCCAAACCAAGAAGGAGGGGGGGGACCATGCATGCGTGTGTGTGCTCACTGAGGATATTTATATCCGCTATGACAATTAATTATTTTCACTGACTTTCTTATTCCTTGGAGTTACTAAAATCCTAGTGATTCCTACTATAAGATCTTTGGTCGAAAAACAAGCAGGCTGAGTCTTTTATAGAGACTTCTTGTTTCTCATATTTTTTTGTATGTGATTAGCTTAGAAATAAAATCTAATTATATAATTTATATATTTAATATTTACTAAAATACATATGAACTAAATTAGATCGGTGTCGACTAATTGCTTTGATTAATTTGAAGTGTAATTATTTCTCGAGACAGTCCCGCGATATAGATCTGTCTAGATCTAGTTTGTTTCAAAATGGCGGACTGTGCTGATGTTTTTCGTCCGATGGAAGTATTTTGGACGAAAGACGGTAATAAATGTGCTTTATTCACATGTCATGCTTTGATATTGATGTATTGTATTTCTTACAATTATATTATTTGGTGATCTTTTCGATGTGTGACACATTTAATTAATTTGTCATTTTGCTGGTTTTCGGAAATGTGTTCAAACATGAATACTCAAAATAGACCTGTCATTCACTGTATCAGTCACTGAGTCAGTGTATATAGTTAGATCTATCATGAATATACTCAGCCCCATACCGTAAGATCTAGATCTAATAATGTTTGAACAGAATGATGCTACAGTCCTAAAGTCAGAACCAGATATCTCAGTGATTGATCATTGAGGTTACCTCGTCGAGGACGAGGTCCTCGATTTTTCTAGATTTGGATCTAAACACTGATAAATACTTGATTATTATTTTATAGATCTATAAGGTGGTGTGTATATTCCATACACACTATAACTATTTAACAGCCTTTTCAGTAAGGAATAGACTAGACGACCATTTACAAAAGTAGGCAGCAGCTCACCTGTGGTGGCCTGTAAAAACACTGTGTCACCATTACCATGTCGTTGCTGGAGGAAGGTATGGATGCCGGGAGGGTGTGTTGAAGGGCTTGCTGTGATGTAGTGGTACGCACACAGTGTTTGAGCTAGGACGCGATTTTGCGATATTTTTGCATTTTAAAATAAAATATCGCGTATTTGTTTAGATAGCGTGACACCGATGTCGCATAATTTTTGTAAATATTGCACTTCTACATAAGCGGAGTGACACCAGCAATATTTTACAACACATGTTTTGGTTGTTTGTGATCTCTACTCTACAAAGGATGTTTGGGGTAGGTAAAAGGGAATTCCTAGAAGCACCAGTACTTATATGCGTGTCATATTTTCTACCAGCTGAAGGAAAGATATTTTTCGGCCATCCTTGACACACAACACTGGGATTCAACCAAATAAGAGCCAGAGTCAAATAAAATCGTCACATCGCTGCCTACTAATCCATTATTATTCAATAAATAACAATTAATTTTCACCAAGCTGTTATTTGAATCTCACAAACATGCAGGTCTTATGTGTGAACTTCAATAGTTTTGTACCTTAATGAATCCACCTAAATGTCTACTTTAAAGAACAGAAACTACAAATCATTGGTAGCTGTAGCCTAACCCTGCAAATTTTATTGAGCCATTCAACTGAAAAGGCTTCTACAAGTTGTGCATCTTGATGAGATTAACAGTAGTAACAACTATATGGATTTGGATCTACCATATATACTTGATTATAGGCTGCACACATGTATAAGACACACCAGGTTTTTGGACCAGTAAACCCCCTTGGAGTCAAACCCATGTTTAAGACACACTAAAATCAGCAAATTTATTCAAAGTCCAAATATTCATCATCATCACTATCTTCATTGAATATCTGTTTTATCTGTTCGTGAGTCATCATACATGTTGTCACCTTCTTCGTCCAAGTCAGATTTGTCATGCTGTTCATCCCACTATATTTCATTTTCCGTGCCATCTATATATCATTGCTGATAAAGTACTTCTTGAACGATATGGAAATAATATCAGGGTTGATGTAATCCCAAGCCGTTTTCACCCACTGTGTGACGATAGGTAACAACGGCCACTTCAGGTTGTCTGCTGCTGTGCGCTCGTTTCCGTAATGCTGTTTATTAGTAGTTCCCATGTGCCAGCTTTAGAAGTAATTAACGCATTGTTTGCTGTAGTCATTTTACTTTGATGTGGCTTCCGTGGTCATTCTTTGCATGGCCTCATTTGCTGTTCCATTCAGTTACACATTTCGATAGTAATGACACATCTCAGATAGACCAAAAATAAAATCTGTCTCTAATAGTTTATGGAGCGGCCGTTTTGGTCATAGTGCGGCCGTTTTCATATCACAGCCGATTTGGACCTGCACCTTTTGTAGGATCAGATCATCGTACTTTACTGGATTCCTGTGCTTTCTGGATCCCTGTGCATCAAACAGATTAATTATAATCCGGATCATTTGACACCTCTAGATATTAAATCATGTGCTGGCCATTCCCAGATGGCCTTGGTACCAGTGACAGTCTGACCCTGACCCATAAATTATTACTTGACAACAGGCCGACACCACGCTACTCACTGGCGGTTATCACGATTAAGTTTGGCTTCGAAAGACAACGGGGAAAACCCACCTATTTAATTTGTTTGTTGTTCATATATTCACTATTAATGTTGTAAAACAATATTATTGGATTTCCTCCTAAATTATGCCAAATATTACCTTCCCTTTTAGTCTGACCCATGTATAAGACACACACGCTTTTGATGGTGATTTCATGGTATCAAAAGTGAGGCCTATACATGACTATATACGGTAGCTAGGCTAGTATTTCTTCTTTGTTGTTATGTATTATTGCCAGTCTAATGTGGTCTTCCTTTATATTTCAGATACTTTGGATGAAGATCCATCTGCATACATTCCAGGTAGAAAGATTTGTGTAATAAATAATCATGTTTATATAGGAACAGTTATTTGCATATTTGATGATGTCATGTTCATTTTAGTGTTGTAGGTTTTTTAATGTTGGTTTTGTAGATAGTTTTTGGTGTTCAACACTGTTTCTTGTTTGATTGTGAATTTTAGCTGATTTTGAATTAATTACCTCTATTTTATATAAGATCTGATAGTAGATGTATGAATATACTATTTCCAGTTTCTGAGTCACCATATTTAAAAACTAATACCTGTATATGTTTATCGTTATGTATGCATGTGATTTAATATTTATTGCTAATGTATGAATATCCAAATTCACATGGTCATGTTTTTTTTTGTTAGCAATAAACTTTAGGCATTAAAGCCACCAATCAAGTCTTAATGTTTTACATAAACTGAGTGATCCCTCAAAATGAATTACTGTGACTTCTAAAGTGGTTGGATTCATTGTCCTTTGATTCTTTTTTGTCAGATTCATTTTAGAAATCTACTGTGGTAGCCTCTAAATGGACATCACTTTTTGTCATGTTAACTACATAATTTCTGCATGCAGCAATATATCATAGGAGTATGATTTGAATAAATTTGATCGGTGTTTATGAAAAACAGAGAAAATGTACATTTTTAGTGATGATTCTTTCCTTGATAACTAGTGAGGGGCGCCTCCATGATATAGCGCTAGCATGTTGGACTACAGATCACTACCACCCATGTTCGAATCTCGGCTTGGGCATATCTGAAGATTGTTTTGTCTTGGACTTCGCCTCATTATCTTTGGAGGTCGCTCAGCCCATTTAGCCTACCTTGTGCACAAAAATGGCCGTGAAACATCATCATCATCTTGATAACTAGTGGTTTGGCACTCATCTTATCACAGGTTTGCTCCAATTCCTGTGGAAGTGCTCCTAAATACAGTTCATCTTATACATAAGTATATCTGGAATACTGGCCCAGTCTTAGTTTAAAAAAGTCAACGTGGGAACAAATTTAGTTGAAATAGTAATCATGTGCACAAGGCTTGGTCATAGATTACTTGAAATCCTACTTCCTTCTACTGATCTTAAAAAATACTGTGTCAATTGCAGGAATAATGAAATGTGCCCTGTTAATGGACATTAACCACCAGTACTTCATGATTTCTTTATCTGTGACAAAGTACTCAGTTTTATGGTTGGTTATAATTGGTAGAGTTTTTCTGAGAAATAGCTGATATTCCTCATGATTCTATTTAGTGAATTATCTCAGGAACTTGTCATCTTTGACATGTACCTGTCCATTTTGTTATCAATTTGTCTCAAACCATAATGATATCAAGGAAAATAATAATTGCATGGATAATAGATTTTCTATGTGGTGTGGCTTAACATCATTTTAACAATATACTTTTGTAGTAATTAAATTATATAAAAGAATCATGGCTCTTAATTTCATAATTTCCTCACAGTTTTTCTATTGCAACCCACACTTGCTGAAGAGTTTAGTTGAATTTCCAGTATAGAAACATTTGGGGGTACTGAATGGCAATTTTGTAACTATAATTTTCTTTGTGAGGTTCGTCCTTTTCCCAATTTTGAATGTTTCACTCAAAATTATATCTTATTAATCTACCTGAAACAGTTGATGTAATAAGATATTAAAATTAAAAACTAGAGATTAATTTATGAAATTAAATGTGCAATTGAAACTCAGAATTTTCTGTTTTATGATGATTAATTTATGTTTTTCTTGTATATTTAACAGGAGTAATGAATCCTGGAAACAGACGCCCACAGAAATCCAGACAAAATGTTGTTTGTAAGAAAACTAAAGAAGTCAAGCCTAAAGCACTTGGTACAAAACAGGCAACGGGAAAACAATCTTCTAAATGCTCACCAAAACCTGTTATTAAAGATTCTCCAGTAAGCTTTTTATTTTGTGTTATCATGTTTATTTGTTATATAAAGTAGTGCTATATGTTTATAATACAGAATGCATAACCAGTTAGCACTGTTCAGGAATCAGCAGTAGCAAATAAAAAAGAAGTAAAATAAACTTGAACTTAATTCTGTGCAGAACTATTGTGGATTATTAAATATGGAAAAAAGTAATCATGAATATAAACATTATCACAATTTTAGAGTTCTGGAAATGTTTACATACAGTAAGATTTATATGCACTTCAAGGTGAAGCATTATAACCAGGTGACAGAACAGATTATTTCAATGACTAAAATGATATTTAACATTGATCCTACTTACTTTCCTGTATAGAATTTAAACAAGAATTTTGTCAAATCATTGGTCCTCAGCCTCTAGTTATTTTATTTCCAGTATAGTGTCCGTCATACTATTTTTAGTAATGTTTCCATCGTGTTATTTATTTCAGGTTGCTCCCGATATGACAGGTCACAATACAAAAACAACAAAGGCTACTTTGAAAGATCTGTGTGCAGATGATAAGAAAAGAGTGGCTAATTTGATTAAAGAACTTGCCAGGTACTGTGTGTTATATGGAGTATAAGAATTTAATGATGATTCAGGAAATTGCAGTTATTCTGGACAGTCCAATCCAGATTCTGTTTTTAAAGATTAATAGTTTTCAGACAGACAAGACATACTCAATAAACAGAGAGGCAGTGACCTGAGCATTCTTTGATTAAAATATTTATTATTATTGTGCGTGTGTGTGTGTGTGATCTTTGACCGAAAGTTCTGTCTGAGTGTGTTATAAATATGTCATTTTTGGCAGGTAATACATTATACCAAATTTGTAAGTTAACCTAAGCGTATTGTTTTGTTCCGTGTAGATTAGGAGAAGCAAAAGAAACAATGTCTGGTCAATTGGAATCGGAACGACAGATATTTGAGAGAAGAATACAAGATCTCATCGATCAGCAAGATAGAATATCCACAGAACGAGAAAGTATGACACACGCGCCGACTCCGTTATCTATTTGCATCGTCTTATTTTATCAGTAATTCTTTTCTTATTGTTGACATCTTTTGTTTTGTTATGATAAACCATTATCTCATATTTATAGCTGTTTAATCGGCTTAATTATACATACTTTTTGTATCCAGGTATAAAAGATCAGCTTGGTGAGTGTCAGAAATTATTAGCCAGATATCAAGAATACTTAGAACTATCCACAGATACCAACCAGCAAGGTCAGCTAGTGCCTTCCAATGACAAGGTTTGTATTATAGATAGATAGATAGATATTTATTGACATAAATATATACACAGTGAGATATTGAGATACAATGTTGGATAATATTATTAATAATGGAAAACTTTGACAATCTGTCTGGACTGTTTCAGCACGATACAGAGCAATTAGCAGAATATTGCAGACTAATATTGGATTTATATCAGACATAATATTATGTCTGATATAAATTCTGACAGATTGTCAAAGTTTTCCAGTTGAAATCTTAGTCTACGGTGCTGACATCTGGGACATGGCAGTAGAACATGGCGTTCACTTTGGGTACCTATAATACATGGGCAGGGTCTTAGTTCAAATGGAACTTGTGCCAAACGGGCTGTTTCCACTCGAAGTTGGCGCGAACTCAGTCGCATTCTGGTGAAAGACTATGTGATCTGATAACATGGATGGTGTGCAGTTTCAGTGCCTTACTGGGCTCCAAGCTTGGGTTCAAATCTCTGTATGTTGAGGGGCGACTACTCTCCCCGATTGTACCACTAACTCATTCAGCTTCTTCGTGAAAACAGAACTTTGGGATGTACTGTAATCTAAGAGGGTGGCTATTCTTTTCCCCATAAGGGGATCCTGTTCCAAATAGCGAGGTTCACAATATATATTGTTATCCAAATAGTTGGATTTGTTTATTTTTTCTTCCAAGAGGAGACTTATGATTTATCAAACAACTGGCCTACTTTACACTCATAATATAAGTATGTATTTATCAGTATGATCAAGGATTTGTTTGGTACTGGTGTTTGTATATAAATTGGGGAAATAGTGCTAAAGTTTGTTCGACTACAGAAACACTTTAATCAAAGAATATTGACTGGGGTGTTTTATGACAAATAAGTTAAGCTGTCATGGGCAATAATAGGAATCAATAACATCAATGCCTTTCTGTAAAGTAACATATCCTATTTCACACAACATTACCACTGATACAAGTGTATCATATAACATATTTTGTATATGATTTACAGCCACAGTAAATTTCCGTATAAACACATCAGTAGTCTATTCTATGTCTGGTCCATATTTTTAGTATAACCTAGACAAACGTCTTTTGCGGAACCTGCATTATGTGACCAGTTGTTGCATACTTTTCAAGTTATCGATCTCCCTGTGTAGTTGTTAATGGTCTGTTATTTCAGAATAAGATCACTCTTGCTAGTATTATTCTGACTTTATTTATTTAATCAATCAGGATATACTACACAGCACACAAGGTGTCGAGCTATACACACCGAAGTCAGCCAACAGGAATGCTAAGAAATCTCAGGTATGTGAAGTGCAAATATGGGCCAAATGATGATGACATGTTATGGTGATGTGTAGGAAAATTATGTCCTTGTGTTAAGATTAATTTATAAAGTAAAATTTTAGTAGACCCTTAAATGTTTTGAGGCATGTTTTAACATATAAATCACTGTTTAATAAGATTATCCAAATTTGGGATAATCGAGATTCTATTGGTACACTAGCTTCATTTGAACTTATTGTCATGAAACCAAGTAAAAAAATTGCAAATTTAAAACATACATATTAATTGGTAAACACGATAGCCAGCATCCAAAGATGTGTCCTGTTTATTTTTTATCAAACTTGTTTGAGGTTATTTTATCATACCCATTTTTCTCTTTTGTTATGTTAATTTTTAGTAAACATATATATGTAATTAAGCTAACTGCTGATTATCAGTACTACTGCCTTATCTCCACATGATGTATTCTGATGAGACAGTGGTTAAAGCACTATGGTGCAAACCTCCAGGTTATGTGTTCGAAATCCAACTGATGCCTGTGTTTGTGGTGCGACTGTGTCCGAGGTGCGACTGGCTCCAAGGTTAAACGGTTCCAATCAACTCATCTCTTATAGTCGCATAATTGTTGAAAAATTGTGACACTCATTAACAAAGATTATGGCTCAATAATTTAATAATTGTTTTATAAAGCACGAATTATGTCTATAAATAGATGATTATTCGTTGTGTAAAATAGTATCATAATGAGCACCCGTGTGCTAAGCGAACATTACCTGTTATGGTAATTACTACTGTAAGTTGTGTTGTTTGATTTATTTTAACCAAGTGAAGTATACTGGATCTGATTGTTTATACTGCTGTCATTATTTCTACTAAACGTGGTGACCAATGATTTTTGTATATGGTTCTTCATTCCACAGGTCACTTCTGGTAAACATCATTCAGTTTGTCCTACTAACGTGATCAGCACACATGGTCAGAACCAGCCAAAGACCTGTTCATTGCCAGATCACAGTAGACATGATCGTAAAATGTCAGAAAAACATTTATTTCCTGTCTACCTTGAGCCAAAATCAGAAGTAGACCTTAGAAAGCAGCCGTTCGAACATTTACAGAGACTTCATGACGAACGGACTCCGACAGAAAGAGATCCATCAACAGGTGAAAGGTTTTATTTGCTAAAACACGATGAAGATGCCAGTTTTACTGACAGACCATTCACGAGGAAAATTGACAAAATTATTGCTAAGGAAAAGATAACTGATGGATTCTTGGATGCAGCACAAATGTTTCTCTCCGATATGGAAACCTGTAAATTTAGTGAGGAAGGTGGAAAAAACTTTCAGCCACTCGTGCCTGATATAAATAAACATTTTATTTCCCAAACTAATCAACATATCACTGACCAAGAGATCAGGGTTGGCTTCAAGTCACCAACAGAAGTTACAGGATACAGCCAGTTAAGTAATGATAAAGATTTTGTTGATTATTATAAGAACCTTGGCCCAGAAGAGCGTCGCCGCGAACTCATGGCCCAGAAAAGTGCACTTCTTGAAGAGCAAAAAAGGTTGAAGGCAGTTTTAATGGAGCAGGAACAGATGCTTCGTTCAAAACAAGATCACCTTCACAGGCAGCAGGAAATCCAACAGAATCGCCTGAAGCACTTTGAAAACACAGGTACCTTCCCACCACATCATCGGTATAAACAGCCAGTTGAGGCGTATAGAATGGATACAAAAATGGAGACTTCATCGAGCAATAAGATGAATGATCACGTCTCACATCAGCCACACAGCATGGTTGAAGAACTGCCACCTGATCCAAGAAAACCTCCAGGGTTTATTGAACTGTCGCCTTCCCAAAATCATGATATTTGTGATAATGGCTTACCTGTACAACATCGACATCGTGATACTTCATTATATCAGCACACGTCAGCCCACAGACCCATCTCTGATGAGCATCTAAAACATGTTGATGGAGGTGAACACTTTTTTGAGAAGCAGGTAGCTGAAACACGTGCAGTCATTGCTGGACAGCAACAAGGTATAGTTAAACAGTATTATATCTTATTCAATGGATCTGTAAAGAGTATTGCAACTGTATCACAATATTAGAAACCAATTGTAGCAGGAGTCCACTTGATAAGTAACTTGAATAAACCTCTAATGTATTGTTATAGAATGATATACTAGTTAATCATGCTTTCATTTGTTAGAGTAAATGAACATTAGACATTCAGATTCATTAACCTGATTTGTGACTAACAATAAACATCATATATTGTTGCTAATGACAAAACCCATACACACTGTGGGTCTTGATATCCGAACAATAGATGCCTGAGCGATATCGTCACGCATGGTTCGGTCAAGTGAATCAAGTGTGACGATATGCACTGCCCAATATAACCTCGGTCTGCTATAGAAACCATTACTTGCTGCCGTTCGCATGGTTTTGATAGTGTGCCTCGTGGTATGGGAGAAGATCACACCTATGTATGTGAGTTTGAAAGAACAATGACCATTCCATTATGTACTTATGGGCAATCCCATTCTCAAATAACACTCCTAGGGGTGATATCTAGCAGTGGACTCATACTAAAAGGGATATTTTTACATTGTCCTGTTCCATATTCCCCTTGGTGTGTATAACAGATATTACCCTGTTTTACCTCAGGCAACAGGGGTAATATCTATTACTAAACAAATGCTAATCAGAAATACTTTAACTAATTTAAGGTCGCAAAACTCTGTTTTCAAAATGTTGACAATTATTTCAGTTAACTATAAACTTAGTATAAACACTGCATTATATAAATGACCTGAATAATTATCTGGAGGGTGAGATGAATGGCATTACAAACTTTCCACAACCTGAATCAGAAAATATATCTGTTGAATTGACTAAAGCCAGCATTAGCAATAGAATTGGCTTTCTGGAGCAACACAACAGTTCACATGATTTGTTAAACAAAGAGCTGTGGATAAATGTGTTTTTTATACAGCTGTATTTCTAAGAATTTACGCTTTATGGACCAGATTTTCTAACACTTCATCAAAATAGTTTTTATTTTAATCGGTGTTTATGTTTTGTAAGTAATTAGTGTGTAAATTGGCTTACACAAACAAAGACATAATTTTCCAAGCATGACTTTAGTTATGGAAATGCCAATTTTATACCTAGTATAGTTTATGTTTTTTTGTGTATATTTTTATTTTCTCCAGCACTTTATTTTAAACTTCTTTAGCTTATGCCATACCACATCAATGATGTGCAGAATGTTCTGGGTGTTGTCAATGAAATATTAGGGTCTTTATTCGTGTGCTTTTTGTTAACATAATTTATGAAGTAGACTGCTATTAAAAAGATTTTCTATCAGTCTTCACTGGCATATAAAGGTAAACTTTCACCTGTAACTGGCATGACATATATTACTATAAATAATAAACACGACCTGATTGTATCAGGTATCTAATTTGATGGTAAGTGATGAATTGGATGCAGGAAAGCATATATACTTTTGTGGATGTAATTCTGTTTATTACACGTAGCCAATTAATGAACTTGATGCAAATTCTGTATGTGTCTTTGTAAATGATCTCCGTGATCCACTTCAATTACAGGGTCAGCAAAAAAGTTGGTATCAAGGGCCACGTCACCAATTCGTCTTCATTATCCAAGTGAAGCAGCATTAACAACACCAGTGTTTGAAGACTGCTGTCCTGTAGGAGATAAGCCATTATGGTTAGTTAATGCTTTAATTATGTCTGGTAGAGTACAGAAATGGGGTCAATTCCATTTTGTCAATTCCACATCAAATTTATTAATCCCAAAGCTATCAATTACAATTCCATTTTTTACCTACTCCAATTACTGATTGGAGTAGGTACTTCGAGTACCTACTTTGAATACCTACTCCGAGTAGTTTATATTCCAAGTAGGATTGTCATGGAAGAAATATTTCTGATAAAAAATTTTATGTTAATATTGTGATATAAATATGGAATTCATAAATCATATTAACTTTATTCATACTTTACTGAAGGAATTATATGCAGTTTTCGGTAACTTAATAATTGTGTTTCTACCTTGATCCTCTGTCTTTCTACTGCTGAGTGTGAGAGGCAGTTCTCCACTATGAATAGCATTAAAACTTTGTTGAACTCCCTTGGCCAGGAAAATCTATTTGATTTGATGCTTATTGCATGAGATGGCCCGCTACCCAAAGAATTTTTTCCAGACATATTGATAAAAATGCTTCAAATGGGGTGCATATGTTATCATTTTCAGTTCAAATATTCCTGGGGTTATGCATTTGTACCCCTAAATGGATTTCATACCAAGTGCCCATATTACACTAAAAACCTCACATTTTTAAAACCTATTTGGGAGGCTAAATCCTAGAAGCAACACTGAATAGAAGCCACATCAAAGGAAAACGATTACAGGAAACACCACGTTAATTACTTCCAAAGTTGGCACATAGGAAATACTATTAAACTATTTCAAACAAATTTATGGAAATGTATGCACAGCAGCAGACAACCTGAAGCGGCCATTGTTACCTATCTTCACACAGTGGGTGAAAACGGCCTGGAATTAAATTGACTCCACCATCATTACCAAATCATTCAAGAAGTGCTCTATCAGTAATGATTTAGATCTCGATGGCACAGAAGATGATGTAATGTGGGCTGAACAGTATGACAAACCCGACACTGACTCTGACGAAGAAGGCAAACTGAGATGCATGATGACACATGAACAGATGTTCAGTGAAGAGAGTGATGATGATGAATTTTGGGGTTTTGAATGAATATTGTTCAACTCCAGGGGGTTTATTGGTAATAAAAACAGGTGCATCTTATATGCGAGTGCAACTTATACCCAAGTATATAAGGTAATAACATAGCTTCTGTCCTGATGTATACAACCAATAGGAAACACCAGGAAGGCTCGTTTGATGAAGCACACATGATTGGGTTGTCATTTATTTTGGTTTACAGAAATAATCATTGCAATCCAGAAAATCAAATACCTATTTTAGTAAAGTGACAATATTTAATATGATAGATTGGGTGTGCTTGAAAATAGTTCAGGATCTTCAGTGAATAAATGCAAATTTTATGTATTAAGTGCAAGCCAGGGAACATACCAACTTCAGAATAGCAAAAAATGGCTTTATCCTCTTTTTGCATAAAATTTATTATATTCCAAGAAAATGGTGCTATAGTTAGTAGGCCTCTTAATAAGATGGAGATTCCCTGTGTATATTAATTATTGTCATTTTCATTTAGTGGGTGATGCCAAGCAGATTGCATTTAGATTGCCATGAAAGAATACCTGATTATTTGGTAAAATACCTGGCCTGTTATAGTACTCTTGTTTTGTCATAATACATTGTTTCCTTGCAAAGCATTCAATTTACTTAGACGTTGGGTGCCCCCTTGTTGTTTCTCTTTGCAGTTCACCAAAAGTGAAAGTACAAAGATGTAATGATGTAAGAGCCAAGAAGGTTTTAGAGACACCCATGTAGTAAGTGTTTATGATATTAATTTGTGGCATTATTATCATTACTAATGGCAAGATACAACACCTTTTTACGAAGAAGAAAAAAATCCCAGATCAGCTACCACGACTGATGTACATCATTTCAATGCTCACTGCATGAACTTTCTTAGAAATTGGATAAACTGAAAAGTTCAATAAAACTGCATACACATTTAATGATGTTCAGAGAAATTTGGTGAATGATAAGATAATTATAACATTGGTGAAGAGAGATCTCATTTAAAACTGAATGGACACTATGTGGATTAAATTTGTTCCCTTTTGCGGTTGTGCGTCACCAGATGTGCAGCACAGTTCTGCACTCGCTGTAGGTGCCTTTGTCAGGGAGAGGGGGATATTATATAACAATGCATTGCCATAGTCCACTCGGGAAATAATAAGGGCTTGGACTAAAGTCTTGCATGTCTCATCATTTATGTATTTACGAAGAAGTCCTATATTTCTTATTTCGTAATAACACCATGATTTCACTCATTTCAGATGAGTCACACAGATTATCAATTGAAATCATTAAGATCATATTACTGTAACACTATCATAATAATAATAACCTTAAAAATGTAAATAAATAGAAAATTAATTATGATCTTATAAGATATAAATAATCATATTTTTTCAGATATATCTTAAGTAGAAAAGGTAAAGTTATAAAATAGAGATAACTCTGGTTTTGATAACATTAAGTGCCCATCTATCTGCCCATGTCTACTTATTGCATTTCAAGAAAAAGTCCTACAAGTATTTTAGCTCTGTTGGTTGAATAAACCAAAATATTACTAATCTTTATTATATTATTTCTGGCCAAAGTGTTCTCTTGAAGAGTGAATTAAGTGTAAAGGATTATAGTAGAATTCTTCTATTCCTGATATTGGGAATATTATGTGTTTTTATAAATATATCTATATACATATGTGTGTGTGTGTGTGTGTGAATTTATGGGCTGGTTTAAGTATTATCAATATTATTATTATTATTTGTCCATTTCTTATGAATGTGCGATATGAATATATTCTAAATTGTTTTATTCTTTATTAAATTGGGAATGACGAATTATTTGGCTTATTTTTCTCTTTTCAGTGTTCAGACATCCGAATTAATTGATTTGGTGAATGAAGTAGATGAGAATAGCATATTGTCAGAAGATAGCAGCATCCATGTTTACACATCAGACACCAAACAGTTACTGGACAATACTGATAAAGCTTACTGCGATACTGATGACGATGGATCCTATATCAATGAAATAAACAGTTATGACGAAGAGGATCCAGATGCAGAAGAGAGTCGCGTACTGGAGGATATCTTCTTCATAAAATGAAATGGTCATACTTAAAGCTGCGTGGACAAGTTAGAAAAAAAACTGATCATGTTATTTTTAATGCTGTATTTGTTTATAATACCATGAAGTAAGTTGTTACTTCAGCCTCAGCCATTGCCAATATTTAATAATGGTGGTAAAATACATGATGGTTAAAGGTGATCAATGGATATTACACAGGTTTCTAAATGAGGTAAGAAGTAAATATAAGAAAACACATGCTTGATTTTTCTAACAGAATGAAAGAGCAGTATGTGTTTGGACATACCTCCAGCATAATATACTAAAATATTAACAGATTCATTATCTTTGCAGTTTTGTTTCCAGTTTCTGAATGTTCTGAAATATGTTTTAGTACAAAACTTGCAGTGCTTCTAAATATCCTTAATTTAAGTGAGTGTTCTGTTCTTTATACAAAATTTCACAGTTCAGAAAGTATTTTGTGTGTGTGTTTTTGCACTGTGATGAAAACCAATGCTGTAGATTGAATACAATAAAATGCAATTAAAACACTGTTCACTATTGAAACAGATCCATTTATACTAGAATTATATAAGGTTCTTCATAGATATGTTATATTACATATATAGTACCAAAACATTCTTGGCCGCGTTTTGGGTTAAGACAATAGATTCTTTACCTAGTACTACTATCTGTCTGTTAAATTTGACTTGTTAAATAAGTAATTTGAACATAAAAATTTGAGAATGAGAATCACAAATTTGTTGTGTATTGAATATTTAACCATTAAAAGGTATTTTTCAAATTATCCACCATCTAAAAGTTGTTCCTATTGCCCCAACATCAACTAGTAAAACCCTTGTATGTGGGAAAAGTCTAAGATTAGTTATACTATAAATTAAAAAACCTAAACAAATTATACTTTTTATTTTTCATTCTTGTGGGTTATCATTCTAATATTGACCAACCCCCAACAATTTTTTTAACTCCTGTTGTGTTTGCTATATATGTTTTAGTGTGTGTGTGTGTGTGTGTGAAAAGAAAAAAAAGATTATGGTGTATTTGTTTTAGTAAGAACAAAACCCTGTCAAGATCATTGGAAAAATAAACACACTGATCTTTACATACAATTCTGGGTCAACACTCCTATTGTAGCAGCAAATTTGTTATTGAGTGGTAACACACACACAAACTCTTGGTGATCAGAGGGTTGACCTGGCTAGTGGAGTGTCAATTTTATAATCTTTCTCAGTTATTCACCACACTTATTGGATGAGAACGTATATCCCATTGCTTCATATTTTAGTTGCTATGATGCGTCACTGGATTCATTATTTGTTTTAATAAATTTATGATCTTTTAGTATCTCCGCCCACCCACCCTCCAAAAGAACTTTGAATTTCTGAAAATTAATAGTAACTGTAATACAGATACCGTCTCATTGAACTAGTTGCTAACTTATATTGTATTAAGACTATAAGATACTGAAGTTAAAGTCAACTGTAATTGTTAAACGGCAATGATGTCCACTTTTTAACTATCGGATCACTTTTAGACAATTGATAAAGTATGTGAAATATCTGAAAACACGATGTGTAGCTGTTGGACCAATACATAGACACTGAAGAGATACCGTATATAATCGTGTATAGGCCGCACTTTTGATACCACGAAACTGACAAACACCGTTGTTAAGTGCCTGCCTGGTGCTAAGGTGGTCACTTTGACTGGAAAGGGAGAGAAACTTCCAGATAACAGTTATAATAGAGTGGTGATAGTAGGCGGGGGCAACAGTTGTTCCGATACCAAGGATTCTAATGCAGTAGTTAGTGGTTTTAAAGTCATGATTAACGCTATGTCTAGCGTGTGTCCGCAAGGTGATAAAGATGTGCAGGGATGCATAGACACTGTCAATGAAGGTCTTCAAAGTTTATGTGCTGACTTATCATGTACCTATGCAGACACAACTGAATTCCTAAAACTATCTGATGGAACACTCAGTGATGGTTATTATCGATGTGACCACATTGATCTGACACAGAAAGGGAAGAACAAGCTGGCTACCAAATTGGAGCTGATGTAATTTGGTAACGAAACCGCTATTAACCTGACAACCTTTAGGACAAATAAAGAAAATACATCCAGAGGAAAGCCCCAATCACTAAATCTAACGTTAGTAACACATTGAGATAATATCAGCATCCCAAGACCAAGGTATGTCGTACGCACCAACACTACAAATTAAGGGTCAATACCAGCAAATAACGCTGTGGGTATTGCGCCGAACCACACTTCGATACGGATATATATCAG
Source organism: Paralvinella palmiformis (assembly GCA_025642065.1). Lineage (NCBI taxonomy): Eukaryota > Metazoa > Annelida > Polychaeta > Terebellida > Alvinellidae > Paralvinella > Paralvinella palmiformis. The sequence continues at coordinate 5,785 of JAODUP010000796.1, read as the reverse complement.
CGCCCAGTGCAGTGCTACAGTTGTTGCCAAACTGGACACACACACACACACACATATATATATATATATATATATATATTGTGATTCAGCCAATGGTAATTGATGGTCAAGCCAAGAAGAGTGTGCCTCTTATCAAAATCATATCGCTGATGAAAATTCTGATGCCACTGTTCATGATCTAATTATAGAACTGCAAGCAATTGTGTGTTTTTATAGTAAGAATATAAGAAATTTAAAATTTGCACATATAAATGCTAACAGCGTGCGACACAAATTCACCTTTTACCGAAATTTTGAATCATCAGATAATATATGTTTTAATGATACAGGAAACAAAACTGAATGAAACGTTTCCAGTAGCCCAATTTTCCGTTGATGGTTTTAAAATGTATAGAAATGATTATACTGAACGTGCAGAACGGAGGACTGATGACGTATATCAGGGACGATCTGCCTCAGAGAAGGGGAGATGATTTAGAAGGGTATGTTTGTGGTTCGGGTAGAATAGAATACATTGTTATGGAGATTATGATTCAGGGTCAAAAATGGTTAATTTGGAGTGTTTATAAACATCCAACTGTTACAAATGGACCTTTTTGTGTTGTAATGGAACATATTCTTACTGACTGTAACAAAGATGATTCTAAATATATTACAGTCTAGGAAAAAGGTTGGAATATATCGCTCATTTTTTGGGGACTTTTTAGTTTGATAATCCAGCTACATGAACGCTGGTTATTTGGCAAGATAACCTGTGAGGAAAACCCTACTGCAAAAAAGACATCGACAAGCGCGATTTGTGTGGGCGCGTGGGCACCTGTTCGAGTGCTCAGACAAGCTCACGAGGCTCTACTCGATGAGTGTGTACTGCTTAGAGTACAGACAAGCACCGGTGGAGTCACGATATGGGGTGCCTTCCATGGCAGAGGGAAATCCGAGCTCCACGTACTGGATGCAAACAAGGTCATCAGTATCAGTACATACGTGTCCTGGAAATCAAAATGCTTCCATTTGCTAGGAAAGACTTCCTGGCAATTTTTTTCAAGATGACAATCGTCCAGCACACCGAGCGCGACGCATCATGGATTTCCTCGAAGATGAAAATGTGCAGCACATGGATTGGCCTGCTATGTCACCGGATTTGAACCCGATCGAGAACCTCTGGTCAAAATTCTCACGTGGATTGAACAAGATGGACAATCCCCCAACAAACGTGGCTGAAATGACCCAGGCTGTTGTGGACATCTGGCGAGATATTCCGGATCAGAAGCTTTCAATTCTCGTTTTGAGCATCCCCGACGTTTGCATGCTGTATACAACGCCAGAGGAGGCCACACAAAGTATTGAATATGTTTTCATATTCCTTGCCATGATTCATTAGCTTTAACACAATGACAAATATTTTGAATATGGATTTCAGTTGTTTTGTGAAGTTTTATATTTACGAATAAAAACATTGTTTTTGTTAGTATTTGTCACTGGTTCAAAGAATTGGCAACAAAAAGAATAAACCAGTATTATTAAGTAAAAACTGTATTCAATATTATTGAACACAATGAATTGACAATATAAAATGACACAATGTTATGAAAAATAACACGAAAGTTATTGTAAGAGTGCTCCAAATATTTCATTTATGCAGCATTTTTGGATATTCCAAGCTTTTTCCTAGTCCGTATATGTGGTGACCTAAATGTAAATATGCTAAATTCTAATAACTGTATAATCAAATAATGTTATACTTAGGGAAGGTGATAGCATCATAAATGATCCGCTGAATGTTAGTAATATATTAAATGAATATTTTGTAAACATTACAAGATCGATAGGTTGTGAATATGCACTATTTGAAGGGGAATCGTTTGATGACATGGTGAATATACATCACAGCAATAACGGTATTTTGGATAAAAAAATAATATATCGCAACATACTGTATCCTCTTTTCAAACTATAACTGTAGATCAGGTGTATGATGAACTACGAGGGCCCAATGCTAAGAAGGCTCCAGGGTACGACTCTATACCGCCCAAACTAGTAAAGGTTGGTGCCCATGTTCTTTGTTAACCACTCGAATATATCATAAATCAATGTTTAAAAACTGCGTCTTTTCCAAATGTACTAAAAAGGGCAGAAGTTGCTCTAATTTAAAAAAAAGTAGAAATACTTAATATGAAATATTATCGTCCTGTAAGTGTCCTACCATGCATTAGCAAGATCTTTGAATCCATCCTAATAGATGAAATGCAATAGTTTTTAGCAATTATTATCTGAAACTATGTCTGGATTCAGAAAAGGTCATTCCTGTCAAAGTGAATTGATGCACTTGATAGATAAGCATAAATTGAATTTATAAAATTGTGGTGTAAGTGGTGTAGTTTTGACTGACCTCTCAAAAGCGTTTGATGGTATCTCCTACAAGCATATTTATTCCCTAAATTACAAGCGTACGGTTTTGACAAAACATCATGTATGTTAGCGGCAAATTATTTTACAAACCGCCAGCAAAGGGTTAAATTTTAAGTTGGAATTAAGTGGACGTAGTAACTGGTCATACTTAAGCAAGGGCGCTCCACAGGGTTCCCATTTTGGTGCCTTTATATATAATGTTCTCTCTAATGATATGTGTTATGTAATTACTGACCAATGTGATACTTTTAACTATGCCGATGATAATTCAAATTGTTTTCTATTTGGCAGCAATATAGATGACATAATCACTAATCTTGGAAAGGTGTCAGATGTCATGTCAACATAGTTCAAGCAAAATTACGTTCAGCCAAAGCCTGACAAGTTTCAATTTATTTTATTTCACAATGCTGTATAGTCCTCAGATAAGTCAACGAAAGTAAGCCATACTGTATTGGAACCTTTAGAATCAGTGAAAATTCTTGGTTTATTTGTAGACCGCTGATTAAACGTTAATGTACATATTTCTGAAATCTGCAAGAAGGCAGGAAAACAACTGAGTGCACTAGGTAAGGTAGCGAATATTCTTAGTACAGAAGATAAATATGTTTATTTAAATGTTTTATTCTCTCTCATTTTAATTATTGTCCAGTTGTATGGTACTGTAGCTATATATCAGACATGAACAAATTGAAAACATCCAAAAGAGGGCCCTACGTTATGTTTTTAAAGATTATTCCTCATCATATAGAGAATTAAGACAAAAAGAAAACAAACCACTATTGTATGTGCAACGACTTAGACAAATATTGTTAGAAGTGTACAAAATTGTTAATAAGATAGGGCCAATGTATTTATATGAAATGTTCAATTTCAGGGAAATGTCATATGACTTGAGAACAGTCATACTATTATATCATTTAATTATAAAGGAATGCACCATGGAAAGAAATCCATCAGATTTGTAGGAATCTGCTGAGTAATGAGCTAAGAGAAACAATGGATTTTAATGTTTTTAAACGATTTGTTATGATATGGCAAGATCCAAATAGTACATATTGTAATTGTGAATTTTGTTCTTTAAAGTAAATGTGGTGCTTTATACACTTCTTGTCGTATTTAATGTTATGTAACTCTAATCTGTACAATGCCATATATGTATGTCTAGTCTTTCATTTATCAGCATATCATTCTCATCTCACATCATCTCATACTTTCACGTTTATGATCATTCGATTAATAGCTTTCACTTAATGTTTGTATATATATTTTACCGAGCTAAATGAATTTTATCTTATCTTGCTAGATCTATGATTGTGTTGTATTACACTGTGATTTTGATTTGTAGAAGTAATTATCAGCATATCGGTATCTTGTATACATGGTGTTTATAACATATCCTAATAAAATGGGTCTTGTGGGTATACCTGATCCTTGGATATACTGAAAGTATGTTTGACAATATTCCGCATGCCATTCTGTAAAATGAAATTATTCTAACGTTCTTCAATTTATTCAACCTATATACCATGAAATATATGGACACGAAACTACATTTTAAGCTTGTTGAACAAGTCCCAATATGTTCTACAACTGTAACAGAAGCTACAGAAATAATGACAATCCAGTAAGTTCATAAGTAGCACAAGCATTTTTGATCTAAAAGCTAGTCGACAGCAATAAGGTAACTAAACATAATAAAGGTATCTTTCTACACACCGAAATGGCTTTATTGAAACCTATTTTAACATTGAAAGCAATGATAAAATATAATATCTTAGTTCAACTAACACATAACTCCATATCAGTGTGAAATATTTATATTTTTTATCATAAAGCACAATTAGCACATTGTAATATACATTTATTATACACAAATGTTTAAAATTTTCTAGTTAGCATATTCAGTTAGACTAGGATTGCGCCAGGCTTATTGAATATCGTTCGGCCAACAAAACTAAGATAACTACTTTCCTCCAAAGATGTTTAACTCTTGTAAATCAAACAAACAGGCAACATTAAAATGGTAACATATTTTAGCTATCTAAAATGTTTAAAATACCACTCTTAATACTGCAATGTTCTAATAAACAAATCACGAATAGCACAATTACTGCACTAATTAATTAAATATAATTAAGTACATTAAATGAAAATTAGAAAACTTAATATTAATGGTATCTAATCAATCTATTTATTCATTATATCAATCTCCGCTCTACCTTTTTGGAAAGCTTATTTTCCGGTTCGTTCTATATTTTTACATCTTTTAATTGACCCTATGGTTCTATGCTGGGTTGCTTGATGAATTAACAAAACATATTAATATATTAATAGACAATATTTCAGGTCTAGATTTCAAGACATTTCTAATTAAATTATCGTTAAATTAAAAGTTATATGTGAATTGTCTTAGTAGAGAAGGCTTAGTTTCATAGTGAGATATATTTACTTCATAGCTCACTTGCACATCAGCTTTCAAAATAATATTTTTTAGTACGCCGATTAAGTGTGCCTTATATCTTGAGAATTGGTCAATCTCAGCCAAAGAAACGAAACAAATATTAATATTTGGCATTCGACAGCAATCCACGATTGTAATAAACAGCTTTCATTATGTATGTGTAATGTTTAGAAGTGTGTGAAGCTTAATCTGTTTTTCTTTACAAATGCACAAATTTATAATTCATTTATTTATTGCACTCCCAACGTTATTTCATCAATAGAATTTTCCCGTTTTCATATTCCTTGAGCAAAGGGTTCACAGTAATACCATCATATCTTCATCTACATACTCGAAATATTGTGAACATATTTCAATCAATTCATTCAACAAATATGACAAGCACCTGAACACTAAACCATAGCCACAAAACACTTAGCTATATAATTTCTGGTATTTTATTAACATCTCCGAAGAACATAACAAGGCGTACAATGAATCGTATAATTATATAAATTATTTGACATCTTGCTTCAGATTATTTATCGGTCACCGAGTTCCCTTTTTAGCTGCTCTAGCTCAGGAATTGACTTGTATTCCTGGCCAACTCTCAACACCTGAAGAAATTAGTGACAAATATTTCATATCCATATTCACATGTATGTTGTAGCATGAAAAGTGTGATGATTGTGCAGGCAATATTCAAAGAGACTGCGAAATGATATTCTAACTAACCTTAATGCTCCTCTCTGGATTAACCCTTTCCCAAGGTGGCAGTGAGTTATATTTGTTTATGCTAAAAATATAAAACATTTCATTTTTTTAATAGGTGTACGAGATCAACCATAAAACAAACATCCATTTTCAATATCTTATTTACAACTCTTACATTAAATACATTATAAATGTTCTTAACGAACAATGCGCTTTTGT